>JZKD02S1129703.1:0-12924 GCA_000966675.3 Picea glauca | reverse complement strand
TACATGAGCTTACCAAGTATACCAAGTATTGTAAAAAAGGGTAAAATAAAGTATGCATACAATAGTGAGCTAACATCAAATTGCAGAATGAATAATAAACGTAGAAATTTAACTACAAAGATTTCTCTCTTCCTTTAGGTTATTGGATGTTTCACATAGACCTATTAAACCATATAAATATATATGTATGTTAGGTTATTGGATGTTCCACATAGACCTATTCACCCATATAACTATCTAAATATACTAGGTTACTAGATGTTCCACATAGACCTATTCACCCATATAACTATCTAGAAAGGAAAATTTTACATACATTTGAAATACAATCCACTTATTTTCTACAACAATTTAGAACACAATCTCCATGGTGTCAAATCTTATCATTGGATTGAAGGTCTCAAAGAATATACTCATGAATTTTGTACAAAATCCTTGGGAACAAGTCCTTCCTTTTGTAAATCCATAAAACCATATTCATAGTGTTTTACTTTATTTGGTGCTAATTGTTTGTTTCAATTTTGAAAGATGAACTAATTATCATGTTTTATATATTGAATTTGCTTCCATATTAACATTCATAGTTATCAATCCACAATTCTTCTTTTGTTTCTTGTTGTGATTGAATTGAATTTTTGGTAAATAAAGAAAATTGATCAAACTTAATCAAAATACTTTTACATATGTCATCAATAAATATTATGTTTCTCGAAGGAATTGTGTTTAATACGGACATGAAACAAGGAATGGAGTAACGTTGTTGATATAGTAAGTGAGAGAACACACTCATATTGTGTAGTAGTACATTGAAGTTTAATGCAAACTAAAAGTGAAACTCTCCATCTTGGATCCAGAATAGGTACTCATCATAGAATTTAATTATGGCTTAATTACTATTATTCATCGTCAAGTGGCCTTGGTATATAGTCCTTATTATTCATTAACATTCCACGTTCTCTACCTAGTAAGAAGAAGGTAGGTATACAACCAATTCCCTTTCATTATCCATCTAAATTACCCTTACTCAAGTTCTTCATTCCATAGCTTCATTGTCATCTCCCATAATGAGCCAATTCTATAAATTTTATAAGACAACATTATGAAATTGGGTTGAAACCTGCACAAAGAATATAGCTAGAAACAATGAACAAAAAACTTGCAAAGTTGAGAGAAGAAGAGAAAAATTGGAGACAAACAATAAAGAATTGTATTAACCATATGAGAGAATAGAAAAATACACTTGATATACTCTACATGGATCAAATAATGTGCCATAGTATTGATGTTATAGCAATGTGGACAAACACTGACAAAATCATGTGTGAATTGTCATCTAGTCCTAGGTAATCGACCATGGAGTCATCAGTTAACTAGTCTCGACAAGTAGAATGGAGATATTGCCATTCATGCACATGTGGTGAACCCTCCTAGACTCATGCATGTCAAAATTTCCATTCTCATTATGATTCGAAGGTGATTGCACCATCTTGGTGATGATTCCATCATGAGTGCACCCTCCTAGTGATGATTCCAAGGTGAGAATGCAATACTTGGTTATAATACTGAGGTTTCCATGCAAGACATCACTCCACTAGTCTAAATGACATAAAAATGAGTAATTACTAAAGAGAAGGTATCACCCTGTAATGTCCCTAATATGAATCCCATTGTAATTGTACATATAGACTAGTGAGTCATTGGTAGCAATTGTAAATTTTAATGTACACATAGGTTGGTGAGCCGATAGTACAAAGTTTTGGTTTTGCATGCACCTAAGCAATGTCTGAGGATTGTTATCAAAGAAAGGGTGCACACATTTAATAGTGATTCCAAAACTTGGGTAAGTGCACTTGGTTTCACATGAAAGGATGGGTGTCCACATTTCATAGTGATGCACACACGTGGGTAAGTGCAAAAAGTTGCACATCAAAGGAAGGGTGGCCACATTTCACATTGTTCCACACACTTGAGTAAGTTTGAGGGGCATACCTCGAAGTGTTCATCGAGCCGAGTTATATATATATATATATGTGTGTGTGTGTGTGTGTGTGTGTGTGTGTGTGTGTGTGTGTATGTATGTATGTATGTATGTATGTATGTATGTATATGAATTTGAGGCCGAAGAGCCTTTGTGGTTATGAGTCTTGTTAGATGGGAGGAAAACAGGTCAGTGTGCTTATCCATGTAAAATTTTCTCATACTCAAGTTATTAATGATATCATTTGAGTGAATGAAGATAGATCATATGAAAATATATGAGGAACTAACTCCACCAGAAAATGGAAAATGGAGACTTAAGGAATGCAATATGTATTTTTGGCCTTAGTGTGTTTTGATGGAACTAATTCTTTTGGGGAAGATTATTCATAAATTTTCTCGTGTGCATAAGGGAGTCAAAAAATATGATAAACGATGACCTTTACCTTATATGTAGGGAAAATCTTGTAAGATTTTTTTTTATGTATTGTAACCAGAGGGTATTTGTTTTCAAAGAGGAAGGTTGTCAGGCCTATGAGTAGTCTCTCTAGGTGAAGTACATGAGGGATTTTACATTATGGTATTAGAGCTCCATTTTCAACACTTATCCTGCATGAGCCAAGTATCAACTGAAGGAAAAAATTGGACTGGTAAGTGGTTGAAATTGGAATTATAGTGTAGCCATGGTGTGCATATATTAATAATATGCAAGTGTGTTCATTAAACTTTTTGACATTGCAAGATGTGATGTTGGAAATGTACAGTAAACAATTGTGTGCAGGTTTGCACTCTAAAAATTATGGCTGCAAGGAAAAACATTTGTGGTGCATGTGGAGTATTGATATGTGGTGTATATGTTAAATATTCACATCACACATTGATACATGTTGAATACTAGTGCGTGCACAGGCTTCAAAAGAAAGGATTTTGAAAAAATGGTGCATTGTTTTTACGAAGTTGTCTCATGAATTCGTCTAACAAATATTATTGCGTATGCATTTTTCAGAGGTAGCATCTATTAGATAACGAAAAAATCAACCGAGAAAGTACAAAACATGGAATATACATAGAGGAATTATAGCCATGAAAATGAATTCAGGGATTTGTATGTTGGTTTGGGTGTTGATGGTAAAGAATCCAAGGAGGAGTGCATAAACTTCGTAGAAATCATAAAGAGAATGAAAAATATGTCCAAATATATAAATATTATAATCAAAGGCTTAGGAAATCCAAACAACAACAAGATGACTTCAATATCAAGTTAATTCAAAGATTGGATAGAATAGAAAGGAAAATATATAAGGAGATATAATCGAGTAGGTCAATAAGTCGAAGGTATCATGATGAGAAAAGAAGAAAATAAAGAAGTGTTGATAGGAATAAACCTCACTCACCAATGCATTCATCTAGGAAATACCGTAGTATCTCAAGTCCATCTCCTATGAGAAGGAATAAGCGAAGAACTTTGTTGGACAAGCTATAGGGAGAAATGAATAATAGAAAACCCTCAACCTTTGACGGTGAGAGAAAGAAGGATGAATATGCAGAGATCGGGTTTATGGGTATGAGGATGTACTTCCAACTGCATACTTATTCTATGTCAGTAGAAGGGAGAATTATAATCTATCAGCTAAAAGGAAAAGAATCAATGTCATGGGATCCGTTTGTTCAAGTGCAACACATTGATGAAAAGAAGGTTACTTGGAGGGATCTCAAGAGGTATTTTCAAAAGAAATACTTAACCAAGAGATACTATGGAAATAAAATGATGGATTTCTTTGAACTCAATCTTGGGAGTATGAAACTATATGAGTATGAAATAAGATTCTTAGAGTTTCTAAAATATGTCGCATTCATCAAGTATGAGCAAGTTAAAATTCATAGGTAGTCGAGAGGGTTGTCCTCATTTATCAGTGAAAAGATACAATATGATGACCCCAAGACATTAGAGGAAGCCATAAGTTGTGTTAAGTTTCTTTATGATAAAAAAAGGGTAATCAAAAATATCCAAAAGGCTCGGGAAGACAAGATGAAAATCAAGGTGGAATAGAGAAAGAAGGGTACTAAGCCATTATTTTTCAAAAATACTGCGCAAAGACAATGAACTCTCAAGGAACCCAAAATGGCAGAGATAGTGGGAAAAATCTAAGACAACAACCTATTCAATGTTGGGGTTGTGGTGAATATCATATGCATATATATTTCCCTCAAAGAGGTGAAAAAGTGAGGACTGGACACAGTGTACAACAAGTTGCGAGAATTGAAGACATGGGAAAAAATTTACCACGGATTTATGTTGCCTTGGATAACAAGAAACTTGAGTTTTAGTCACACATGATTGAAGTGGAAGGTAAGATTAATGACCAACCCATATCAATTTTAATTCATTCAATAGTTATTCATAGCTATCTAGATCCTATGATGGTGGAAAGATTCCAATTTTCTAGAAGCAAGATTGGAAAACCTTGGTTGGTGAAATTAGATACAATAGAAAAAAGGAAAATTAATGAGATGGCTAGGGCATGTCCAATGGAAATGAATGGAATGTGCAGAAATGTTTATTTGAATGTCATACCTTTGGGCTCGTATGATTTCCTCATTGGTATGGATTGGTTATACGAGCATCATGTTTTTCTATACTGTTACAATAAGACATTTACTTGCTTGGACAAAGCAGGAAAATTAAGAACAATTCAAGGAATTCAAAGATATGGAACTATCAAAGAATTTTTAGCCTTGCAATTGAAGAAAAGGTACAGGAAAGGATGTCAAGTATTTTAAGTGCACATCGCGGAGGCACCTAGGGACAAAGTTCCAAGTGTTGGAGACTGCGTAGTACTAAAAGAGTTTTAGGATGTCTTTAAATATATACCAGGGTTTCCACCAAAAAACAGATATTTGTTTCTCTATAAACCTGATGTCAGGAGAAACACCCATATCCAAGAATCCTTATAGGATGAGTACACTAGAGTTGAATCAATTACAGATGCAACTCGAGGAGCTTCTAAAGAATGGGTATATACGCCTAAGTCTGTCGCCTTGGGGTGCCCCAATATTGTTCATGAAGAAGAAGAATGGTATGCTGAGACTTTAGATTGACTTCAGGAAGTTGAAAAAAGTAATGATAAAGAACAAGTATCATTTTCCAAGGATAGATGACCCTTTTGATGAAATAAGGAGTGAGCATATATTTTCAAATATTGATTTCATATCTGGATATCACCAAGTGAGACTTAAAGAAGAAGACAACAACAAGACTACATTCAGAATGATGTACAAGCATTATGAGTTCACAGTGGTGCCATTTGGATTTTCAAATGCACCAACTATCTTCATGTCTTTCATGGATGGAGTTTTCAAAACTTATTTAGATAAATGTTTCATCGTATGTCTAGATGACATACTTATTTACTCAAAGTATGAAGAAGAGAATGAGAAACCCTTGAGGATGGTACTTCACGTTTTGAGAGAACATCAATTGTATGCAAATTTGAGCAAGTTCACATTTTACTAGAGACATATTAATTATTTGAGTCATATAATTTCCAAGGAAGGAATAGTTGTGGATCTGGAAAAGATAAAATCCATCGATGAATGACTGACACCAAGAAATGTCACAGAGGTGAGCTCCTTTATGGGACTTGCAGGTTATTACATAAGGCTTATTTAAGGATTCTAAAAAATTGTTCATACAATTACATCCTTGCATAATAAAAGTCAACAATTTGAATGGAGTCTTGATTATGTAAGGTGTTTTCACCACTTGAAGAGTTTTTTGACAAGTGTGTCAATTTTGAGAATTGTTGATATTTCCATATTATGGTATGATCTCCATGATATGGGTATTTTTTATTTCCATCCCATGGTCTCATCTCCATCACTTACAGGTTCATCTGTTGAAACATCCTTTGTCTCCTTGAATGGATAGAAATATGAAACAATAAAGATTGGAGAAATTCCAACACCACTTGGAAGTTCTATTTCATAGGGATTAGAAGAAAATTTCCTTAAAATTTTACATGGTCGAATATTTTTAAGATTTAATTTGTTAAAAGTCCCTACAGGAAACCTCTCTTTCCTCAAGGATTCCATGACCAAGTCACCAACCTCAAAATACATTGGTCTTCTTTTGATGTCTTCTCTCTGCTTAGACATTTGGATGCTCTCTTTGCATTTCTTCTTGACCCTTTCTTGCAACTCTTATATACAAACTACAAAATCCTAACCATCAATACTTCTTAATTCCTTCTTCCAAAAATTCATTAACTCATACACTCCCCTAGGATGAATTCCATGAAAAATTTGGAATGGACTCATCCCTTGGCTTTTATTTGGTGATTCATTAGATGTCAACTCATCTTGAGAAAACATTTGATCCCACTGCCTAGGTTTCTCATTCACAAGGCTTCTCAAAATATTTCCCATACTTTTATTTACTACCTCGATCTATCCATTAGTCTGTGGATGATAGGCCGAGCTAAAACTGATATGAGTACCAATATTTTTCCATAAGGTTCTCCAAAAGTGTCCCACAAATATAGTATTTCGGTCGAAAACTATATATTTTGATAAACCATGCCAACTTACAGCCTATTTAAAGAACAAATTTGAAACATTTGTCACATCACTAGTCTTGGTACAAGTAATGAAATTGTCCATTTTCTAAAATCTATCTACCACAACATAGATTGAATCATTAACTCTCTAGGTTCTTGCCGATCCCAACAAAAAATCCATACTCATTCCATCCCATGGACTTCTTGGAATTGGTAGTGGTTGATACAACCCTGTATTCTAACTTCTCTCTTTAGCATGCTGACAAATTATACACTTATCCAAAAACTTCTTCTCTTGATTCAATATACTTGGCCAATAAGAAACATAATTTACGTGAGAAAAGGTTCTATCTTGTCCAAAATGTCCCGACAGTCCTCCACTGCATTTTTATTTGATCATATTCTCCCTCATTGAACACGTTGGTATGCATAATTTCTTGTTATTGAACATAAATACTTCATGTATCATATAGTCAAACCATTGACTAATGTTACTAACAATGATATTTTCATAGTTTGCATAGGCATTCTTGAAATTTGCGTCATCTTGATACATTTCTTTTAAACAATCAAATCCTAAAGTGTTGACCTCAAATTATTGCAAAATTAAATTAATTCTACTCAAAGCATCACCAACCTTATTAGTCTTACCACTTGTGTGTTTAATTACAAATGTAAAATTCTACAGAAATTCAACCCACTTGGCATGTCCTTGATTCAATTTTGGTTGAATTTATAAATTGTAATGCATGATTGTCACTATACAAAAACAAAATCCTTGGGCATGAGGTAATGCCTCCAGTTCTTAAGTACTTGAACAATTGCATAAAATTATTTGTCATAAAAGGAATATTTTTTTTTTTTTAATTTAATTTCTCACTAAAACATGCAACTAATATTTTCTCTTGACTCAGGACAACTCCTATTGGAGTCCCACTAGCATCAGTCTCAACTTGAAATAATTTATCAAACCTTGGAAAAGTTAACAAAGGACTTTTAGTAATATTTTTCTTCAATAGTTCAAAATTTTTATCATCTCTTTCAGTCCACTTAATGGATTTTTTATTTCTTTGATAGTTTCTACAATAGGTGGACATATCTTACTGAAACTTCTAATGAATTTTCTATAAAAAATTGCAATTCCATGGAAACTTCTTACCTTAAATGCATTTCTCGCGGTTAGCCAATTCACAATTGCTTGGAAATTTTATTGGTCCATCTTCAAACCTTATTTAGATTCTACAAACCCTAGATATATTATCTCGTTGTTCATAAAAATGCATTTCCTCAAATTTATCACCAATTTTTCCTTCTATAGGGTAGTAGGTACTGAAAACCATGTTGAGATGCGTTAAGTGTTCATCTTTTGTTTGACTATATATCAAGATGTCATTTATATATACTATCACAAAATTTCCAATTAATTCCTTTCATACCTCATTCATTAACCTCATAAATATACTAGGATCATTTGTGAGCCCAAAAGGTATCACCAACCATTTGTAGAGTCATCTATGCGAGGCAATGGAAATATGTAACTTATGGTAATTTTGTTGATTGCTCTAGAGTGAGTGCGCATACGCCATCCTCCATCATTCTGTGGGTTTACTATTGTTGGTACAAAACATGTACTCAAACTCTCCTTCACCAATCTTGTATCTAACAACTATTGTACCTTCATTTTAATCTCTTCATTCTCTTATGGGGTCATTCTATATGTTGCTTTATTAGGAAAAATTTCTCCAGGGATTAAATCAATGTTATGGCTAATACTTCTCACATGGGGTAAAGTATTTGGTAATTCATCCACTATAATATTGATAAATTCATCAAGCACAACTTTGACTTCTATAGGTAAATGATCCAGATTTGTATTAGTGAGTATTAAATTTGTCTTATCAATTAAGGAAACATGCATCTCTTCTTCTTTCTAAACTTCTTGCAGCAGCTCCTTCCCACTTATTAGTAATACACTTTGACCAATTTCTTCATTGGTTCTCTCATCCTTCAAAGCTAACAACACATGCTTGTTCCCATAATTTTCGAGAGAATAAGTGTTCCTTCTATAATCATGGATGAATTTCTTGTCATACTGCCATCGCCTTCACAATAAAATATGACAAATGATGTGGGAGCATCATACCAATTCAAAGCACATGCCTAGCCAAAGGAACAATTGAACGCACGGATGAAAAAATACATGTTTTTATGGAAAGGTTTTCAATTTTGAAATCTGAAGCATTAATGTAATAGCTAGAGAAGCGTAGTTACATTTATATCTTGGAGTTGTGAACAGATCTTGAGCGATTTCTCTCATCTTTCCAATGTAATAGGCATTTAAGTCTGTTTAATGAAGGTAGGTGGATGTAATTTAATAGATTAGATAGTTTAAGAGTGTAGGAGGGAAAACGGATTATAGACACCCTCACCCTTGTATCATTAGTAACATTAAGATGATCATTCAGAATTCATAAGCGGTGGAGCTGTAGCAGAGACTTGTAGAGAAGAACCCATGTATAGGGGCACTTGAGTTAATATATGAGACTTTGACTCAAATTTCATGGTGTTATGATGCTTAATGTTTACATTAGTTAAATGGTATGCTTACAGTTGTTTTGTTTCTCTGTTATGCATTTATTCCAATGATATATTGTGCGTATGATTTCATTTTGAATGTATGGAGTCCCTGAAAGAGGAAGAATGACTTTCAATTGTTTCTCTACCTGAGAATTCCTGCAAGGACTGTAGTCAACGTCCACAAGGTGTGCATTGATGAGGGTCTGAATTTTATCTCAGAAAGCTGAGGAGAGATATCGTTTTTCTCATACCAGTGGAGGTGCGGGCGAAGCACAGATCCATGCAAGGTGTGCGCAGGATGGTTGAAATCTTTGAACTTATCAACCAATGGAAAAGTTGAAGGGCTACTGTTTCAAAGAGTGCACAGGGTCGAAGATTCAAATAACCAGAGGTTATTTGAAGGTTTTCCACAAAGAGTGCCAGTAGGGATTCCTTTTGGAGGCTTGAATTTGCAAGTGAGAGCTCAGGAGGGATAGTACCTTTGAAGTGTTCAAAGGGAGGTGGAGATTGAAATCATCTCACAGAAGTCAAGTTCAGGTGGAAGGTTTCCAAGTCATTTTGGCCCGAGATCCTTGAGAAGAGTGAATGAACGACGAGAGACCTTCGTGAAAGAATTGTCGAAGTTGTGAGAGTCATTGGATATTCTAGAGTTGCAAGGTGGTTAGAGGCCGGTGAAGCCCATCACCCAGCATTCGAAGGTCAATATGAGTCGTTGATATTGTTTCAACCCACGTCGTTGGATCATTTTGCGAATTTGGGGTTCGTGAGTTTGGAGGGCAGACCAAATTCTTGGTTTCGCAAAGTCCCAAGTTGCGAGGAGAAAGGAAGGAGATTCAGACCGTTGGATCCAAGCCACGTGAGAACCGTTGGATCAAAACCTTCACAGGGTATCGTGTATCGAGGGTTCGGGGGTTGAAAGAATTTATTTTCGACTACGAAGGCATGAAGTACCGAGCATCGAGGGCTCGTACAAATATTTATCACATCCATTAGGTGGGGGCCGCGTGGTTGAAAGGTGGCATAACAACAAGCACCCAGAGAAAGGTGGAAATGGGTGACAGGTGGAGGAAACACATCTCTTGGGAAGGATTCAACCCATTATTGACTTATCGCATCTTGGGGATTCACAAAGGAGGAGAACAAGGGCTCAACACTCCAACTCGTGAAGCTGCAAGTTGCGAGGGGTGCTAGAGTTAGGCCCTAGCTGGCAGTCGCTTATAGAGGCAGTAGCGAGGAAGGAGCCATACCCATATCACATCTCGAGTATCAGAGGTTTGGTGTCAAGGGTCTTTGACTCACGAACTCACGAGATCATGAGTCATGAAAGGTGCTTGTGCTAAGGCCCGGGTTGTGGTCGCACGGAGACGTAAGGCTCGCACCTGGTGTTAACTTGCGGAGGGTGGGTTTTCACGGAGGACCTATGGATCGAATTCACTGAAGGTTCCAGCAGGGAACCAAAGGAGTCACTTCAGCTCGAGTAAAATTTAGAACGATCCTGTGCGAATCTCGGACAGAGGGTCAGGGGTCTACGTAAGTTGTGGTATCAGAGAACAAAACAAATTCTTTACATTCTGTAGCAGAGAGAAAAGAGGAAAATGTTTGATCCATGCTGTCGAGAAGAAGAGACAGGCAAATGCCTGATCCAGCAGTGGAAATAGAAATGCATGAATTACATGCCAGGCTTGATGCTATGGACACAACACAGAGGCACATAGTTGATGTTGGGGATATCAGCGAATATGAAAGTGAAAATGAAGCTGGAAATGAAGGAGAAGAAGTTGCATTCAAAGATGTTGTGGAAGAACGCCTATTCAGGGTTGTTGCTAGGATAGGTGCCAGACCAAAAATGGACATTCCAGTGTACGAAGGAAAATTGTATGTTGAAAATATTCTAGACTGGATTAGATCTCTAGACAAATACTTCGACTACGAGGATGTTAAGGAAGACAAGAAAGTCAAACATGTCGTTACTAGACTTAAAGGGCATGCAACACTATGGTGGGATGAACTGCAGGCTGGCAGACGCTACAGAGGCAAGCAGAAAATCAAGAGTTGGGATAAAATGGTTGCAAAAATGAAAGACAAATTCATACCCAAGGATTATCAATTCACTTTGTTTCGAAGGATGCAAAATTTGAGACAGAAGCTGATGTCAGTGAAAGAATACACTGAAGAATTTTACAGGATAAACATCAGAGAAGGTCATTGGGAGAGAGATGATGAAAACAATGCCATGTACATGAATGGTTTGGAATATGACATTCAAGAGGAGATGAGTATGATGACCATTCAGACCATGGAAGATTCTTATCAGATGGCTCTAAAAGCTGAAGAGAAGATGATCCAGAAGCAAGGTCAAAGAGGTTGAGGCAGAAGTCAAAGAAGACGTAAGATAATTGCCCAAGATAGGATTCAGAGACCTAAAGAAGAGGAGAAGAAACCTCAAACTCATCTTGAGAGAGGAGGAAGCCCACAGGGAAGGAAGTATGCTGATAGAAACACATTTTCTCAAGCCAGAGGAAGAGGAAGAGGAAGAGGCAGAGGAGGCGAAGTGAAATGCTTTTTTTGTGGAAAAATCATATATAAATCCTATGAGTGTCCAGATAAGAAGAAAGATGGTGGTGAAAATCACCTTGCCAAATCTCAAGGACAAAATGTTGAGGCAGAATACGCTGAGGGAGAAAGATCTTTGATGATGAGGAAAGTTCTCGTGAAGACGGAGAAGGAGGCATAGAACCCAACCCAAAGAAACAGTCTGTTTCATACTACTTGCAAAAATAAAGACAGAGTATGCAAGGCCATAGTGGATAGAGGTAGCACAGACAATATTGTATCTACAGAGATGGTAGAAACGCTGGAGCTGGATACCATTGCACATCCAAGCCCATACAGAGTTTCGTGGCTACAAAAAGGACATCAGGTAAATGTCACTAAACAATGTTTAGTTGAATTTAAAATAGGAGGATATAAAGATGAAATATTATGTGATGGCATTCCCGTGGATGTTTGTCATCTATTGTTGGGTAGACCATGAAAATATGATAGAAACGTGGTTCATGATGGGAGAAATAACACGTACAAACTGGAGAAAAATGGTAGGACTCGCATGTTTCTGTCGATTAAGGATAAAGAGGTGAAAACATAAATGAGCAACACTATACTTCTCATGAGTGGGAAGGAAATTCTTAATGAGGTTAAGAAGAAGGAAGAAACACAATTTGTTGTGGTCAGGAAGCCAAAAATTGTTTTGACTAGTATGAGAATAGATGATCTACCAGAAGAAATTTAGGAGTTTCGGGAAGAATTTGTTGATATAGTAGTGGACGAACTACCTTGTTCGTTGCCACTTGTAAGGAGTATAAGTCATCATATTGATCTTATACCTGGAGCCAGTTTACTGGACAAAGTAGCGTACATGTTGATGCCACAGGAAAATGAATAATTTAAGAGACAGGTCCAGGACTTAATGGACAAAGGATTGATTCGAGAAAGCTTGAGTCCATGTGTTGTTCTGACAATGCTCAACCCAAATAAAGATGGAGGCTAGAGAATGTGTACAGACTCAAGGGAAATCAATAAGATTAGCATCAGATACATATTTCCATTTCAAAGGATGGACGAGTTGATGGATTTCTTGAGTGGAGCAAAGTTTTTTTCAAATATTGATTTGAAAAGCGGATATCATCAGATTAGAATGAGAGAAGGTGATGAATGGAAGACAACACTCAAGAAAAATGAAGGGCTATATGAATGGCCTGTCATGCCATTTGGCTTAACGAATGCACCCAATACTTTCATGAGGTTGATGAATGAA
>JZKD02S1129659.1:0-12924 GCA_000966675.3 Picea glauca | reverse complement strand
CATACTCCAATGAGCTTCACAAATTATTTGTCGACATGTGTAAAGGTGAATCGGTGAAATTCATAGACTCTCTTGGAGGAGATCCATGTTCAAACCTCACATAGGGCATGTTTAGGTGATAATACCGAGAAAATGCAATCTCTATGAATTATTATGTTGCTTGATTTTTATGATGAACTTTATTTAACTTCCGAGGAGAGTTCTATGAGTAGACAAAAGGAGTTGCAATGGGTTTGACACTATCCCCAATAGTATAAAATCTCTTTATGGAGTACTTTGAGAGTAAATTTGTTAAGTCTCATGCTCTCGAGCCCAAATATTTAAAAAGATTCATTGACAACACCAACACAATTTGGCCCCATGGAAGGAAGGACGATACCTATCAATTGATATTCATCATAATTGTATCCATACTGCAACCCCAAAGAAACACTCTCACAAAGGAAAAGATGAACTGGTATTCGTAACGGTTCGAAATGTTGATACAAATGTAATCAATGCAGAGATTACTAAAATTATTATAATGTTGTCTCAACTTGCATTGTATGGGATTAATGAGGCTCATTTAATGTTGTTATGTTTCCTCCTCTTTCTAATTGGAATATATTTGAAGTTTAAAGAATGATGTTTACTTTCATTAAGTATTTATCTTGAAAGAAGTTGACAAAAATAGGTGCTTTATAGGCCTAGGATCATACCACTGACTTGTGGCCTATTCCTTTTCTACTCTAGATATTCATATGGAATATAAATATGTGCTTTAAAAGGCCCAAGCTCCTACTATTGACTTGTGCTTAGGCCTTTGCTTGGTTGTCTCTATTGTCAATGCTAATATCTTCTCAATCGTTTAATTTTGTTATGTTTCCTCCTCTTTCTAATCGAGATAAATTTGAAGTTTGAAGAATATAGTTTATTTTCATGTTTTCTCTTAAAAGATCTTAAGGGTTTTTGAACATGAGAGAAATTCAAGTCATAGTGTGTCATTATTATAGACATTAGTTCTAAAACTTTTGTATATTTCGAATCTTTATCTAAAATATTAATAGGTGCTTTAGAATATTAAGATTAATGAAACATTGGGTGAAATACTAAATATAGTCCCATGGGATAACACAATTGGTGAGACGCGCGCACACTCTTGGTACATAGAGGTCACGAGTTCAAGCCTCATGTCCCTTGAGTTGTGGTTTAGCACCCTTACCATCCACGAATGTGGGGAAGTATTGGTGAGTTTCCCATGCCTATTTCTGGTGAAAAATGGTGAAATACTAAATTTGTCAAGTAATACAAAGTTAAGTTAAGTAATTTTAGAAATTCTGCAGACTTTGAGTTTTCATCACCATATATAGTTTATAGCATCACCATATATTTATTAAATTTGATTTGGATAGAGTTTTTTATCATTATTTTATTTTACCCCATGAAAACATTAACGATTCAATGTCATTTTCAAAACAAAAATCACAAAAGAAAAAATGATGAATGCCATTTTCAAAACAAAAAGAAGAAAAGCTAGGACAAAATCACAAAACAGGAAAGGACGAGGATCACGGGGACAAAGGATTCTGGGAGAGATGGTGGATTGATCAGGGCATCTAGCGGCGACGAAGAGAGAACCAATAGCTGTTGAAGTTTTGATTAAGCTCTGCAATGCGACTATATAAACAACAATTCACCTCTCATTCATTAATACCGAATGCCTAATGGCCATATGAATTCAAGAAGAAATGATTCTGTCCACATGACTATATTTTCTTCCGCGTCGGTGTCTTCCTTCAATTCATCATCTTGAGCTGGTGTTTCATTTCATTTGATGGAGTATGCAATAAGATCAGGTAGGTTTGTTCCCTCGATGAGCCATGAATGCTTACGTTAAATCAATGCTTGACATTCATAACTCTGAATTGTGGTTTGGATTTTGTGTGTTTATGCATGTTCTTTGTTTACACTTGAAGTGCTTATGCTCAATGCCTCCAGTGTAATAGTCTTGAAAGACTCTCTATTTCCTTATGCATTTGGAAGTTACATACTTATGCATAAAGAGGTTGCCTACGTTCTGTAATACACTGGTTTCTGAAAAATATTGAGTAAATAAACTATTTCGCTTCCTTCTTGCATGTCATATTTGAATTAGGAGGTGAATCAATCCAATGGATAGAGGTTGGGCTTTGATAGGTCGAATCAATTAGAGTTAGTGTTTTGAGACTAGACAAAACTAGTCTTGGTGCTTTGTTTTATGAACATAATACACAGATGATGATGTTTGGGTCACGTTTGGTAGCCTAGCCTTACTATTGTTCAGAACCTCTCCCGACCTTCTTCTAAATTTAATCTCATTTATTTTTCGATTATTAGGTTGGTTAGGTGTAGCTTGAAATTAGTTTCCATAATTCTATTTTGTTTACATTAGAATTGAACAGATGAATTCAATATGCCACTTCCTTTAAATTTCATCTCATTTTTGTTTTGATTGGTGGATTGGTTAGGTCTAGCTTCAACTTAGTTTTCATAATTATGTTTTGTTTACATTGGAACTAAAAAAATGAATTCAATATGCCATATATTCAGTATGCATCAGGGCTCTCTACTGTACTAAACTGATTTGCATTAACCTCTTCATTAACCTTGCCCTTTCAATTCATATAGTTTACTAAAATGGCATGCTGCATCATGATAAATTTAAATAGAAATATGAATCTATATTATATCATATCAGGAGTTATGTTGTTTTTACATTCTTATGTTTAAGAATTTTTTTATAGCAACGACCTTAGAAGTTGATTGGTCAACCGTAAAAGAGTCCAATGCTGTTTTTGTCACAAGCATGGTTTAGGGTTTAAGATATGGTTTTATGTTATTTTACATTCTTATGTTTAAGAGTTTGTTTCTCGCAGAAACATGTTATAATTTGATTGGTTGATTGTAAAAAGAGTCAAGCATTGTCTTTGTAACAATCAAGGTTTAGGGTTTAAGATTTGGTTTTATGCCGTTTTTACATTCATCTGTTTAAGAGTTTGTTAATTGCAGCATCCTGTTAGAATTTGATTGGCTGACTATAGAAATACTTCAGTGTTGTTTTTGTAACAGGTAGGTTTTAGGTTGCTTGACTAAGTTACTAACCTTTTTCTTGTCTCTTCCTTATGTTATAGGAAGACATCAAACCATTGTTAGATATAGTGTCAATTCTCAAAATGTGCAAGTAATGGCTATTCAAATTTTTAGTAGATAAATTTTCTTAAGCTTAAGCACTGAACACCTTGTGCTATAGCTAGCCAATCCCATCTCTTCTCGCTAGTTGAGTTAGAAGCTACTCATTTTGACATTGATGGGCATTTATTCTATACAAATATTTGTGTAGGAGGAGGTCCACTTTTAAATATAAAAATTTAAAATCTAGAAAAAACCTTTGAAGAATTTAGTAGCTTGTAGTTATCCCCAACATTCATAATAGTAAACAGAGTGACTAAGACACCTCCCATATGAGATTAAAACCATAGAAAAGGGTTTTCAAAAAAACCTTTAAATATAAAAGACTAGAAAGAACTTTTGAAGCATTTGGTAGCTTATAGTTATCACCCAACAATAATAATAGTAAAAGGAGTTAAAAAGGCAATCCCCACATAAAATTAAAACCATAGAAAAAGTTTTTCCAAAAAGAAGAAAGGAAAATCTAGAAAGAAGTTCAGCCCTACAAGCTTTTTGGAATGTTGGCTTTCATAGTTTTACATCACACGATTCTTGGAATGTAAGATTTCGTAGTTTGACATAGTCATTAGTGGATTTTTTGGTTGTAATTGCATGAAAAGTTTTAGTCCAACTCATTTTGGGTGAACACTTCACCTATCATCATCGATTTTCCAGTGTCATATTATAAATTTTCTTGATTTATATTCCTTCCATTTTAACCATTTCAACTTTCCTTCATTTCTCTTTTACACCTAATTTATTTTCTCTCCTACCACCTATCTTCACATCGACTTTATTGACTTAGCCTTTTCTCAATTTTTGCATTATCTATATTTCAATTTATTCTCACTTTCCTCCATTATTGCCTTATCTTTATGATTTTTATTTTTATTTTTCTTATGTGACTGTCACATCACAAATTCAATCTTTATTTTATATTTATCCACCTTCATTATCTATTTGTAATTTGGGCTCCCCCCCTTAATTTATTACTTTCGCCTCGCTAGTTCTGTTGGAAGATTGGTTGTTGTCATTGATGTCAACCCTAGTCATGGGTTTTGGACCGCAAGATTGATGAAGGTATTTGGACATGAAGGAAAATGCACATGTAGATACAAGACCCNCATACTCCAATGAGCTTCACAAATTATTTGTCGACATGTGTAAAGGTGAATCGGTGAAATTCATAGACTCTCTTGGAGGAGATCCATGTTCAAACCTCACATAGGGCATGTTTAGGTGATAATACCGAGAAAATGCAATCTCTATGAATTATTATGTTGCTTGATTTTTATGATGAACTTTATTTAACTTCCGAGGAGAGTTCTATGAGTAGACAAAAGGAGTTGCAATGGGTTTGACACTATCCCCAATAGTATAAAATCTCTTTATGGAGTACTTTGAGAGTAAATTTGTTAAGTCTCATGCTCTCGAGCCCAAATATTTAAAAAGATTCATTGACAACACCAACACAATTTGGCCCCATGGAAGGAAGGACGATACCTATCAATTGATATTCATCATAATTGTATCCATACTGCAACCCCAAAGAAACACTCTCACAAAGGAAAAGATGAACTGGTATTCGTAACGGTTCGAAATGTTGATACAAATGTAATCAATGCAGAGATTACTAAAATTATTATAATGTTGTCTCAACTTGCATTGTATGGGATTAATGAGGCTCATTTAATGTTGTTATGTTTCCTCCTCTTTCTAATTGGAATATATTTGAAGTTTAAAGAATGATGTTTACTTTCATTAAGTATTTATCTTGAAAGAAGTTGACAAAAATAGGTGCTTTATAGGCCTAGGATCATACCACTGACTTGTGGCCTATTCCTTTTCTACTCTAGATATTCATATGGAATATAAATATGTGCTTTAAAAGGCCCAAGCTCCTACTATTGACTTGTGCTTAGGCCTTTGCTTGGTTGTCTCTATTGTCAATGCTAATATCTTCTCAATCGTTTAATTTTGTTATGTTTCCTCCTCTTTCTAATCGAGATAAATTTGAAGTTTGAAGAATATAGTTTATTTTCATGTTTTCTCTTAAAAGATCTTAAGGGTTTTTGAACATGAGAGAAATTCAAGTCATAGTGTGTCATTATTATAGACATTAGTTCTAAAACTTTTGTATATTTCGAATCTTTATCTAAAATATTAATAGGTGCTTTAGAATATTAAGATTAATGAAACATTGGGTGAAATACTAAATATAGTCCCATGGGATAACACAATTGGTGAGACGCGCGCACACTCTTGGTACATAGAGGTCACGAGTTCAAGCCTCATGTCCCTTGAGTTGTGGTTTAGCACCCTTACCATCCACGAATGTGGGGAAGTATTGGTGAGTTTCCCATGCCTATTTCTGGTGAAAAATGGTGAAATACTAAATTTGTCAAGTAATACAAAGTTAAGTTAAGTAATTTTAGAAATTCTGCAGACTTTGAGTTTTCATCACCATATATAGTTTATAGCATCACCATATATTTATTAAATTTGATTTGGATAGAGTTTTTTATCATTATTTTATTTTACCCCATGAAAACATTAACGATTCAATGTCATTTTCAAAACAAAAATCACAAAAGAAAAAATGATGAATGCCATTTTCAAAACAAAAAGAAGAAAAGCTAGGACAAAATCACAAAACAGGAAAGGACGAGGATCACGGGGACAAAGGATTCTGGGAGAGATGGTGGATTGATCAGGGCATCTAGCGGCGACGAAGAGAGAACCAATAGCTGTTGAAGTTTTGATTAAGCTCTGCAATGCGACTATATAAACAACAATTCACCTCTCATTCATTAATACCGAATGCCTAATGGCCATATGAATTCAAGAAGAAATGATTCTGTCCACATGACTATATTTTCTTCCGCGTCGGTGTCTTCCTTCAATTCATCATCTTGAGCTGGTGTTTCATTTCATTTGATGGAGTATGCAATAAGATCAGGTAGGTTTGTTCCCTCGATGAGCCATGAATGCTTACGTTAAATCAATGCTTGACATTCATAACTCTGAATTGTGGTTTGGATTTTGTGTGTTTATGCATGTTCTTTGTTTACACTTGAAGTGCTTATGCTCAATGCCTCCAGTGTAATAGTCTTGAAAGACTCTCTATTTCCTTATGCATTTGGAAGTTACATACTTATGCATAAAGAGGTTGCCTACGTTCTGTAATACACTGGTTTCTGAAAAATATTGAGTAAATAAACTATTTCGCTTCCTTCTTGCATGTCATATTTGAATTAGGAGGTGAATCAATCCAATGGATAGAGGTTGGGCTTTGATAGGTCGAATCAATTAGAGTTAGTGTTTTGAGACTAGACAAAACTAGTCTTGGTGCTTTGTTTTATGAACATAATACACAGATGATGATGTTTGGGTCACGTTTGGTAGCCTAGCCTTACTATTGTTCAGAACCTCTCCCGACCTT
This sequence comes from Picea glauca, assembly GCA_000966675.3. Lineage (NCBI taxonomy): Eukaryota > Viridiplantae > Streptophyta > Pinopsida > Pinales > Pinaceae > Picea > Picea glauca. The sequence goes on along the minus strand of JZKD02S1129659.1, from coordinate 6,296 downwards.
CTTCTAAATTTAATCTCATTTATTTTTCGATTATTAGGTTGGTTAGGTGTAGCTTGAAATTAGTTTCCATAATTCTATTTTGTTTACATTAGAATTGAACAGATGAATTCAATATGCCACTTCCTTTAAATTTCATCTCATTTTTGTTTTGATTGGTGGATTGGTTAGGTCTAGCTTCAACTTAGTTTTCATAATTATGTTTTGTTTACATTGGAACTAAAAAAATGAATTCAATATGCCATATATTCAGTATGCATCAGGGCTCTCTACTGTACTAAACTGATTTGCATTAACCTCTTCATTAACCTTGCCCTTTCAATTCATATAGTTTACTAAAATGGCATGCTGCATCATGATAAATTTAAATAGAAATATGAATCTATATTATATCATATCAGGAGTTATGTTGTTTTTACATTCTTATGTTTAAGAATTTTTTTATAGCAACGACCTTAGAAGTTGATTGGTCAACCGTAAAAGAGTCCAATGCTGTTTTTGTCACAAGCATGGTTTAGGGTTTAAGATATGGTTTTATGTTATTTTACATTCTTATGTTTAAGAGTTTGTTTCTCGCAGAAACATGTTATAATTTGATTGGTTGATTGTAAAAAGAGTCAAGCATTGTCTTTGTAACAATCAAGGTTTAGGGTTTAAGATTTGGTTTTATGCCGTTTTTACATTCATCTGTTTAAGAGTTTGTTAATTGCAGCATCCTGTTAGAATTTGATTGGCTGACTATAGAAATACTTCAGTGTTGTTTTTGTAACAGGTAGGTTTTAGGTTGCTTGACTAAGTTACTAACCTTTTTCTTGTCTCTTCCTTATGTTATAGGAAGACATCAAACCATTGTTAGATATAGTGTCAATTCTCAAAATGTGCAAGTAATGGCTATTCAAATTTTTAGTAGATAAATTTTCTTAAGCTTAAGCACTGAACACCTTGTGCTATAGCTAGCCAATCCCATCTCTTCTCGCTAGTTGAGTTAGAAGCTACTCATTTTGACATTGATGGGCATTTATTCTATACAAATATTTGTGTAGGAGGAGGTCCACTTTTAAATATAAAAATTTAAAATCTAGAAAAAACCTTTGAAGAATTTAGTAGCTTGTAGTTATCCCCAACATTCATAATAGTAAACAGAGTGACTAAGACACCTCCCATATGAGATTAAAACCATAGAAAAGGGTTTTCAAAAAAACCTTTAAATATAAAAGACTAAAAAGAACTTTTGAAGCATTTGGTAGCTTATAGTTATCACCCAACAATAATAATAGTAAAAGGAGTGAAAAAGGCAATCCCCACATAAAATTAAAGCCATAGAAAAAGTTTTGCCAAAAAGAAGAAAGGAAAATCTAGAAAGAAGTTCAGCCCTACAAGCTTTTTGGAATGTTGGCTTTCATAGTTTTACATTACAAGATTCTTGGAATGTAAGATTTCGTAGTTTGACATAGTCATTAGTGGATTTTTTGGTTTTAATTGCATGAAAAGTTTTAGTCCAACTCATTTTGGGTGAACACTTCACCTATCATCATCGATTTTCCAGTGTCATATTATAAATTTTCTTGACTTATATTCCTTCCATTTTAACCATTTCAAATTTCCTTCATTTCTCTTTTACACCTAATTTATTTTCTCTCCTACCACCTATCTTCACATCAACTTTATTGACTTAGCCTTTTCTCAATTTTTGCATTATCTATATTTCAATTTATTCTCACTTTCCTCCATTATTGCCTTATCTTTATGATTTTTTTTATTTTTCTTATGTGACTATCACATCACAAATTCAATCTTTATTTTATATTTATCCACCTTCATTATCTATTTGTAATTTGGGCTCCCCCCCTTAATTTTATGACTTTCGCCTCGCTAGTTCTATTGGAATATTGGTTGTTGTTATTGATGTCAACCCTAGTCATGGGTTTTGGACCACAAGATTGATGAAGGTATTTGKACATGAAGGAAAATGCACATGTAGATACAAGACCCATGGATGGATAGTATACATCATGTTGTTTCTGGTGGTATGTGGCACATCACGTGGATCCTCATGGGTGAGGAGAAATGAATTTTTGAAGATGACAAAGTGAATTGAAGAAGGAAGTACATGTAGGCCTTGCAGATAATTAAAGAAAAGAATTACAAAAGGAAGTGACATAAATGGTATAAATAAATATCATTATACATTCATTTGATACACAAGTCAAATTTCAGAGTAAATTAGAAGTAAATAAGGCCGTATTTCAAGGGAGGATGAAGTCTTTTGGTGATGTGTTCTAAGGTATGTTATTTTCAGGTCATCTTACCATTTTTGCTATAACTTTTTTTCTAGAACGATTCAGATGGTGAAATTTCTATGGTAATGAGAAGACATATGAAGGTACATGTGGTAAAAATTTCAGCTCTTGATTCACTATAATTATGGAGATACACTCTGTGGAAGATAGGGTTTGTGACCAGTCCTGAAGCTAGTCAATAAAAAGGTTTTCCAGGTAAAACAATCATAACTTATTCATAGGGAATCCAAACGACATGGGACAAATTTCATTGAAAAGCATACAGACTTTCATTTTTTCTATGTGAGTTTCAGAATCTGATGTTAAATATTGAGCGCGGGGCATTCTGTACAAGTTTGGTCTCCTGAATAAACCATAATTGAACAAGGTCTACCATTCTCTCTATAAATTGTTTTTGGGGAGGATTCAATGAGTGAAACTTGGAGGATTTTCAGAGAATACATTGCGTAATATTATCTACAGGATCAGAGTACTCCAAAAATTGAAGAAGTTTCAGGAAGCATTATCAGGTTCTATGTGATGATTGGTTGATGGTGATGATTTAATGTAAAGTTTTATTATCTCTCATATATTCTTGGGTGGAAGGAAGGNCAAATGATGAAGAAAGAAGAAGATTGTGAGAAACTTGAACAAGAAGTTGTCTCATTGAGGAAGAGCTTAAGAAACTCTCAAGTGCCAAAAGACTTAACACATATTGGATGCATGGTGAAACTTCATACAAATAAGATGCAAACACCAACAATAAGGTTGAAGAAAGAGCTACACAGACAGTTGATGAGAAGTGGACCAGGATACTAGAAAGAAGGAATGATTACAAAAGAGATAAATATCCAAGAAGACCTCCTACCTTTAGGAATCAAAGAAGATTCAATCAGTATGAAGGAAACTACAGAAGAATAGATCATGAACCCAAATGGACTACATCACAAAGAAGCCCACTTACTCCAAGGTATCAAAATTTCTTTATTGGTCATTGTTATACTTGCAAAACTTTTGGACATAAGACAATTAATTGCAGAATCAATGAAAGGAACACATACGTAAGAAACATGAATGGTGTAAATAGAAAATATGGAAATAATCGTGGATTTGTCAAAAGAATTTATAATTCATTTTCCCCATTGATGGACAAAAATAATGCATGCTACAAATGTAATTATCTTGGTCACAAAGCACGCGATTGTAGATATATGAATGAAGATGTCCCTATGCCAACCACAGTATGGATAAGGAAAGAGATTCCAAAAAATGAAGATTGTCGAATAGCATTGACCGCTGAAGAATGTAAAGAAGAATATTAATGGTACATAGATAGTGGATGTTCTTCACACATGACCAGGGATCAAGACAAATTCATTAGCTGGAAGAGAAAGGGTGGCAATATTGCACTTGGAGATGACTCATCTACCAAAATACTTGGAGAAGGTGTAGTAGAACTTGGAAGAAAAAATGTAAAAGCAAATAATGTCCTATTGGTTGAAGACTTGAAGCATAATCTACTCAGTGTTAGTAAAATGTGTGATCAAGTATACACTCTTACGTTTGACTCCCGAAAATGTAAAATCAGAGAAAATAACTTAGGAAGATTGGTTGCAATGGCAACAAGACGAACGAACAAAATAGACATCCTAGACATGAAGAAGCGAGAGAAGAAAGAAGCCACACAAAATGATTCCAAGGAAGAAAAAGTCCCAAAGACTAAAAATAAGGATGAAGTATTATTGAGTGTCATATGTTCAGGGGGAGTAGCCCCAAAGAAGAGAGTTACCTTTTTCCATTAAACTCAGGGGGAGAAGCCCTACCCTTTTCCATTGATGTCAAAGGGGGAGAGAAATTGGGATCATGATGATAGGAGGATCATGAGTGTTGCCATAAATGACAAAGGGGGATATTGTTGGAAGAATGGTTGTAGTCATTGATGTCAACCCTAGTCATGGGTTTTGGACCACATGATTGATGAAGGTATTTGTACATGAAGGAAAATGCACATGTAGATACAAGACCCATGGATGGATAGTATACATCATGTTGTTTCTGGTGGTATGTGGCACATCACGTTGATCCTCATGGGTGAGGAGAAATGAATTTTTGAAGATGACAAAGTGAATTGAAGAAGGAAGTACATGTAGGCCCTGCAGATAATTAAATAAAAGAATTACAAAATAAGAAATTGTCAGGTCGGCCCTAATGTTAAAAGGAAGTGACATAAATGGTATAAATAAATATCATTATACATTCATTTGATACACAAGTCAAATTTCAGAGTAAATCAGAAGTAAAGAAGGCCGGATTTCAAGGGAGGATGAAGTCTTTTGGTGATGTGTTCTAAGGTATGTTATTTTCAGGTCATCTTACCATTTTTGCTATAACTTTTTTTCTAGAATGATTTAGATGGTTAAATTGATATGGTATTGAGAATACATATGAAGGTACCTGTGGTAAAAATTTCAGCTCTTGATTCGCTATAATTATGGAGATAGACTCTGTGGAATATAGGGTTTGTGACCAGTCCTGAAGCTAGTCAATAAATATGTTTTCCAGGTAAAACAATCATAACTTATTCATAGAGAATCCAAATTACATGGGACAAATTTCATGGAAAGAGTATGGAATTTTGTTTCTTGTGTGCGATTTTCAGAATCTGATGTTAAATATTGAGCGCGGGGCATTCTGTACAAGTTCAGTCTCCTGAATAAACCATAATTGAACAAGATCTACCATTCTCTCTATAACTTGTTTTTGGGGAGGATTCAAGAAGTGAAACTTGGAGGAGTTTTAGAGAATACATTGAGTAATATTATCTATAGGATTAGAGTACTCCAAAAATTGAAGAAGTTTCAGGAAGCATTATCAGGTTCTATGTGATGATTGGTTGATAGTGATGATTTAATGTAAAGTTTTATTATCTCTCGTATATTCTTGGGTGGAAGGAAGGGGAAAGGATGGTGTTATTGGGTAAATCAGTAGGTGCAGACACTAACTGATCTCCCTAGTTCCACCTAGATCTAGAACAAAACACACCAGAAAATGACGCTTTCCTTAAGTTTTAAATATTGAATTTACTAACTAAAGAGGGATGGGTGACATACCATTTAAATGTCGCTTCCTCTCACCATCGCCATCCTAGATCCATTCCAACACTCATACAATTATGATCTTGCAAAAGGATGCAACCAACCAAAGTGATAGCAATAACATAAACTCAATATAAACCTATGTATGTGATCAAGGAATCATACAATAAAACACAACAAGCTTTATAGGAAAGAATCATATTACTGTATCATATTAAATGTGAAAGAGAGATTACAACCATGGCCTTGATGTCGTAAGGTTCCTTCCAACTATCCTTCATTCCCCACACACTTTCACTCCAAGAATTCTGAGAGCATAGATCTGATAATATTCATAATTTAATTTGACAAAGGCAAAACTTGAAGACACTCCAACCAAGCTAATAATTCCAAGCCAAATCCAACTTAGCTCTTCTCCATGAGAGCTCCTCTCCTTTGATAAGCTGAAGAGGATAAGGTGAGGAGGTTAGGATGATCCCACTAAATCATTAAATCGAGTAAGATCCAAACCATTTGGATGCCACCTCACCATGGAAGTTTCTCCTTCTAGAAGATTCGAGAAAACGCTTGTTTTTCCCACATGCAAGCATTCTCGCACCCTGCCTATAGAGCATACTGCGAACTCCTTGTGACCTAGCTATGATGCAACCTATGAGAATCATACATTCTTGCACCCCAGCTATAATGCAACTTTCAAACTTCCTTTTTTATAGGGTTTTTACAAAGGAAAATGCAACTTTTTTTTCTCAAGAAAAGTTCTTCTCCATTCTTTCTTCAAGAACTCAGGCCACTGACCCCTCTGAAGACTAAATATAGGTTTACATCATTAACGATCATAGGGATGATGAAAATAATGTGTAACAAAGAGCCCCCCAAAGTATGAAGTTAGAACAGAGTGATAGCTGAAATACTTTGTCGAGTGTGT
>JZKD02S1129648.1:0-12924 GCA_000966675.3 Picea glauca | reverse complement strand
GCACTTGTCTAAGTCAATGTAGTAAAACAACATGTCATCAACCTATAATGCCTCATAATCAAAATCAAAAGTTTTAATAGCATAATAATCTGGATCACTTGCGAGCAAGTGTCCTCAAAGAATAAGTTTGCTCAGTGTGCTAGAGCGAGATGTTACATACACCCCCTCTTGGTCTAAACTTCATCCCGAAGTTTCACAGTATATAAGCCAAAATAAAGTGTACCACAATATCATATGTCTATCTATCAAACAAAAATGGAAACTGCTGGCGCATATCATATGTGTCCTCCTAGGTCACCGAGTGCAGACTATAATTGTCCCACTGGACCTTGACCTGCTCTATTGTTCGACGTCGTAGCTATCGAACGCGATGATCCAAGATGCGGATCAGCTCAACCGTGAGCGCACCCTCGTCCAATACCTGCAAGGAATTTATCTCAATAACATGTGTAGGATCACTAATATAATGTATCAAAATAGATACATGAAAAAAATTGTGCATACACCTCAAAGAATCCGTAACAACCTTCTGGTTACGACAACAACTCTGATAACAGGTGCAATTTTTTTGTTTTTGTTTTTAAAAGTGTGTGGGCGCGTGTAGAAAGGAAATAGATATACTTGACTCTACGTCGCCACCTGACGACTAACAAGATGCAACCATGATGAACATAACAAGAAGACATAAGGTGCAAAAAACGTAACTGCAAGCATTACCGACCATAGACAAAAGAATAATCCATAATAGTAGAATTTACTATTTCTGCACAAGAAAGCAGGGTGTTTAATCTTAATCCTCTGCTCCGGAGAGAGAGAAGGTCAGATAGGCTCCTGGCCAACTGCTCAGGCAGAAACTAGTAACCCGACTACGAATAAGATGCAAGCAAGACAAACACAATAGGACGACATACGACATACAACATTAACATCAAGTTTTTAACGACGATCAACGACAAAAAGTAAGACTGACTACACGCCCATTCTATCCTGCAATGGTTAGGACCTCCAAGACACATAATCAATGCTCAAGCCCAGGTTCCCATCGATTTTAACCATTTAAGGTCTCACGGCTGGCGACTGTTCTGAGGAACATGGAGGTGTCTACATCCCACCCAACACAAGCAGACCAAGCAATACAATGATCACAACCAAGTATAACGAAAATTAATGAAACGGCCACATCCACTAAGGGAGACGCAAGTCAAGGACCCTCACAATGACCCACCATTAGTTAAGACTCATCATTACCTATGACTCAATTGGAAACAAGTACAGATCATTGCTTCATTTAGATTTCGTTAGTCAGCGAGTTACCAACCCAACCTTAAGGATGTGAATTCGATTAAGTGCAATCCCCATTTACTACTCATAGTAACCTATTTTGCTTAATTCAAGGAAATTTCAAAATATTGAAAATTTACAATAAGATTTCATAATGATGACAACCTTACATTGATATCATGATAACCTTATTTCATTTTATATTACAAAACCTTGTTGTCATTAACCATCACCTTACATCATAAATGTTATCAATAACAATAAGGCTACCATGGCATTACTATACTTGATATGCCCTTACATTTCATATTATAAAAGCATGGCAATAAAAAAACTAAACTGCAATGTCATTGCCTTAATGATTACATCCTCATAATTCATATTATCAAGCATGGGAATTAAAACAACTAACTGCACTGTCATTACCTTCATGATTACATCCTCATAATTCATATTATAAAATCATGGCAATAAAACAACCAAACTGCAATAATGTTACCATACATGCTACCATCCATGCATTGATATTACAAAGCTTTGCAGTTAAGATAATTAATAATGCAATTTAAACAGCGTTGCAGTTAAATAACATTTAAATAAATAACAATTAATGAACAATTAAATAACCATATCATTTCAAATTAAATACATTGCAGTTAACTAACAATAAATAAACTTAAAGATAAAGAGGGTTAACTAACAATAAATAAACTTAAAGTTAACTAACGAGTTTTAAATTAAATAACCATATCATTTCAAATTAAATACATTGCAGTTAACTAACAATAAATAAACTTAAAGATAAAGAGAGTTAACTAACAATAAATAAACTTAAATTTAACTAACCAGTTTTAGGCTATGGTGTTACCATTTTACAAATTAAATACGAATAATGAGGATAAAAGTTAAAAACTGAAATAAGGATAAGGAAAAGACTTGCGGTTAATTCACTGTCATCTAGTGGCTTTGAAGGGATGAAAAGAATGACAATATGTAAGGACAACCAAATAAAAATAAATGTGTCAGAGGGACACACGAAATGGCTCTAACTAAGTGAGTTAAGGTTCTTTATTAAATCAATAACCATTACTTAAGCTAAACTTAAGGTTACAAGGGAACTGCCAGGCATTGTCATGAGGGACAACCGAGCATTAAATTTAAACAATAGGTGCTGACACCATTCACGGCCAGGTAAAGGAACGTTTCAGGAAAGGCGTAGTCAATGGAGGCTATCGTAGACTTTAAGGTTGCAACCCCACCATGCATACCACGCGCCAGGCTGATCTGTCACTCGAGAAGGGAGCACACAACAACACCAATCCACCCAAAAGAACCACGCATTTTCTGGAGGAAGAAGGTGGCAACGCAGGTTACAAAACACCAGGCTTAACACACCCAATTAATGACCCCCAAACAGTCGCCATTAACCCAACGTGACCCCCCCCAAAACGGGAACACGAAAATTGTGCAAGTAGCAAACAGTCATCAAGAAGGAGGCAATTACGCAGAGGTCTGTAATCAGCTCAACAGATGCGAAAGGGGGAAAAAAAAACACACTGGCCACATGGCCTTACTGGTGAGGAACACAGCGTAGGAAACCACCCCGCTGGAATGTGTTCGAGGTGAAGTTAGGCATGGTTTGCCCAAGCGCCAAAGGTACTAGGTTTCAATACAGAAGTGCAGGTAGGCCGAATTCCATCGGTCAGACTCAGAACCACACATGAAAGGATAGACCAAGCTATAGCCAAACGTGGACCCAAGACTCTTTGCAAATCTTCTTAATTTCCCATGCATATTCTGCGCACCTTACGAAAGGATAGACAACGAAGAGAATGCAGGAAGCCAAGGCCCCATAAGCTTGGCTGAAATTAAAACATTCATTAAAGTCCCATAAGGCTCACCTAACTGCATAAGGAAAGGATATGTCTGGTCGCAAAAATTGGAGACAGAAGACTCATTGGTGGGAGAGAAGGGCAGTCAGTGAAATCAAAACAAAATTTCTAGAGGGTAAAGTCAGCAAGTTCTTTACACAGGGAGTTCTGTTGAAAAAGGAGGGGTGCAAGGCTAGGTTTGACCCCTTAATTCCCATAGTGAAGATTTCAAATTACACGGTATCATTACACAAAAATTTACACAACGGGGATAAAACACCATAACAGTTCGCCAGTGTAAGGAGGAAAGCGACGGGCTAGATTCTCCAATGTTAGGCAGACTCAGGAACAACTTGGTGCATTGATCATAAATCGCATTTACCGAAATCATACACATTTTTATTATCAACCATTACCGGATTACATTAACCGAGTTAATATTTTAGCATCTGTTACTAATTCTTAATCGCTGAAGTATATGAAAAAAATCAGTAAACCAGCAAGAACTAAACACAGATTAAGCTAATAATTTTCTACTCATTACATAAGCAACTCTAAGTCATAAATGATACAATGTTTTATCATTCAAACAAGATGCGTACCGTTGCCTGTTTGCCTGCTTTGAATGACGACCACGTGCTCTGTGCTGCTCCCGCTCGCCGACTGTCGAGACCTCACCAGTACCTCCCAGCCAATCGCTAGGGGTACTCTACTTCCCCCTTAGACCCCCGAGCCGCAAAGGGGCCTCACAAAATCCAGATGGTAAGTCCATCTTCCCAACTCGCATTGCAAGGCCGAGCTACCACTCCTATTCGAGCTAAGAAATCCCAACTCCTCACAAGAAATCAGTCAAGTCACAAATCTGGCAGCGTAACGTTACGCTAATAGCTGATCCCCTTCTTCCTCATCTCCCTTTTCTTTTATAGAGTTATCAGACCCACCAACTTTCCTCATCCACAATTTAATTTAAGTTTCAATAAAATATTCTAAATATTCTCCATCGCACAAGTGTCGTTCATCCCCCTCTTTTCTCCAATAAATATTTTCTTTAAATTTATTAATTGTCTCAAATCCCTCACCCACCTAGATTCGCTCCTAAATTTACTCCTAGGTGTTCCTAGATCCCCTTACATTCTTTAATTAATTTCCCTAAAATGAATTTTCTAAATTTAGTTCATTTTTAGAAAGTTCTTAATTGTTGATTCCTTACTATGTTGACTTCGATTTTTACCCTATGTCCCCTTCTTTCCATTATTATGTTTCCTTCATTACTTAGTTTCCCTATTTTTAGTGTTCCCTTCTTTCCCCCCTTTTTTAAAACCAAAAAGGTAAATGCACTAATTAATCTTTTCATTTTATTATTAAATTCATAACTTTTTATACTCCCACACGTTAAATAATTTCATTTCTTCTTTACAATTTAAAACCACGAATTTTAATTAAATTATCCCTCTCTTCACTTTACCTCCTAAATTTAAGAAGACTAAACCATTACTCAAGTGGGTTTTAGTTTACATTTTTTTTTTTTTTTATAGGGTCTTTTCTTAAGGTTAAACGAAATTTTATCTTAGAGAAGTTTTAGAATTAGGTTTAGATTTNCAGCCTCACAATCTCACTGATGAAAACTCTCACTATGTCAGGTGCCTGATACGTCGTACGCACAGGAATAAAGTGACCACTCTTCATCAGAGTGTCTACTACTACAAAAATCGAGTCGTGTCTCATTTCCGTCAGTGGCAATCCAACAATAAAATCCACCGTGATGGCCTCCCATTTCGATTCCAGGATGGCATGTGGTTGAAGTAATCCTGTCCGGTGTGTATGTTCAGCCTTTACCTGCTGACACTCTAGACAACTAGCCACAAAGTTGACTATGTCGGCCTTCATTCCCTTCCAGAAGAATAAGGGTTTAAGGTCTGCCCTCGTCTTCCTAACTCCTGGGTGAGCCATGTAAGCTTCTCTATGAGCCTCGCTCAGGATCAAAATCCTCAACTCATCGTTTGGCGGTACATAAATTCAACCTCTAAACCTCAATAAACCATCGCTATCAAAATAAAATCCCTCATATTGTGGTACCATCATTGTGTTTTGTACGAAAAAAAAAATACCCTCGACCTCTTTGTACTAGTCATCATCACGTTGTAAAGTGAGAATATTCTCACGTAGATTCATCTGAAGAGGCAACACCGAGAAGATGCGTGGTCTCCGACTCAAAGAATCAGCCACTCGGTTCACTGTTCCCTTTATGTAAGTAATCTCTAAGTCGTATTCGCTAAGCAATTTCGAGCAATGCCATTGTCGCGCGTTCAGGTCGCTTTGCGTAAAAATATGTTGTAGTCCACAATGATCAGTCCTTAATTCAATTTTTTGTCCAACAAGGTAGTGTCTCCAAACCTTCAAGGCATATGCGATGGCTAATAACTCCAAATCGTGCGTCGCATAGTTCTCCTCATGCCTTCTCAGCTTCCTCGAAATGTAAGCAATCACTCATTCGTCTTGCATCAAGACCCCGCCTAAACCTTCCTTGGATGCGTCAGTGCATACCAAGAAGTTTTCGTCCATGTTAGGGACCTTTAGTATCAGCGATGTTGTCAAAAAATCCTTATGCCTCCGAAATGCTTCCGCGCATTTCTCAGCCCAACAAACTTCATGTTTTTCTTCTGCAATTCCGTGATCGGATTTGCTATCTTCGAAAAATCCCTCGACAAACTGTCGATAGTATCCTGCTAAACCCATAAAACTATGCACTTCTGTGACAATTGTCGGTGTAGGCCATTCCATAATAGCCTCGACCTTGGTTGGATCCATGGCGATGCCTTCGCCGAAGAAGACATGCCCTAAGTAGTGAATCCTTGAGTGATAAAAAGAGCATTTGGACAAATTTCCATATAGTTTGTGCTCTCGCAGACACTATAGTACCAAGTGAAAGTGCTCGTCATGCTCCTCCATTGTCCGAGAGTAGATCAAAATATCATCTATGAATACTTGGACGAACTTTTCCAAGTACTCACGGAACACCCCGTTCATCAAACTCATAAATACTCCTGGGGCGTTTGTCAGTCCAATCGGTAAAACAATAAACTCATAATGTCCAAATCTCGTCTTAAAGGCGGTCTTAGGGACATCATCCTCCTTGATATGTAACTGGTGATACCCTAATCACAATCGATCTTGGAGAACACCATCGCACCCTTCATTTGATTGAACAGATCATCAATTCTTGGTAAGGGATATTGATTCTTGATCGTAGCCTTGTTTAATTGACGATAGTCAATGCAAAGCCTCCACGATCCGTCCTTCTTCCGAATGAAAATAACCAGTGCACCCCACGGTGACACACTAAGACGTATCAGTCCCAGGTCCAGCAACTCCTTCAGTTTCATTTTCAACTCTTGCAACTCCGGGGTCGACATCTGATAAGGAGTTCTTGTTATCGATTCGATCCCCGGTTTTAGGTCTATGGTAAACTCCAGTTCCCTTTCCGGCGGCATCCCCGGTAGCTCCTCTAGAAATACGTCCGCAAACTCCTTCACCACTGGGAGGTGTTCTAGGACTTTCGCTACTCCCTTTTCATTTAGCGCAAGGATCACATAAAGCTTGCACCCCTTGCGAATACTCTTTCGTAATTGTAAGGAAGAGATGAATCTCAGGGAAACTCCCTGGTTCCATCCTACGATCACACGTCTCTATCCTTCGTCATTAACCAAGCTCAACCATTTCATCTTACAGTTGAGTATCGCATCATGCGATTCCAACCAATCCATACCAATCACGACGTCGTAAGATCCTAAGATTTTGACGTACAAGTTGACCCTCGTGGCAAACTCTCTCAGGTTAAGGGCACATCCCGTAACCTTTCCTCCAACCTTCTATTTGGCTCCTGAAGCCATCTCTACAAAGCTAAACTCATCCTGTTCGACTGTCTTTACCTTAATCCTTTTTAGTGCTGCACCAGAAATGANGCTTTTGTTGGTCCATCACGTACATGTGAAACATGTCTTCCAAGGTTTGGTTCATTCGTTCTGTCTGTCCATCCGTCTCTGGGTGATACGCAGTACTAAAATTAAGTTGGGTTCCCAAGGCCTCTTAGAAACTCGTCCAAAATCGTCTAGTAAACACCGATCCTTGATCGGATATAATCTTCTTAGGCACGTCGTGCAGCCTCACAATCTCACTGATGAAAACTCTCACTATGTCAGGTGCCTGATACGTCGTACGCACAGAAATAAAGTGACCACTCTTCATCAGAGTGTCTACTACTACAAAAATCGAGTCGTGTCTCCTTTCCGTCAGTGGCAATCCAACAATAAAATCCACCGTGATGGCCTCCCATTTCGATTCCAGGATGGCATGTGGTTGAAGTAATCCTGTCCGGTGTGTATGTTCAACCTTTACCTGCTGACACTCTAGACAACTAGCCACAAAGTTGACTATGTCGGCCTTCATTCCCTTCCAGAAGAATAAGGGTTTAAGGTCTGCCCTCGTCTTCCTAACTCCTGGGTGAGCCATGTAAGCTTCTCTATGAGCCTCGCTCAGGATCAACATCCTCAACTCATCATTTGGTGGTACGTAAATTCAACCTCTAAACCTCAATAAACCATCGCTATCAAAATAAAATCCCTCATATCGTGGTACCATCATTGTGTTTTGTACGAAAAAAAAAATACCCTCGACCTCTTTGTACTAGTCATCATCACATTGTAAAGTGAGAATATTCTCACGTAGATTCATCTGAAGAGGCAAAACCGAGAAGATGCGTGGTCTCTGACTCAAAGAATCAGCCACTCGGTTCACTGTTCCCTTTATGTAAGTAATCTCTAAGTCGTATTCGCTAAGCAATTTCGACCAATGCCATTGTCGCGCGTTCAGGTCGCTTTGCGTAAAAATATGTTGTAGTCCACAATGATCAGTCCTTAATTCAAATTTTTGTCCAACAAGGTAGTGTCTCCAAACCTTCAAGGCATATGCGATGGCTAATAACTCCAAATCGTGCGTCGCATAGTTCTCCTCATGCCTTCTCGGCTTCCTCGAAATGTAAGCAATCACTCATTCGTCTTGCATCAAGACCCCGCCTAAACCTTCCTTGGATGCGTCAGTGCATACCAAGAAGTTTTCGTCCATGTCAGGGACCTTTAGTATCAGCGATGTTGTCAAAAAATCCTTATGCCTCCGAAATTCTTCCGCGCATTTCTCAGCCCAACAAACTTCTTGTTTTTCTTCTGCAATTCCGTGATCGGATTTGCTATCTTCAAAAAATCCCTCGACAAACTATCGATAGTATCCTGCTAAACCCATAAAACTATGCACTTCTGTGACATTTGTCGGTGTAGGCCATTCCATAATAGCCTCGACCTTGGTTGGATCCATGGCGATGCCTTCGCCGAAGAAGACATGCCCTAAGTAGTGAATCCTTGAGTGATAAAAAGAGCATTTGGACAAATTTCCATATAGTTTGTGCTCTCGCAGACACTATAGTACCAAGTGAAAGTGCTCGTCATGCTCCTCCATTGTCCGAGAGTAGATCAAAATATCATCTATGAATACTTGGACGAACTTTTCCAAGTACTCACGGAACACCCCGTTCATCAAACTCATAAATACTCCTGGGGCGTTTGTCAGTCCAATCGGTAAAACAATAAACTCATAATGTCCAAATCTCGTCTTAAAGGCGGTCTTAGGGACATCATCCTCCTTGATATGTAACTGGTGATACCCTAATCACAATCGATCTTGGAGAACACCATCGCACCCTTCATTTGATTGAACAGATCATCAATTCTTGGTAAGGGATATTGATTCTTGATCGTAGCCTTGTTTAATTGACGATAGTCAATGCAAAGCCTCCACGATCCGTCCTTCTTCCGAATGAAAATAACCAGTGCACCCCACGGTGACACACTAAGACGTATCAGTCCCAGGTCCAGCAACTCCTTCAGTTTCATTTTCAACTCTTGCAACTCCGGGGTCGACATCTGATAAGGAGTTCTTGTTATCGATTCGATCCCCGGTTTTAGGTCTATGGTAAACTCCAGTTCCCTTTCCGGCGGCATCCCCGGTAGCTCCTCTAGAAATACGTCCGCAAACTCCTTCACCACTGGGAGGTGTTCTAGGACTTTCGCTACTCCCTTTTCATTTAGCGCAAGGATCACATAAAGCTTGCACCCCTTGCGAATACTCTTTCGTAATTGTAAGGAAGAGATGAATCTCAGGGAAACTCCCTGGTTCCATCCTACGATCACACGTCTCTATCCTTCGTCATTAACCAAGCTCAACCATTTCATCTTACAGTTGAGTATCGCATCATGCGATTCCAACCAATCCATACCAATCACGACGTCGTAAGATCCTAAGATTTTGACGTACAAGTTGACCCTCGTGGCAAACTCTCTCAGGTTAAGGGCACATCCCGTAACCTTTCCTCCAACCTTCTATTTGGCTCCTGAAGCCATCTCTACAAAGCTAAACTCATCCTGTTCGACTGTCTTTACCTTAATCCTTTTTAGTGCTGCACCAGAAATGANTGATACCCTAATCACAATCGATCTTGGAGAACACCATCGCACCCTTCATTTGATTGAACAGATCATCAATTCTTGGTAAGGGATATTGATTCTTGATCGTAGCCTTGTTTAGTTGACGATAGTCAATGCAAAGCCTCCACGATCCGTCCTTCTTCTGAATGAAAATAACCAGTGCACCCCACGGTGACACACTAAGACGTATCAGTCCCAGGTCCAGCAACTCCTTCTGTTTCATTTTCAACTCTTGCAACTCCGGGGTCGACATCTGATAAGGAGTTCTTGTTATCGATTCGGTCCCCGGTTTTAGGTCTATGGTAAACTCCAGTTCCCTTTCCGGCGGCATCCCCGGTAGCTCCTCTAGAAATACGTCCGCAAACTCCTTCACCACTAGGAGGTGTTCTAGGCCTTTCGCTACTCCCTTTTCATTTAGCGCAAGGATCACATAAAGCTTGCACCCCTTGCGAATACTCTTCCGTAATTGTAAGGAAGAGATGAATCTCAGGGAAACTCCCTGGTTCCATCCTAGGATCACACGTCTCTATCCTTTGTCATTAACCAAGCTCAACCATTTCATCTTACAGTTGAGTATCGCATCATGCGATTCCGACCAATCCATACCAATCACGACGTCGTAAGATCCTAAGATTTTGACGTACAAGTTGACCCTCGTGGCAAACTCTCTCAGGTTAAGGGCACAACCCGTAACCTTTCCTCCAACCTTCTATTTGGCTCCTGAAGCCATCTCTACAAAGCTAAACTCATCCTGTTCGACTGTCTTTACCTTAATCCTTTTTAGTGCTGCACCAGAAATGAAACTCTTAGTAGCACCTGGGTCTATCAAAATACTAAGGGTCTTGTCAGCGAAAGTACCTGTCGTCTCGAGCACAGTCGACTGGTGCTCTGCCTGGTGGTTGTTCACCGCCGCATGAATCCGATGGGCCTTTCCCCTATCTCCCACGGTAGTGGGTCCGACTGATCCAGACACTCTGGTCCTCTCCACAGGACAGTCACTCTAGTAGTGTGGCTCCCCACATGTCCAACACCCCTTCTTCGGCCCACTAGTCCTAGTACCTGAAGTAGAAGATGAGAGCCCACCGGCCTGGAAACCTGGTCTGTTCTGCTGAACAGGCCTAAACTATTGCTGCTGCGGGCTACACTGCTACTGATGCTATGGTCTTTGATAAGGTGTCTGCTGCTAAGGCGGTGGTCGCCGAGGTGTAGTGTATGTGGATCCCTTCTGGAAGCCACGATATCCCAGCTTGTGTCTCATTGGTGTCTGGTGCTGCATGGTTCCCGAGGAACCCTGCCCTACTGGTCTCGCCAGAGTCCTGGTCTGGCCCCCACTGATAAGCTCCTCCTATGCTATGAGGCCTTCTGGACGACGTCGTGCAAGTTTTGAGGCATCAAAATCCTAACCTTTGCACGCAGGCTGCCATTAAGGCCAAACACAAACCTGTTGACCTTGAGCTTCTCAGTGTTAAGGTGTAGAGCATACGGGACCCGCTCCATGAAACGTGCCTCGTACTCGAGCACCGTACGACCTCCCTGTCATATCGCGTTGAACTCATTGAGTTGACGCTCAATGAATTCCTCTGAAAGGTACCTCTCTTGGAACCGTTCCTCGAATAGTTCCCATGACACGTCTTCAATGGCCATGTTCAGTTGCGGAAGGAGCGTCTCCCACTAAAGAAGAGTGCTCCCCTTCAGTTGAAATACTGCCATGAGGACCTTCATGTTGGAGGTATAATCGTGAAGTGCGAAGCTCATCGCCATGTTCTCCAACCATGCCTCAGTGGCTACACCGTCCGGGGCACCAAAGAACTCGGGAAATCTGACCTTTTCGAGTTCCCGGTGAATGCTACCAGTAACGGCCAGTGCACGTGGTGAAACCTCAGCGGGTGCCGGTGCCCTAGCCTTGTCTTTGTCCAATCGGTTGATCAGTGCCTCAGACATGTGCTAAAATATCTCATCATCCTGACCACGTCACCAACTTCTATCCTCTCTTGTCCGAGAACTTGCTCGCCTCCCTGGAGGTTAGACCCCTTAGGCGTGGATGCTACTGGAGGCATCACGCCCCCTCCCCTAGCACCCCATCGTCTGTCTCTGCGGCGTCCTCTAACCATGATTACCTTGCATGCACACAATCAACTCGACCAACAACAATATAGTCAAATCAAATCATGTCACGAAAGTCGTAGCGAATCCCAAGTCGCAGGTCGAATTGGCTCTGATACTATATGTAACAACCTTCTGGTTACGACAACAACTCTGACAACAAGTGCAAATTTATTTTTATTTTTTTTTAAAATGTGTGCATGCGTGTAGAAAGGAAACATACACACTTGACTCTACGTTGCCACCCGACGACTAACAAGACACAACCACGATGAACACCCGACGACTAACAAGACACAACCACGATGAACACAACAAGAAGACATAAGGCACACAACAAGTAACTGCAAGCATTAATGACCATAGACAAAGGAAGAATCCATAATAGTAGAATTTACTATTTCTGCACAGGAAAGCAAGGCATTTAATCTTAGTCCTCTGCTCCAGAGAGAGAGAAGGTCAGATAGGCTCCTGGCCGACTACTCAGGCATAAACTAGTAACCCGACTACGAACAAGACGCAAGCAAGACGAACACAACAAGATGACATATGACGTACAACAGTAACATCAAGTTTTTAACGACGATCAACGACAATAAGTAAGACTGACTACCTGCCCATCCTATCCTGCAATGGTTAGGACCTCCAAGACACATAATCAACGCTCAATCCCAGGTTCCCATTCATTTAAACCATTTAAGGTCTCAGGGCTGGCGACTGTTCTGAGGAACATGGAGGTGTCTACATCCCGCCCGACACAAGTAGACCAGGAAATACAATGATCACAACCTTGTATAACGAAAATTAATGAAACGACCACGTCCACTAAGGGAGACGCAAGTCAAGGACCCCAACAATGACCCACCATTAGTTAAGACTCATCATTACCTACGACTCAATTGGAAACAAGTACAGATCATTGCTTCATTTAGATTTCGTTAGTCGGCGAGTTACCAACCCAACCTTAAGGATGTGAATTCGATTAAGTGCAATCCCCATTTACTACTCATAGTAACCTATTGTGCTTAATTCAAGGACATTTCAAAATATTGAAAATTTACAATAAGATTTCATAATGATGACAACCTTACATTGATATCATGATAACCTTATTACATTTTATATTACAAAACCTT
>JZKD02S1129604.1:0-12924 GCA_000966675.3 Picea glauca | reverse complement strand
TTAAGCTTTTTTCAGACTCCTTAAAATTGAAAAAATAGCCGAGTGATCTTGTCCTTGTCACACTTGTTAAAATGGTTTTGAATTGACGTCTAGTCGGTGCTAGTTTACCCCTTTTCCGAACCGACTAGACTATTATCGAAAAAGGTACCCCAAGGGAGTTTTCTTTTATGCTTTTTCAGACTCTCTAAATATGAAAAACACCGAGCTTACCTTCTCTGGGCTTGTTAAACTTACATCGAAGGACGTTACCATTGTGTGTTCTATCAACCACATTTGCATCCTTTACCCATCAGCCTAGTAACAGTTTGCGTCTGCGTTTTAACACCTTTGGCCACTGGAGGATTTTCCCGAGTATCATTTCCTAGAACATCAGTCTTGTCCTTGTGCCTTGAGCTTGTATGTTTTCCATACTCGTTCCTCCCTTGTAATGTAATATTCCTTTATTCTTTTTTCCAAATCAACAAAAAGAACAAAAAAATCAAATATACCCCAAAAAGAGGATGAGAAAAGTATTTTCTTTATTGGCAGCATTATGAGTTGCCCTTGGATAAAGCACATCTGTCTGTTTGATTCATCAGACTATGGGATGTAGTACGAACTTAGGAAGCTTTTCTCGTTATAGAGTTGTGTCCTCCACCGTTTGGTTACTCTTCCAAACATATGGAGAGTTTTCGTTGCCTCCTGCTTCGTAGAATTATGATTAACAGATATGTTGCCTGAGTCTTATCACTTGTCGTGCTATTGTCCAAGGGAAGTTTTTTACTAAGCCTGAGTCGTCCCCTCTGCAATACGTCTCTTGTCCGCATACCCGGCCATCCTGAACGTCCAATCAAGTCTTTGTTCGAAATCATTGAAGCCTTCAGTCCGATCATCAAGATTATCAAGTCCGTAACCGACGAGCCGTCGAAGACCTCTGGGTAGTGCAGTTGTACACTCATATTACACTCCTACCCAAGTTTTAGAAGACTTTGAAGTTGTTGCTCGAGCTCTGAAGTACAGCCATCAGGCCGAATCAGCTTCTGAGAGGTGGATACTTTCTATGTATATCTTTCTGATTTCGAGATGTAGCTCCGCTGTGTATTGTTCGTAGCTACTCTTTATAGTTATTTGACATGGATCTACAGTGTATTTGATTGGTATCCATGGTTCTATTTTATCCCGAGCATGGGTATGCCCGCCTCGGTGAGACATTTGATATTTTTGCAGATGGCACCTCCTGATTCCTAATTCCTGGGCTCACTCATTTAGCATATCAGTACAGATTGGTAAAGAATTGGTAATGTATTTCGGCCATCAGATGCTCTTCTGACCTCACACATTAGGGGGCATCTGTTATAACCCTAAATTTCACTATACATGCTTACCTGGCATCAGGCCAACTCACACCCTTTCCTTGCCAAAGCCATGCTAAACAAACTCTTGAAAAACCTCTTAAATTAAGTAGCCCGCGCCCTAACCCATTACTGGGCGCGTCGGAATGCTGGCAGGCCTTCTACTGCACGTGTTGGAACGCTGGCTGGCCCACTACAGCCCACATTTACCTAACAAAGCACAAAAGCAGGAAAGTTGCCAATTGAACGAAAAGATTTGGGTTAGTTAACTGGAACTCCCAGCCATGCATGGCCAAGAGTTCGTCCAAAACCCTAGCTCTTTCTAGCCTATAAAAGAAGGGGTAGGGGTACTATTCAAAAGAGGAAAAATCATAGCAAAGAAACTCTGCCCAATTGCCGAATCCGTTTTGTCCCAACCCTTTAGCCTTTCCTCAAGCTTTAGGAGAATTCAAGCAAAGCATTTGGAGGACAAAGAAGAGGAGGAGCCCAGAATCAGGATCAAGGAACGGTGGTTGATCTCTATTATCATTGTAAGTTGATTCATCTTGAGATTAATAAAGAGTACTTTTCCCATCCCAATACACGAGTCTTATATGTTTCATTTGATTTCTGCTTAATCTCTAATCCTCTAGTAGAACAATAGCATGCATGCGTAGTGTTTTGTCTTGATTACAGGATTGTCTTTGGAAGGAGCAGCAGAAGCAAGGAGATAAGGCACAATGGAGGATCTACACCAACCGTCGATAAAAAGGTTAGTTGAGTCTTTCCATGTTTGCACGTGAAAAAGGGTTTTAGGTTTGGGGTAGAAGGTTAAAAGTAATTTCTTAAAGGGTCATGATCTGCATGCAAGTTTAAGCCCTGGCTTGTTAGTCCGTAGGGTATAATTTCCCAACAACAAATCTCATCCACTCATCTAATCCAATCTCAACCGTTGGATTAAGAGACTCTTCACCTACCACCATGAGGTTGAATAGGGTAGGAGGGTGCACCCTTTCTAGGGTTGATTGTTCATTGTGAAGAGAGCAAGAGAGAAGAGAAGAGGGTGAGCTGAAGAATGAGGCCATTATTTGAGCTAGGGAACACATTCCAAGACAACAAAGAAGCAAACTTTGGCATGTATTTTGAGGACAGATTACAGCCATTAATTGCAGGTCATACTATATGGATTTTGAGGGTCGTACATCATTAAAGTCAGCACAGAAAGCGAGGCAAAGTATAGCATTAAATAAGGGTCATACTATACGGATTTTGAAGAGGCCATACAGTCATTAAATGCACAGAAATAAAGGAACAGCATACAACAAGGGAGACAGACCATATTGTATGCATTTTTATCAGTCTGTACTATTGTTTTTGCTGCACAGTTTTCGAGGTATATTGTTGTGCAAATTTTTTGAGTTTTGGCACAGTTCCCAAGGCAATCATACATGCATTTATTGCCCATAAAATCATTGTTGTTGTTTGGCACAATTTTTTAGGTGTTCGTACAGTCAAAGAGGGTTCAGAAATTGAGGAGTTGACCTATGTATTGCTACAGGAAATTCTATTGTGAATTTCGAGGAGTTTGGCTCATTATTTTTTAAGACAAATCTTGGCACGGTTTTTGAGATAAGTCTGTATTAAATTTCTGAAATTATTGATTATTGTAAAATACATTTCCTTTGACCTCAGAAATAATAAAAATCCCTCTCTCACTGGTTTTCCCCTTGTGGGGTTTTCTAGGGTCATTGTTAGACCAAAAATCATTGTGTTATTTTTCTGAGTTATATGTGTTGTTGATATACTTTATTTTTGCATTAAACGATGTCTAGAATACTCATGTTTCAATTCTGAAAATTTATTTTATGCTGAGTTTAATTGGCTATCATAAAACTTGGTTTGGTCATTAAACATTGGCTAAAAAAATAGCGAGACTTGAAACTGGGTGGGGTCTGAAATTTTACAGGCGTAAATTTTCCTACGTCTCCAAGCCTTTTTCTCAGTGGGGAAATATTTCTTATTAATATTCAATGCTTCAAAAGTAAATCAAAATTGTGTCAAAAAGATTACAATTTGGTCTAGCTATGTTCTGCTCGACCTCATGAATCCAACGCAACTGACGAAATCTGGGGTGCCACGTGGCACCCTCTGATTGGGCCATGTATCACCCTCTAATTGGGCCACGTATCACCCTTTGATTGGATCATACAGTCCAGTCACCAACACAGTCAGTTGCCCAATTAGTAGTACCATGTCACTGCCATACCTTCCATGTCACTTTGCCAATGCATCTTCCTAGTCAACGTCATATGACACATGTCAAGCCTAGAGCTTGCCACCTGGCACCACATCACCCTATTGTATTGTACCTTCATCCTCTTGGTCAGTGCCACATCACTACCACCTATCATCCATAATTCCACATGTCGGATTGTCATTGGGCCACGTCATCATCCATACAACCACGTCAGCGTCCGTGTAGCCACATGTCAAAATCTGTACCGTGCCAACTTAGCCTAAAAATGCCAAAAATGAGTGACACGTGTCACCTCCTCATGCTACCACATTAGCATGATGACATCATCATGATGTCATGTTGACATCAACTTCCATGCCAGTTGACATACTGTTGACATCAAAAGTACGGCCTATGACTGTTGACTTTGACTTTTTTTCCTATTTGGGAAATCGATCAGAACACGATAACTTTCGCATACAATGTCCATTTTCAGAAAAAATATGTATATATGGTCAGAATCTGCACGACAATCCCAACGCAATGGAACCGATTTCGACTGATTCTGAGAAATTTGATTTTTAGGCCTTCCTAGATCGATTTTGGATCACCAATAGATTAATTCTTTGACCTTGGTCATTAACCAATTGTTAAACCAGTAGACAGTTGTTGATGATCAAACCCAAGAAACATCAAATGAGGAAGCAAGTGAAGAAAAAGATAATACCGAGGAATCTGCCCTTTTCTTGTGGGATTGGTGTTTAGACTCTGATGACAAAAAGGTAGAATAAATATTCGTAGGTGACACTCAAGCCACAAAGGCTGGTTCAAAAGACTACAACCTGCGTAGTAAAGGAGTTGTGACGAGCACTCCTCTCCCTTCTAAAATTGTCACTAATCTCAGAAACACAAATCCTCCTGCTACCATGTAAAAATAGAGCAATCATTCACAGGCCAACACCACTCCAAGCACTTCATAGTCAAGCAAATCCATGAACATATCCATTAATCACTCTCTTGATTACAATGTCATCGAATACCTAAAGAAAACCAAGGGGAATATCTCATTATTTGACACATTTTCTCTTCCAAAATAGAGGGATATTATTCTCATCGTGTTTAAATCCCCACCCTCTCAGCAGAAAAAACAACAATAGTACATAGCAATTGTTGGATTACTGATAGGGGGTTGAATCATTAATAGAGAAATTTAATCCTTTTTCACCATAAAATGCAAGTGTTATATCAATTTAGCATTATCATCCAATAGTTGTAGAGTAAATAAANCAAAGAAACTCTGCCCAATTGCCGAATCCGTTTTGTCCCAACCCTTTAGCCTTTCCTCAAGCTTTAGGAGAATTCAAGCAAAGCATTTGGAGGACAAAGAAGAGGAGGAGCCCAGAATCAGGATCAAGGAACGGTGGTTGATCTCTATTATCATTGTAAGTTGATTCATCTTGAGATTAATAAAGAGTACTTTTCCCATCCCAATACACGAGTCTTATATGTTTCATTTGATTTCTGCTTAATCTCTAATCCTCTAGTAGAACAATAGCATGCATGCGTAGTGTTTTGTCTTGATTACAGGATTGTCTTTGGAAGGAGCAGTAGAAGCAAGGAGATAAGGCGCAATGGAGGATCTACACCAACCGTCGATAAAAAGGTTAGTTGAGTCTTTCCATGTTTGCATGTGAAAAAGGGTTTTAGGTTTGGGGTAGAAGGTTAAAAGTAATTTCTTAAAGGGTCATGATCTGCATGCAAGTTTAAGCCCTGGCTTGTGAGTCCGTAGGGTATAATTTCCCAACAACAAATCTCATCCACTCATATAATCCAATCTCAACCGTTGGATTAAGAGACTCTTCACCTACCACCATGAGGTTGAATAGGGTAGGAGGGTGCACCCTTTCTAGGGTTGATTGTTCATTGTTAAGAGAGAAAGAGAGAAGAGAAGAGGGTGAGTTGAAGAATGAGGCCATTATTTGAGCTAGGGAACGCATTCCAAGACAACAAAGAAGCAAACTTTGGCATGTATTTTGAGGATAGATTACAGCCATTAATTGCAGGTCATACTATATGGATTTCGAGGGTCGTACATCATTAAAGTCAGCACAGAAAGCGAGGCAAAGTATAGAATTAAATGAGGGTCATACTATATGGATTTTGAAGAGGCCATACAGTCATTAAATGCACAGAAATAAAGGAACAGCGTACAACAAGGGAGACAGACCATATTGTATGCATTTTTATCAGTCTGTACTATTGTTTTTGCTGCACAGTTTTCGAGGTATATTGTTGTGCAAATTTTTTGAGTTTTGGCACAGTTCCCAAGGCAATCATACATGCATTTATTGCCCATAAAATCATTGTTGTTGTTTGGCACAATTTTTTAGGTGTTCGTACAGTCAAAGAGGGTTCAGAAATTGAGGAGTTGACCTATGTATTGCTACAGGAAATTCTATTGTGAATTTCGAGGAGTTTGGCTCATTATTTTTTAAGACAAATCTTGGCACGGTTTTTGAGATAAGTCTGTATTAAATTTCTGAAATTATTGATTATTGTAAAATACATTTCCTTTGACCTCAGAAATAATAAAAATCCCTCTCTCACTGGTTTTCCCCTTGTGGGGTTTTCTAGGGTCATTGTTAGACCAAAAATCATTGTGTTATTTTTCTGAGTTATATGTGTTGTTGATATACTTTATTTTTGCATTAAACGATGTCTAGAATACTCATGTTTCAATTCTGAAAATTTATTTTATGCTGAGTTTAATTGGCTATCATAAAACTTGGTTTGGTCATTAAACATTGGCTAAAAAAATAGCGAGACTTGAAACTGGGTGGGGTCTGAAATTTTACAGGCGTAAATTTTCCTACGTCTCCAAGCCTTTTTCTCAGTGGGGAAATATTTCTTATTAATATTCAATGCTTCAAAAGTAAATCAAAATTGTGTCAAAAAGATTACAATTTGGTCTAGCTATGTTCTGCTCGACCTCATGAATCCAACGCAACTGACGAAATCTGGGGTGCCACGTGGCACCCTCTGATTGGGCCATGTATCACCCTCTAATTGGGCCACGTATCACCCTTTGATTGGATCATACAGTCCAGTCACCAACACAGTCAGTTGCCCAATTAGTAGTACCATGTCACTGCCATACCTTCCATGTCACTTTGCCAATGCATCTTCCTAGTCAACGTCATATGACACATGTCAAGCCTAGAGCTTGCCACCTGGCACCACATCACCCTATTGTATTGTACCTTCATCCTCTTGGTCAGTGCCACATCACTACCACCTATCATCCATAATTCCACATGTCGGATTGTCATTGGGCCACGTCATCATCCATACAACCACGTCAGCGTCCGTGTAGCCACATGTCAAAATCTGTACCGTGCCAACTTAGCCTAAAAATGCCAAAAATGAGTGACACGTGTCACCTCCTCATGCTACCACATTAGCATGATGACATCATCATGATGTCATGTTGACATCAACTTCCATGCCAGTTGACATACTGTTGACATCAAAAGTACGGCCTATGACTGTTGACTTTGACTTTTTTTCCTATTTGGGAAATCGATCAGAACACGATAACTTTCGCATACAATGTCCATTTTCAGAAAAAATATGTATATATGGTCAGAATCTGCACGACAATCCCAACGCAATGGAACCGATTTCGACTGATTCTGAGAAATTTGATTTTTAGGCCTTCCTAGATCGATTTTGGATCACCAATAGATTAATTCTTTGACCTTGGTCATTAACCAATTGTTAAACCAGTAGACAGTTGTTGATGATCAAACCCAAGAAACATCAAATGAGGAAGCAAGTGAAGAAAAAGATAATACCGAGGAATCTGCCCTTTTCTTGTGGGATTGGTGTTTAGACTCTGATGACAAAAAGGTAGAATAAATATTCGTAGGTGACACTCAAGCCACAAAGGCTGGTTCAAAAGACTACAACCTGCGTAGTAAAGGAGTTGTGACGAGCACTCCTCTCCCTTCTAAAATTGTCACTAATCTCAGAAACACAAATCCTCCTGCTACCATGTAAAAATAGAGCAATCATTCACAGGCCAACACCACTCCAAGCACTTCATAGTCAAGCAAATCCATGAACATATCCATTAATCACTCTCTTGATTACAATGTCATCGAATACCTAAAGAAAACCAAGGGGAATATCTCATTATTTGACACATTTTCTCTTCCAAAATAGAGGGATATTATTCTCATCGTGTTTAAATCCCCACCCTCTCAGCAGAAAAAACAACAATAGTACATAGCAATTGTTGGATTACTGATAGGGGGTTGAATCATTAATAGAGAAATTTAATCCTTTTTCACCATAAAATGCAAGTGTTATATCAATTTAGCATTATCATCCAATAGTTGTAGAGTAAATAAAAAATGAATAAATGAGCAATCACATACATACATAGTACACCAGTGTTGAAGGTGGAAACCCAAAGAGGGATAAAACCAAGAAATGCTTTTTCTTATATGTCTTTAAGAATTACATTCATTGGAATCACCAACTTCCTTTGTTTTCCAGCTACAACTGGAAGGAGGCTCTAACCCCCTAGTTTCTCAGGCTACAACCTGAGGGAAGCTCGAACTTCCCAATTCTCTGGCTACAACCTGAGAGAAGCTCGAACTTCCCAATTCTCTGGCTACAACTAGAAAGAGGCTACAACCCCCTATGTTCTCCGGATACAACCAGAAGGTGGCTACAACCACATGTCCTTGCCCCATCCAACTGCCCTGAAATATAAGTAGAATGATGGAACCATTGTCACATTATCATTGTGAGATATACTATTGTAAACCTGTACCAATCAACCTACACCAAACAACTTGTACCAATAACATGAACCATGCATCAACCTGTACCTCAACCTGTAATCAACCTGTAACATAAAAAAGTGCATAAACCATGCACCAACCTATACCAAACAACCTGTAATCAACATGTACCATAAACAGGTGCATCAACCATGCACCAACTTGTACCTCAACATGTACCATGAACAAGTGCATCAACCATGCACCAAACATGTATGAATAACCTGTCCAAACAACCTATCACAACAACCTGTCTCATCAATCTTAACAACCAAATCAGATCTACTCAGCAAGATAAATCACCAAGACAACTCTCAAATATGTGCATCAACCAAGCATAACACAACAACTCATAATCATCACCAAGATCAATATGTGCTTCTAATAATATACCAATACAAGTATNTACAACAAGGGAGACAGACCATATTGTATGCATTTTTATCAGTCTGTACTATTGTTTTTGCTGCACAGTTTTCGAGGTATATTGTTGTGCAAATTTTTTGAGTTTTGGCACAGTTCCCAAGGCAATCATACATGCATTTATTGCCCATAAAATCATTGTTGTTGTTTGGCACAATTTTTTAGGTGTTCGTACAGTCAAAGAGGGTTCAGAAATTGAGGAGTTGACCTATGTATTGCTACAGGAAATTCTATTGTGAATTTCGAGGAGTTTGGCTCATTATTTTTTAAGACAAATCTTGGCACGGTTTTTGAGATAAGTCTGTATTAAATTTCTGAAATTATTGATTATTGTAAAATACATTTCCTTTGACCTCAGAAATAATAAAAATCCCTCTCTCACTGGTTTTCCCCTTGTGGGGTTTTCTAGGGTCATTGTTAGACCAAAAATCATTGTGTTATTTTTCTGAGTTATATGTGTTGTTGATATACTTTATTTTTGCATTAAACGATGTCTAGAATACTCATGTTTCAATTCTGAAAATTTATTTTATGCTGAGTTTAATTGGCTATCATAAAACTTGGTTTGGTCATTAAACATTGGCTAAAAAAATAGCGAGACTTGAAACTGGGTGGGGTCTGAAATTTTACAGGCGTAAATTTTCCTACGTCTCCAAGCCTTTTTCTCAGTGGGGAAATATTTCTTATTAATATTCAATGCTTCAAAAGTAAATCAAAATTGTGTCAAAAAGATTACAATTTGGTCTAGCTATGTTCTGCTCGACCTCATGAATCCAACGCAACTGACGAAATCTGGGGTGCCACGTGGCACCCTCTGATTGGGCCATGTATCACCCTCTAATTGGGCCACGTATCACCCTTTGATTGGATCATACAGTCCAGTCACCAACACAGTCAGTTGCCCAATTAGTAGTACCATGTCACTGCCATACCTTCCATGTCACTTTGCCAATGCATCTTCCTAGTCAACGTCATATGACACATGTCAAGCCTAGAGCTTGCCACCTGGCACCACATCACCCTATTGTATTGTACCTTCATCCTCTTGGTCAGTGCCACATCACTACCACCTATCATCCATAATTCCACATGTCGGATTGTCATTGGGCCACGTCATCATCCATACAACCACGTCAGCGTCCGTGTAGCCACATGTCAAAATCTGTACCGTGCCAACTTAGCCTAAAAATGCCAAAAATGAGTGACACGTGTCACCTCCTCATGCTACCACATTAGCATGATGACATCATCATGATGTCATGTTGACATCAACTTCCATGCCAGTTGACATACTGTTGACATCAAAAGTACGGCCTATGACTGTTGACTTTGACTTTTTTTCCTATTTGGGAAATCGATCAGAACACGATAACTTTCGCATACAATGTCCATTTTCAGAAAAAATATGTATATATGGTCAGAATCTGCACGACAATCCCAACGCAATGGAACCGATTTCGACTGATTCTGAGAAATTTGATTTTTAGGCCTTCCTAGATCGATTTTGGATCACCAATAGATTAATTCTTTGACCTTGGTCATTAACCAATTGTTAAACCAGTAGACAGTTGTTGATGATCAAACCCAAGAAACATCAAATGAGGAAGCAAGTGAAGAAAAAGATAATACCGAGGAATCTGCCCTTTTCTTGTGGGATTGGTGTTTAGACTCTGATGACAAAAAGGTAGAATAAATATTCGTAGGTGACACTCAAGCCACAAAGGCTGGTTCAAAAGACTACAACCTGCGTAGTAAAGGAGTTGTGACGAGCACTCCTCTCCCTTCTAAAATTGTCACTAATCTCAGAAACACAAATCCTCCTGCTACCATGTAAAAATAGAGCAATCATTCACAGGCCAACACCACTCCAAGCACTTCATAGTCAAGCAAATCCATGAACATATCCATTAATCACTCTCTTGATTACAATGTCATCGAATACCTAAAGAAAACCAAGGGGAATATCTCATTATTTGACACATTTTCTCTTCCAAAATAGAGGGATATTATTCTCATCGTGTTTAAATCCCCACCCTCTCAGCAGAAAAAACAACAATAGTACATAGCAATTGTTGGATTACTGATAGGGGGTTGAATCATTAATAGAGAAATTTAATCCTTTTTCACCATAAAATGCAAGTGTTATATCAATTTAGCATTATCATCCAATAGTTGTAGAGTAAATAAACAATGAATAAATGAGCAATCACATACATACATAGTACACCAGTGTTGAAGGTGGAAACCCAAAGAGGGATAAAACCACGAAATGATTTTTCTTATATGTCTTTAAGAATTACATTCATTGGAATCACCAACTTCCTTTGTTTTCCAGCTACAACTGGAAGGAGGCTCTAACCCCCTAGTTTCTTAGGCTACAACTAGAAAGAGGCTACAACCCCCTATGTTCTCCGGATACAACCAGAAGGTGGCTACAACCACATGTCCTTTCCCCATCCAACCGCCCTGAAATATAAGTAGAATGATGGAACCATTGTCACATTATCATTGTGAGATATACTATTGTAAACCTGTACCAATCAACCTACACCAAACAACCTGTACCAATCAACCTACACCAAACAACCTGTACCAATAACATGAACCATGCATCAACCTGTACCTCAACCTGTAATCAACCTGTAACATAAAAAAGTGCATCAACCATGCACCAACCTATACCAAACAACCTGTAATCAACATGTACCATAAACAAGTGCATCAACCATGCACCAACTTGTACCTCAACATGTACCATGAACAAGTGCATCAACCATGCACCAAACATGTATGAATAACCTGTCCAAACAACCTATCACAACAACCTGTCTCATCAATCTTAACAACCAAATCAGATCTACTCAGCAAGATAAATCACCAAGACAACTCTCAAATATGTGCATCAACCAAGCATAACACAACAACTCATAATCATCACCAAGATCAATATGTGCTTCTAATAATATACCAATACAAGTATGATACATCATTCATAAACCATGTGTCAACAATACTACTAACAAGTTCCTCCAAACATGTACCAAGTATGTACCAATCATGTATCAACTATTCATCAACTATGACTCATCAAGATGTACCAACATCATCAACTATACACCTCATGTATGTGCCAACTCATTAACTACTTGTCTCAACCATGTACCCAACATGTACCTCAACAAAAATCCCTCATCAATTTCATCATCCAAATCTGATTTGTAACTTTGTAATAGTCTTGTTGTATATGATCACATACCTGTAAATCTTCCTTAACTTTAACAACAAGAGACTAGCATTTTCATCAAATTTTACTTTAGTCTCACATGACTGGTTTTGGATTAGTCAACAACCCTAACTTGAAATAATCATAACTATGTACCTGTAACGAATAAAGATTTGAAAATAGTACACAATGTTCTTCAATTTTTTTTATGGAATTCCTCCAGGTGTCACTCCTTGGAACCTCTCAGAAAAGGAGTTATAGAAAAAATGGCGTGCCTTGTTGAATTTTGGCTTATTCTAGAGAGCGAACTTGTAGAGAGTGCCCCGCACGGAATATTTGTTGTATGGATCTCAAAATTGTACCCCTAATACTACAGACTATACTTTAACCAACACATTTGGTCTTACTAAATTTGGATCTGTTATGAATAATTTATGACATTTTTACCCGAAACACATGTTTTAGACTAGTTTCAGGATTAGCCACAAACCCTATTTTCCACATAGTGTAACTCTAAAAATAAAAAGATCCACAAGGTAAAATTTGTACCACAACTACTTGGATATTTTTCCTAAATAGCCTCCCAATTTCACAGTCTGAATCATTCAAGAAAAAAAATTATTGTGAAAATGGTGAGATGACATGTAAATAACATACCTTAGAAAGCATCATCAAAAAAGAATTTATCCTCCCTTGAATTTTGGCCTTCTTTACTTCACCTTCCCTCTGAAATTCGGTTTAGATATCCTTTGGTTATCTCAGTCACATGTAGATATTCAATATGCTCAAGTGTGATTAAAATGAGAGAGCATTGCCTCTTATTTATACTTTCATGTAGCTTCCTCAAGGGGTTACCTTTTAACCATCTTAACCCACTTTCCT
>JZKD02S1129603.1:205008-216735 GCA_000966675.3 Picea glauca | reverse complement strand
AGTAGAAAGAATCAGGGAACTCACCTCAGAGTGTAAGAAACTAAGTGATAGGAGTGTGCAAACCTAAGAGCACCTTGCAGAAGACCAAAAGATGAAGAAATTGGAAGCACAAATCCAGGAGGTGAAGCAACAAGCATCCACCGTGCAAATGTAGATGAAGCTGCTTACTGCAGTCAAGAAAATGAAGTGATCACAGGAATAGTGCACAGTCCAGCAGTAGGTTACTTCCATCCAGAGAAAAGTCATGGAAGTGACATAGAGACTCCATTTGGTGCAGGATGAAGCCTGCACGTTTTTCGAAGAGATCGAAGGCCAAGGCTCACAACTAGACCAACTGGTTGTGACAGTGGAACACGCCTGGAAGGGCTTGTTACTGAGCAATTGATTTAAGAGTTTGTTGAGTAGGAAGCTCTGGTGAAGCATCAAGTTGAGGCAGCTTGAGCTAATATCGATGCCTTTGAAGAAGTGTTTCCCAGATCTAAGTGACTCGGGATGAGTCACGGGTGAGTGTTGGGGGCCTGTTGGCCTTTGACCAAGTTTTGAGGAAACATTGGTCATGCTTGACCACTTTTGGCACTTCACCAAGCTAGTCGAAGATGGATCGCCTAGGAGGAGTGGAGATCGCGTGATAATGCTTATTTTTTTGGCTTGTGGACCCAACAAAGGGTTTTTAGGGTTTATGTAACGGGTTAAGGGATGTCATCTCATGGGTTTACCCATGTTTAAGACTTTTTGTAATTGTATAAATAAGTAGCTAAGTGATGTAAGAAGTAGATATGGTTGGCTATGTGCACCATATGTAGTAGATATGATCATCTTAGTGCATGACTACTAGTGGCTATGTGCATCATAGATTGATTTTGTCTTAGTGCAAGAAGTGTAAGTTCTTTGTGCTATTGAGGAGTTGGCTCTGTGCCTTGACCTGATTTTGAGGAAGGTGGATCTAGTGCATTGTGCACAGATCACATGTCCATTATGGAGTTGGGATTTGTGGATTGGTGCACATGAGAATATGAATTTAAGGAGATTGAAGACTAATAAAGAAGAAGAAGAAGAAGAAGAAGAAGTTGGTGGACGTATCCCCACACTGGGGTGAACCACGTACATATTGTGTCTTGATATGCTTTGTGCGATGTTTTTTATGTGATTATTTGCTTAGTGTTGTTGATGTTATGTATAATGAATACATCTAATGGTATATATTATTTATTAATGATGTGAATTAAAGATATATCTGATCTAATGCTATGAGCTAAGTGACTGGAAGAACTTGATATTTATTGTTACTACGTTGGTCTATATTAAGGGTTTGATCTGCTGTGTGAATGATATTCTATAACTAA
This sequence comes from Picea glauca, assembly GCA_000966675.3. Classification (NCBI taxonomy): domain Eukaryota; kingdom Viridiplantae; phylum Streptophyta; class Pinopsida; order Pinales; family Pinaceae; genus Picea; species Picea glauca. Next base: position 215,392 of record JZKD02S1129603.1, on the reverse strand, counting down.
TGCATATTGTTGGCTAAGTGCTTTGTTAAGTATTGTAATCATAGATCTATGTCCCAGCTTGGTTGTAGACACTTGAGTCCTGGAACCCGCCTATCTCTACCTCGGGTGAGACTTCATTTTCTTCGCAGGTGTTATTGAAAGGGCCAGTAGTTAGCATTTTGTTGGTGCGTTGTTGAAGCGTTGAACCCTAGGTCTACCCCTGTGCCAACAAGGGGTTTCTGATTTGACAATCTAGAAGTCTTTAATTGTGAAGTGTTAAGGTATAAAAGGCCAAATCTAGAGTCAATATCGATCGTCCATCGATAGGTGAATTTCGACCATAGATCTCAATCCTTCATGGATTTTTCCAATTCGACAATTCGGGAGGCAGTACAATATGAAGCCTCATAACTCCCGAAGCTCGGAGTCTCATAGCTCCTATTGATTGTAGATCTTAACAAAGGAGGATCGTCGATCGGTGAGTCCTTAGGTTTCAATAATTCGACATTCGGGAGATTTTGGGTGTGCAGGTGTAAATTTCATCAAAGCCTGAAGTTTCGAAGTCACGGAATGTCGAAGTGACATGGCATGCCCACATCACCTAGGGTGATTTGGACCATTGTAAGCATGCCACTTGCCAATATATTCTATTCCTTTGGTATGTATTTTGTTCCAATGAGAACCAGACATGTGGCAACCATTGATTGGGCCACGTGTACACTCCTTTTTTTCAACACATAGGTGTTGGAAACACCTACCACACTTAGAGGGGGGGGTGAATGAGTGTGGGTATCTTTTTCCAAAACTTCCCTCTTACAAAAAATTCCTTAGTTAACATTCAATATTTACTCATTACCCATTGCTCTCATTTATAACCAGTTAGATGTGAACATATATCAGCAATATATCATCAACAAGTCATCAGCACAACGAACACAAAGAACAGAAGATGTATGTACAATTTTTCTTTTTATTATGGACAACAATCCAGGGTTTTTCAGCAACAACTGAATAGAGTACAAATCTACAAGAGCACCATCTCTATATGAAAGACTCATCTTACATTCTCAAAATCAACTGAGATGAGGCAAGAATCCTCAATAGATATCAATCTGTCAATAGGTATGCGACCTGTCAGTAGTGCAGCCCACATGTGTACGCATCCTGGCTCATTACAACCCGTGTATGCACGCGACCGGTGTATACAACAACCTGCGTATACCTTCTGAGCTTCTTAGGGTTTGTCCTTCAAGACCAACTCAGATCCTCTGCAACCAATATATCATTCTCTTTTATCTCTGATTGTCCAATCTGACCACCATCTAGTCACAACATATCCAAACTTTCCAATAGTCTACTCATGCTCCACAATCAATCAATATGAATGTTATCTCAATAATGTATAAACATCTAGTATATTATGTCATCAATGAATCACAGGAGTACTACTCACTCCATCAACCAAATCAACCAAACTAAACCACATCATAGAATCCATACTAAGAATTCCCTAAGCATTCACAACACGTCAAACAATAGTATCCATTAAGACAATAATGTAACCATACCAGTGTTGCAGTGGCATATCTGCGCCCAAAGAATGCATATCTGGAACCTGCCACATTCTTCAACATCCAGTCATCAGTTCAAACATAAATCTTCATGATTTATCCACTGTATGTGCCTTGTTCTCATACATCCCACGTATGCACGCGTTCTATCCCATTACAACCTGCGTACAACTCAGAAGCTGGGGTTTCTGAAGCTCTGAGACTTTTGTCGTCAAGATCTCTGATTTTTCCAAAACTTTGATGCATCCATGAGATCCTTCTTACGCTCTCTTTCTTAGAATAGATCTTCAATCATGTTCAAGAGATCCACACCAGAATATTCTCACAAGAAGCTCTCCAAGAAGCTCTTCATCAATACTCCAAGAGATATTCTCACAAGAAGCTCTCCGTTGATCCAAAAAAAGGATGATTTTCAAGATACCATTGCTATCTTATTTATACTTTCATCCTCTGTAAGATACCAGATATAAAAAATACACAGAACANGAGTGGAGATCGCGTGATAATGCTTATTTTTTTGGCTTGTGGACCCAACAAAGGGTTTTTAGGGTTTATGTAACGGGTTAAGGGATGTCATCTCATGGGTTTACCCATGTTTAAGACTTTTTGTAATTGTATAAATAAGTAGCTAAGTGATGTAAGAAGTAGATATGGTTGGCTATGTGCACCATATGTAGTAGATATGATCATCTTAGTGCATGACTACTAGTGGCTATGTGCATCATAGATTGATTTTGTCTTAGTGCAAGAAGTGTAAGTTCTTTGTGCTATTGAGGAGTTGGCTCTGTGCCTTGACCTGATTTTGAGGAAGGTGGATCTAGTGCATTGTGCACAGATCACATGTCCATTATGGAGTTGGGATTTGTGGATTGGTGCACATGAGAATATGAATTTAAGGAGATTGAAGACTAATAAAGAAGAAGAAGAAGAAGAAGAAGAAGTTGGTGGACGTATCCCCACACTGGGGTGAACCACGTACATATTGTGTCTTGATATGCTTTGTGCGATGTTTTTTATGTGATTATTTGCTTAGTGTTGTTGATGTTATGTATAATGAATACATCTAATGGTATATATTATTTATTAATGATGTGAATTAAAGATATATCTGATCTAATGCTATGAGCTAAGTGACTGGAAGAACTTGATATTTATTGTTACTACGTTGGTCTATATTAAGGGTTTGATCTGCTGTGTGAATGATATTCTATAACTAATGCATATTGTTGGCTAAGTGCTTTGTTAAGTATTGTAATCATAGATCTATGTCCCAGCTTGGTTGTAGACACTTGAGTCCTGGAACCCGCCTATCTCTACCTCGGGTGAGACTTCATTTTCTTCGCAGGTGTTATTGAAAGGGCCAGTAGTTAGCATTTTGTTGGTGCGTTGTTGAAGCGTTGAACCCTAGGTCTACCCCTGTGCCAACAAGGGGTTTCTGATTTGACAATCTAGAAGTCTTTAATTGTGAAGTGTTAAGGTATAAAAGGCCAAATCTAGAGTCAATATCGATCGTCCATCGATAGGTGAATTTCGACCATAGATCTCAATCCTTCATGGATTTTTCCAATTCGACAATTCGGGAGGCAGTACAATATGAAGCCTCATAACTCCCGAAGCTCGGAGTCTCATAGCTCCTATTGATTGTAGATCTTAACAAAGGAGGATCGTCGATCGGTGAGTCCTTAGGTTTCAATAATTCGACATTCGGGAGATTTTGGGTGTGCAGGTGTAAATTTCATCAAAGCCTGAAGTTTCGAAGTCACGGAATGTCGAAGTGACATGGCATGCCCACATCACCTAGGGTGATTTGGACCATTGTAAGCATGCCACTTGCCAATATATTCTATTCCTTTGGTATGTATTTTGTTCCAATGAGAACCAGACATGTGGCAACCATTGATTGGGCCACGTGTACACTCCTTTTTTTCAACACATAGGTGTTGGAAACACCTACCACACTTAGAGGGGGGGGTGAATGAGTGTGGGTATCTTTTTCCAAAACTTCCCTCTTACAAAAAATTCCTTAGTTAACATTCAATATTTACTCATTACCCATTGCTCTCATTTATAACCAGTTAGATGTGAACATATATCAGCAATATATCATCAACAAGTCATCAGCACAACGAACACAAAGAACAGAAGATGTATGTACAATTTTTCTTTTTATTATGGACAACAATCCAGGGTTTTTCAGCAACAACTGAATAGAGTACAAATCTACAAGAGCACCATCTCTATATGCAAGACTCATCTTACATTCTCAAAATCAACTGAGATGAGGCAAGAATCCTCAATAGATATCAATCTGTCAATAGGTATGCGACCTGTCAGTAGTGCAGCCCACATGTGTACGCATCTTGGCTCATTACAACCCGCGTATGCATGCGACCGGTGTATACAACAACCTGCGTATACCTTCTGAGCTTCTTAGGGTTTTTCCTTCAAGACCAACTCAGATCCTCTGCAACCAATATATCATTCTCTTCTATCTCTGACTGTCCAATCTGACCACCATCTAGTCACAACATATCCAAACTTTCCAATAGTTTACTCATGCTCCACAATCAATCAATATGAATGCTATCTCAATAATGTATAAACATCTAGTATATTATGTCATCAATGAATCACAAGAGTACTACTCACTCCATCAACCAAATCAACCAAACTAAACCACATCATAGAATCCATACTAAGAATTCCCTAAGCATTCACAACACATCAAACAATAGTATCCATTAAGACAATAATGTAACCATACCAGTGTTGCAGTGGCAGATCTGCGCCCAAAGAATGCATATCTGGAACCTGCCACATTCTTCAACATCCAGTCATCAGTTCAAACATAAATCTTCATGATTTATCCACTGTATGTGCCTTGTTCTCATACATCCCACGTATGCACGCGTTCTATCCCATTACAACCTGCGTACAACTCAGAAGCTGGGGTTTCTGAAGCTCTGAGACTTTTGTCGTCAAGATCTCTGATTTTTCCAAAACTTTGATGCATCCATGAGATCCTTCTTACGCTCTCTTTCTTAGAATAGATCTTCAATCATGTTCAAGAGATCCACACCAGAATATTCTCACAAGAAGCTCTCCAAGAAGCTCTTCATCAATACTCCAAGAGATATTCTCACAAGAAGCTCTCCGTTGATCCAAAAAAAGGATGATTTTCAAGATACCATTGCTATCTTATTTATACTTTCATCCTCTGTAAGATACCAGATATAAAAAATACACAGAACANACCTTTATTACATCCGAATACATTGATCTACCTATGTGCGGGTTAGGACCTTAACATGTCCACCCCCTTAAAAAACAACCTTTTCCTCAAGGCTTGAGATGTGGAAACTACTGTAGAATGGTAGTTGGTTCCCATGTGGCGTCCACTGGAGTCATATATTTCCACTGTACTAGCACTTCCTTGATGGTTCTCTAACGTAGGCGACGCTCACGCTGGTCCAAAAATGCTTCTGGCTATAGCCAAATGGATCCGTTTTCAGCTAACTCTGGAAGGTTGGTTTGAATTTGGCACCTGGCTCCAATCACCTTCTTCAAGCATGAAACATGAAAAACCAGATGTATCTTTGACTGATTGGGTGGAGCTAAGTGATATGTGACTTGTCCCACATGATTGAGAACTATGTAAGGACCATAAAATTTGGGCGCTAGCTTCTGACAATGCTCGGCCTTGAGGGAAGTTTGCTTATATGGTTGCAGTCGCAGAAACACCTGATCCCCTTCTGAAAATTGATGTTTAGAGCGACCTTGATCTACTTGCTTCTTCATGCGATTCTGTGCCATGACCAAGTTCTCTTTAAGGGTATGAAGAATATCCTCTCGAACTGTAAGTGTTTGGTCAACCGCCTAGACCTTCGAGGTACCTAGTAAGTATGAGAGAACTGAAGGTGGCTTCTGTCCATATACCACTTCAAAAGGAGTCATGAGAGAGGTTGTATGGTATGTAGTGTTGTACCACCATTCAACTAGGGGTAACCATTGAGCCCAATGGTGTTGTCTTTCAGAGGCAAATCACCTCAGATATGTTTCCAAACACTTGTTGACAACTTCCATTTGACCATCCGTCTAGGGATGATAAGTTGAGATGAGATGCAATTGTGTGCCTTGTAGCTTAAACAGTTCTTTCCAAAAATTGCTTGTGAAAGTTGGGTCACAATCGGAAACAATAGAGTGTGGCATGCCATGAATCTTGAAGACTTGGTCCATGAAAATTTGAGCCACCGTGGACACAGTAAATGGGTGGTGAAGAGCGCAAAAATGAGCATACCTAGAAAGGCGATCCACCACCACCATTATGACTGATTTATTCCCCGATTTGGGTAAGCCTGTAATAAAGTCCATAGAGATATCCTTCCAAATAGNGAAAAAAGAACGTTTGACCCTGTCATATGTTTTGGTGAACCCTGAGTGCCCCGCTGTGGGTGTAGCATGAAGCTCAGAAAGTACCGTGGATTTGAGCTTGGATTTTTTACTTAAATACAAGTGGCCATTGTATCAAAGCTCATCCTAGAGCCAGGAGTACCCTGGGGGAGCTGAAGCCTTGGTCTGCAACTGCTGGATCAAATGCAAACTTTTGGGATCTTGAAGCCATTCCTGGCGCACAACTTGGAGCCAATCGAGTATAATGAAGGAAAGAGAAAAAAAGAATCCTTCGTCTTCATATTTCTGGGACAATGCATCCGTCGTGACATTGTCTTTTCCCTTCTTGTAAATGATCTCATAATCATATCCAAAGAGCTTAGTCACCCATTTTTGTTGCTCTTGGGAGGAAATGCATTGTTCCAGAAAGTACTTGAGGATTTGATGGTCAGTCTTAATTTGGAAGCATTGCCCCAAGAGATAAGGACGCCATATCTCAACGACATGCAGAATCACCAACATTTCCTTTTCATAAATGGGTTTGCCCAGATTCCTTTCAAACAGTTGCTTGTTGGTGAAGGCCAAAGGTCGACCCTCTTGCATAAGGATAGTGCCGATTCCTTTCCCTGAGGCATCACATTCCAACACAAAGGTCTTTGTGAAATCAGGAAGGGCCATAACTGGAGTGGCGTACATGGCCTTCTTCAAGGTTTGAAAAGCTTGAGTAGCTGCTGGAGTCCAAGTGAAAGAGTTCTTTTTGAGGAGAGTCGTGAGAGGTGCTGCAATCCTTTCATAGTTCTTAACAAACTTGCGATAATACCCTGTTAGGCCCAAAAATCCATGCAGGCTTTTGAGAGTCTTTGGGTGCGGCTAGTCTTGCATAGCTTCAATCTTTTTCGGGTCCACCTTGACGCCATCCTTTCCCACCAGATGACCCAAGTATTCTACTTATGAGGCACCAAAAGCACATTTAGACTATTTCAGGAAAATTTGGTGTTGAGAGAGTAGGCAGAGAACTTGATCCACATGAGTAAGATGGTCTGTTTAGGTTTTTCTATAGATGAGGATATCATCAAAGAAAACTAAGAAAAAATGACGGAGAAAAGGGTGGAATAAATGGTTCATGAGGCTCTAGAAGGTGAAGGGGGTGTTACACAAGCCAAAGGGCATGACCAAAAACTCATAGTGGCCCTAATGAGTGCAAAAGGATGTCTTGGGAATGTCTTCCTCTTTCATATGTATCTGGTGATAACCCGAGTGAAGATCAAGTTTGGTAAAGAATTGGGCACCACTCAATTCATCTAGGACGTCATCAATGACAGGAATGTGAAATTTTTCTTTGATGGTCAGTTTGTTGAGAGCATGGAAGTCAGGACACATTCTCCAAGAACCTTCTTTCTTCAGTACCATGAAGACCATAGATGAGTAAGGGCTCATACTAGGATGGATGACACCTGCAGTAAGGAGTTCCTGGACCATTTTCTCAATTTCATTTTTTTGTGCAAAGGGGTGGTGATATGGACAGATATTAGGGGGAAGGCTTCCTGGGACAAGGGTAATGGAATGATCATGAACACCACGAGAAGGAGGGAGTCCTTGGGGAGTGGAAAATACCGTTGGATGTTTAGAAAGGAGGGCTTGGAGGTCTTGGGGCACTGGGGGTGTCTATGTGGCTTGTATGGCATGGAGTTGGGAAATGACACCAGAATGACCTTTTTTGAGTAGATTTTCCATGTGATGGGAACTGATGACCTCAGGTGAACCAACAGTGATGCCTTGGAATTTATATTGGTGGNATGTAAGGACCATAAAATTTGGGCGCTAGCTTCTGACAATGCTCGGCCTTGAGGGAAGTTTGCTTATATGGTTGCAGTCGCAGAAACACCTGATCCCCTTCTGAAAATTGATGTTCAGAGTGACCTTGATCTACTTGCTTCTTCATGCGATTCTGTGTCATGACCAAGTTCTCTTTAAGGGTACGAAGAATATCCTCTCGAACTGTAAGTGTTTGGTCAACCGCCTAGACCTTCGAGGTACCTGGTAAGTATGAGAGAACTGAAGGTGGCTTCTATCCATATACCACTTCAAAAGGAGTCATGAGAGAGGTTGTATGGTATGTAGTGTTGTACCACCATTCAACTAGGGGTAACCATTGAGCCCACTGGTGTTGTCTTTCAGAGGCAAATCACCTCAGATATGTTTCCAAACACTTGTTGACAACTTCCATTTGACCATCTATCTAGGGATGATAAGTTGAGCTGAGATGCAATTGTGTGGCTTGTAGCTTAAACAGTTCTTTCCAAAAATTGCTTGTGAAATTTGGGTCACAATCGGAAACAATAGAGTGTGGCATGCCATGAATATTGAAGACTTGGTCCATGAAAATTTGAGCCACCGTGGACATAGTAAATGGGTGGTGAAGAGCGCAAAAATGAGCATACCTAGAAAGGCGATCCACCACCACCATTATGACTGATTTATTCCCTGATTTGGGTAAGCCTGTAATAAAGTCCATAGAGATATCCTTCCAAATAGCAGGGGGAATCATAAGCAGTTGGAGTGTGCCCAGAGATTTGACTATTTCTCCCTTGTTGAGTTGACACACCTCACATTCAATGATAAACTTACGGATGTCCTGTTTCATACCATCCTATAAAAAAGAACATTTGACCCTGTCATATGTTTTGGTGAACCCTAAGTGCCCCGTTGTGGGTGTAGCATGAAGCTCAGGAAGTACCGTGGATTTGATCTTGGATTTTTTACTTAAATACAAGTGGCCATTGTATCAAAGCTCATCCTGGAGCCAGGAGTACCCTGGGGGAGCTGAAGCCTTGGTCTGCAATTGCTGAATCAGATGCAAACTTTTGGGATCTTGAAGCCATTCCTGGCGCACAACTTGGATCCAATCAAGTATAATGAAGGAAAGAGAAAAAAAGAATCCTTTGTCTTCATATTTCTGGGACAGTGCATCCGCCGTGACATTGTCTTTTCCCTTCTTTTAAATGATCTCATAATCATATCCAAAGATCTTAGTCACCCATTTTTGTTGCTCTTGGGAGGAAATGCGTTGTTCCAGAAAGTACTTGAGGATTTGATGGTCGGTCTTAATTTGGAAGCGTTGCCCCAAGAGATAAGGACGCCATAGCTCAACGACATGCAGAATCACCAACATTTCCTTTTCATAAATGGGTTTGCCCAAATTCCTTTCAAACAGTTGCTTGTTGGTGAAGGCCAAAGGTCAACCCTCTTGCATAAGGATAGTGCTGGTTCCTTTCCCTGAGGCATCACATTCCAACACAAAGGTCTTTGTGAAATCAGGAAGGGCCATAACTGGAGTGGTGCACATGGCCTTCTTCAAGGTTTGAAAATCTTGAGTAGCTGCTGGAGTCCAAGTGAAAGAGTTCTTTTTGAGGAGAGTCGTGAGAGGTGCTACAATCCTTTCATAGTTCTTAACAAACTTGCGATAATACCCTGTTAGGCCCAAAAATCCATGCAGGCTTTTGAGAGTCTTTGGGTGCGGCTAGTCTTGCATAGCTTCAATCTTTTTCGGGTCCACCTTGACGCCATCCTTTCCCACCAGATGACCCAAGTATTCTACTTATGAGGCACCAAAAGCACATTTAGACTATTTCAGGAAAATTTGGTGTTGAGAGAGTAGGCAGAGAACTTGATCCACATGAGTAAGATGGTCTGTTTAGGTTTTTCTATAGATGAGGATATCATCAAAGAAAACTAAGAAAAAATGACGGAGAAAAGGGTGGAATAAATGGTTCATGAGGCTCTAGAAGGTGAAGGGGGTGTTACACAAGCCAAAGGGCATGACCAAAAACTCATAGTGGCCCTAATGAGTGCAAAAGGATGTCTTGGGAATGTCTTCCTCTTTCATATGTATCTGGTGATAACCCGAGTGAAGATCAAGTTTGGTAAAGAATTGGGCACCACTCAATTCATCTAGGACGTCATCAATGACAGGAATGTGAAATTTTTCTTTGATGGTCAGTTTGTTGAGAGCATGGAAGTCAGGACACATTCTCCAAGAACCTTCTTTCTTCAGTACCATGAAGACCATAGATGAGTAAGGGCTCATACTAGGATGGATGACACCTGCAGTAAGGAGTTCCTGGACCATTTTCTCAATTTCATTTTTTTGTGCAAAGGGGTGGTGATATGGACAGATATTAGGGGGAAGGCTTCCTGGGACAAGGGTAATGGAATGATCATGAACACCACGAGAAGGAGGGAGTCCTTGGGGAGTGGAAAATACCGTTGGATGTTTAGAAAGGAGGGCTTGGAGGTCTTGGGGCACTGGGGGTGTCTATGTGGCTTGTATGGCATGGAGTTGGGAAATGACACCAGAATGACCTTTTTTGAGTAGATTTTCCATGTGATGGGAACTGATGACCTCAGGTGAACCAACAGTGATGCCTTGGAATTTATATTGGTGG
>JZKD02S1129603.1:159954-186574 GCA_000966675.3 Picea glauca | reverse complement strand
ACTTTTGAACCTTGATTTTGAGGTGGTTCTGCTAGACAATATTTCTTCTATTGTATCTCCCATGTTTCGGCCCTTCTGGGTATGAAAATTTCTTTTATGTAGTTCTCTGATATTTGTTCTCTGCAATGCCACAGGTCTGATCAAAATTGGATGTGCCAAGTGGAATTTACGGTAACTTCCCCACAACTTGCTGATTGTTTTCCTTTCCAGGAGATCTCACTTGTATAGAGTGCCCCTCACAAAATAATTGATATAAAATTCTAAAACTCACACCAGAAATACTACAGACTATCCATGATCCAATGAAACCAGTCCCACTCAATTTGGATAGTCTAGGAAGAATTTATGATTGTTTTACCTAGAACACCTTCTTGAGACTAGTCAATAGGACTAGTTAGACACCCTATATTACACAAGGTGTATATACAAATTTAAGATTACCCAGAATCTGAAATTTTTACCACAGATAGCTTACTTATTTCTGTAAATATCCTCCATAGTTCAGGGTCTAAAACATTACATAAATTTTTTTATAGCGAAAATTATGCAATGGCTCAGTTCAGGATGATTCCAGAACCCTATCTTGTATAGGCTATATCTCCGAAAGTATAAGGATTGAGGAGGCTAATTTTGAATCCAAGGTACCTTGATCTGTATTATAAATACCCTCCAAGCCATTCCTTTTGAAACATTGTAGAAAAACAATTATAGTGAAAATTCCAAGGTGTCTCAGATGTAGCAGCGAAACCCTAAGACCTTGAGCTCTGATACCATATGTTAAGAACCAAATATCAATAGATAAACCTCAGAAAAAGTACTCAACACATTGAAAAATAGATAATTTTAGATAATAATCCTCGTAGAGGGGCCAACCTCCTTTTACCCCACTTAAATGTTCAAGTCCAAGATGATTCCAAATGAAAATGTCTCCTTGGTATATATAGGAGACTAGGAGGTATAATTATAACTAATGGCCTAAAGCCAACATAAATAAAATAAAATTACTAATATAATATGACCCAATTAAGGGGTAATGAGCCAATATTAGGGCTTAACAATCTATGATTATTTATAATGTATTTGATCTATCATTTCTCAAGAAATATATACCTGATGCTAATCATGTTATTGATTGGAATGTGATTCAGGTGGAGCAAGGAAACGTTTTTCAAGTGCATCTGGTATGCATTCTAGACTGAAAAATCAAACAACTTTGGAATTGAGCCATAGGGATTGTAAAGGTCCAATGGATCTGGTACGATCCTGAGGATGCAACTTGGGAGCATGAAGATGCTATGTGGGAAGAATACCCAAATCGTTTTGAATATTTTGGAAATCTTGTTGATATTATCTAAGTAAGATGCACTGATCACGGTGCATAAATATGGGGAGGATATTGTAATACCCCAAGATCGAGCCCCTAGTGAATTGTAATGATGTTTAATGATGTTAATAGGCTGGTGAGACAAGTGTTTATAAGTTGGTAGGCTTATGTGTTTATTAGTTCAGAGAGCCTAGATGTTGAAGGCCAGGGAGCCTAATTTTGTATATGTAAATACTCACATCATTAATATAATTACATCCTTGCATGTAGACTAACCATGAAGAAAGAGTTATGGGGGACTAAGATCCACTGGGTAGGGAAAGGGATGTGGTTGAGAGGTTGGGAAAAAGGGCTAATCTAGAGGGCTATTTCCAAGGGAATATTATAATATATTTTCCTAAAATATCAAGGTTTTGGGAGAGGAATGAACTCCAAGTGGAGAGGAATGAGCTCCCAAGAGAGTCATGTGTCAACCTAGGCACATGCAGTTTTATGTGGGAATATTCTTCGTTGTGGGGGTTTGCTGGCCATTCTTTCCATGCTTCCCACTCATGCATGCACTCATACTGAGCATTCATCTAGCCAACCATTTCCTCCATCATTGACTTGTACAACCTCTGAAACTTGAAAACCTGTGAAACTAACTTGTTTTTCATGTGAAGAACAACACGAATATGCAGTGCCTCAGCTAGATCACACCTTAGACATTTTTTTGTTGCTACCCACATTTTATGTGGACTGGTGTGGATTATTGTCATAACTAGAGCCCATACCCAATTTTTCTACTGTGGTTACCCATTTCACTTAGGAGTTGGACAAAAGAATTAGGTTGTCAGGACTATAGTTTTGAAGAGGCAGGTTTTCAGGCATGTGGATTGAAGAATCAGGTTGTCAAGCCTGTGAGAAACTCTCTCCAGGTGAGAGAGATTGTTGGGGAAGTGACTTCTCCTAGAGGGATTCCAGTAGTAGCTACAAAGCTCTGAGTATTCCTGATCCGACGTGTTGTTGAATCCCTGGAAGGGAAGTGGAGTAGCCAATGGACTGTGGAACAATGAAGGTGTATATTCCCAGAGTGGGCTAGGCATGTGGGGAATGAGAGTCTATGAGCGGTGGGTGTAAGTAGGCTCCTGGGAGGGAATCCTTCTTGTTGCATTGTGTAACTTTCTGTAGTCTCAACCTATCCTAGGATTCCCTTTACCCCGGGTGGAGTTTAGTCCCATCTCGGGGGTGACCCATTGTTGATAGCTTGGAGTAGCATGGTCTAAGACTAGGAGGTTTGTGGAAGGTATGCATGTAGTTGGTGAATTTTATAAAAACAAAAGTACCATCTCTATGTTAATTTTTATGATGTGTATTCTGTATATGCCATGATATTTATAATATTGTCTGTGTGAGCTATTGTAGCAAATTTTTGTGATTTCCGCATTAATTTGTTTGTTAGTATAATGCATATTCGTTGTTTAATTTTATATGTATGATATTCCACAAATATATCTTTCTTACATAGCCCAACAGGTCTATGCCTGGGTTTGGACAATTTGATTATCATAACAGAGTGAGAAGTTTTGTTTTGTATTTATTTCATGTGACATTGCCTAGAAGAAGGCTGGGGGTGACACACATATGGTGTGCATACTGGATCGAAAAATCAACATCTATGGAATAGATCTGTAGAGCTAATAAATTTCCAATGGACCTAGTACGGTCTTGAGTATGCAACTTGGGAGCACGAGGATGCTATGTGGGTAGAATACCCACATCTTTTTAAATATTTTTGAAAATCTTGGTGATAAATATATTGATAGATAGTTGGCTTAGGTTGATTGGAAGTTGCTATGGATTTTTGGTTTTCATTGATGTCAACCATTGAATATTGATATTGTAGATTTATGTCAACCCTTAGTGATTGATTCCATCCTTTGGAGAAAGTCTGGTAGCACAAAGGTTTGGGTAATGGACCCAAGTTTGTTTGATGTATAATGGTATGATTTTTAATATATTTGAAGGTAATACTATTCTAAATGGGTATTACATGTCATTCCATTTCTGGTGGTATGTGAAACATCACATAACTCCTCACGGTTAGAGAGTTATAGCCATGTGAATTTGGAGAACCCAGGTTTGGGTAATGGACCAAAGTTTGTTTGATGGATAACGGTATGAGTTTTGATATATTTGAAGATAATACTATTCTATATGGATATTACATGTCATTACATTTCCACTGGTATGTGGAACGTCATATAACTCCTCATGGTTAGAGATTTATGGCCATGTGAAGTTGGAGAACCCTCATGAGTCATCTAGAAGCCCCAAAAGCTCAAAGTAGTCAAAGTAGTTTAAGATATTTTTAGAAGGTAAATAATAAACTGAAATGATAAGTGTACTATAATTCAAAGTGATTACAAAATAAATTATTTAAATAATAAAGTTAATGGAGANGTTGTTGTGATAGGTTGTTTGGATAGGTTGTTGTGACATGTTATTTGTACAGGTTTGGTGCATGGTTGATGCACTTGTTCATGGTACAGGTTGAGGTACAAGTTGGTGCATGGTTTATGCACTTGTTCATGGTATATTTTAAGGTATAGGTTGGTGCATGGTTGATGCACTTATTTATGGTACAGGTTGATTACAGGTTGAGGTACATGTTGATGCATGGTTCAGGTTATTGGTACAGGTTGTTTGGTGCAGGTTGATTGGTACAGGTTTACAGAAGTATATATCTCACAGTGATAGTGTGACAGTGGCTCCATCATTCTACTTATATACCATGGAGGTTGGATGGGGAAAGGACAGGTGGTTGTAGCCAGAGAACATAGGGGGTTGTAGCCTCCTTATGGTTCTAGCTAGAGAATTGGGGATTTGGAGCTTCCCTCAGGTTGTATCCTAAGAAACTAGGGGGTTGGAGCTTCCTTCCAGTTGTAGTTGGAAAACAAAGGAAGTTGGTTCTTCCAATGAATGTAATTCTTCAAAACATATAAGAAAAAACATGTTGTGTTTTTCTCCCTCTTTGGGTTTCCACATAATAACACCAGTGTACTATGCATGTGTATGACTGCTCATATTGATACAATGATATAACACTTGTGTACTATGATTTAAAAAGGATTAAATTTCTCTATTATTGATTCACCCCCCCCTCTCAGTAATCCAACAATTGGTGTCAGAGCCGGCTCCTTCAGGAAACAGTTTAACCACTAGAAAGAGATCATGGATTATTCTGAGAATGGAGTACCAATGTTTAATGGTCAGAATGGTTTTAATTATGAGATGTAGATCGTAAGGATGAAAGTATTTTATAGGCAAAGGAACATTATATTTGACTATCAGTTGTTACAGGATTTGATAGTTCAAAAAGGGAAAAGATTGTAGCCAAGAAGGAATTGAACAAGAATAAAAAAATATCAATGGATTTCATCTCGGAAAAATTACCTAATCTGGTAAGAGAAAAGGTTGGTAAATGTTCATCAACAAAAGAAATTTGGGATAAGTTACATGACATATATTCTTCACCCATCACAGATTCAGAAAATGTCAAAGAATATGGAGATACAAATCAAGAAGAATTGCGTTCACCGTGTCAAACATATTCAGAAGATGAAGAGTACATAATCACTAGAGGTATGTTGTTTTGCTTTAATTGTGAAAAACGTGGACATGTTCAAATATAATTCCATGAAGGAAATGAGACAAAAAAACAAATTGAAAAAGAAGACAATTATGAGGCAGAATTGATTAGTGTTTTAGATGAACTAAGAGAAGAAAACAAGTCACTCAAGAAAGAATTGATGAAACAAAAGGAAAGTGTTAACATTTTTGAAGAAGCCCAACAGGTCATACATAACTTAAGAGCTCGGCTAGAAGAATCTAGAAAGATCGAAGAAAATCTTGAATATCAAAAGAAGTGTTTGGAAGACAACATAGTAGCACTGAAGGAAGAAGCAGAAATGAGAGAGAACATATTGATAGGTCATCTTAAGGAAAGAACTAACGATCTAAAACATATTGAGTCAGAGTTGGTCAAGAATAGAAAGTACTTNGTAGTTGATGAGTTGGCACATACATGAGGTGTATAGTTGATGATGTTGGTACATATTGATGAGTCATAGTTTATGAGTAGTTGATACATGATTGGTACATACTTGGTACATGGTTTGAGGCACTTTTTAGTAGTATTATTGATACGTGGTTTATGGATGATGTAGAGTACTTGTATTGGTATATTATTAGAAGCACATATTGATCTTGGTGATGATTATGAGTTGTTTTGTTATGCTTGGTTGATGCACATCTTTGAGAGTTTTCTTGGTGATTGATCTTGGTGATTAGATCTAATTTGGTTGATAAGATTAATGAGACAGGTTGTTGTGATAGGTTGTTTGGATAGGTTGTTGTGACATGTTATTTGTACAGGTTTGGTGCATGGTTGATGCACTTGTTCATGGTACAGGTTGAGGTACAAGTTGGTGCATGGTTGATGCACTTGTTCATGGTATAGTTTAAGGTATAGGTTGGTGCATGGTTGATGCACTTGTTTATGGTATGTGTTGGTGCATGGTTGATGCACTTATTTATGGTACAGGTTGATTACAGGTTGAGGTACATGTTGATGCATGGTTCAGGTTATTGGTACAGGTTGTTTGGTGTAGGTTGATTGGTACAGGTTTATAGAAGTATATATCTCACAGTGATAGTGTGACAGTGGCTCCATCATTCTACTTATATACCATGGAGGTTGGATGGGGAAAGGATAGGTGGTTGTAGCCGGAGAACATAGAGGGTTGTAGCCTCCTTATGGTTCTAGCTAGAGAATTGGGGAGTTGGAGCTTCCCTCAGGTTGTATCCTAAGAAACTAGGGGGTTGGAGCTTCCTTCCAGTTGTAGTTGGAAAACAAAGGAAGTTGGTTCTTCCAATGAATGTAATTCTTCAAGACATATAAGAAAAAACATGTTTTGTTTTTCTCCCTCTTTGGGTTTACACATAAAAACACCAGTGTACTATGTATGTGTATGACTGCTCATATTGATAAACTGATATAACACTTGCATTATATGGTTAAAAAGGATTAAATTTCTCTATTATTGATTCACCCCCCCCTCTCAGTAATCCAACAATTGGTGTCAGAGCCGGTTCCTTCAGGAAACAGTTTAACCACTAGAAGGAGATCATGGATTATTCTGAGAATGGAGTACCAATGTTTAATGGTCAGAATGGTTTTAAGTATGAGATGTAGATCGTAAGGATGAAAGTATTTTATAGGCAAAGGAACATTATATTTGACTATCAGTTGTTACAGGATTTGATAGATCAAAAAGGGAAAAGATTGTAGCCAAGAAGGAATTGAACAAGAATAAAAAAATATCAATGGATTTCATCTCGGAAGGATTACCTAATCTGGTAAGAGAAAAGGTTGGTAAATGTTCATCAACAAAAGAAATTTGGGATAAGTTACATGACATATATTCTTCACCCATCACAGATTCATAAAATGTCAAAGAATATGGAGATACAAATCAAGAAGAATTGCGTTCACCGTGTCAAACATATTCAGAAGATGAAGAGTACATAATCACTAGAGGTATGTTGTTTTTCTTTAATTTTGAAAAACGTGGACATGTTCAAATATAATTCCATGAAGGAAATGAGACAAAAAAACAAATTGAAAAAGAAGACAATTATGAGGCAGAATTGATTAGTGTTTTAGATGAACTAAGAGAAGAAAACAAGTCACTCAAGAAATAATTGATGAAACAAAAGGAAAGTGTTAACATTTTTGAAGAAGCCCAACAGGTCATAGATAACTCAAGAGCTCAGCTAGAAGAATCTAGAAAGATCGAAGAAAATCTTGAATATCAAAAGAAGTGTTTGGAAGACAACATAGTAGCACTGAAGGAAGAAGCAAAAATGAGAGAGAACATATTGATAGGTCATCTTAAGGAAAGAACTAATGATCTAAAACATATTGAGTCAGAGTTGGTCAAGAATAGAAAGTACTTGAAGATGAAATAATCAATTAAAAATTCATCTTGAAGAAGAGAAGGATACAAAAGAAGTCATGAAGTCTCAGATATTAAAGAAAGAAGAAGAGGTTGAAAAACTTGAAGAAGAATTTGTCACATTCAGAATTAAAATTGTCAATCTCAAAAAGAACGTTGAAGAGACAAAAACATCCACATTAGTTATAGATAATGAAGAGAAGCACTCTAGGTTGATAGAAAAAAGAATGAAGAAAATAGAAAGAGTTATGCAGAAGTACTCAAAGGAATAAATCATGGTCAACCATAATCTAATAAAATTATTGAAGATAAATCTTCAAGAAGACCATTTTTGTTCAAGCCACAAAGAAGCTTCAATCATGATCATGGTCATTCAAGGAGGAAATTTAGAAGGACTGCACCACAAAGAAGATCATTCACTCCCAGATATGCAAATTTCTTTTATGGACATTGTTTTTATTGTACTAATTTTGGACATAAGGCTACAAATTGCAGGGATTATAAAAGAAATGTTCAAGCAAGAAGTGCCTATGTGGCCACACGTAACATTGAGTGTTACAAATGTCATAACTATGGATACATAGCTCGTAATTGTAGAATCATGATCAATACTTCCATGAAAGAGAACACTGGCATCATATATAAGAAAGTATGGATAAGAAAACAAGAAGAACAAGTGAACAAAGACCAGGTCCTAGAGAATGCAAGATTCGAAATAAAATGAGATGAAGAAAAATCTACAGAGAAAAAGAAGGATGCCAGATATAGAAAGGTTTGGAAATAAATGAAAGAAAATAAGGACAAGTAAATAAGGAACAGGTTCAAGAGATTGTACTTTCAAGTATTGTAGTGAAATATGAATCCATAGACAGAAAGAAAGAAGTTAGATCTTAGAGAGATGATGAATCTACCAATGAAGATGATGATGAATACACATCAGAGAAGGATTTTTTTTGAGCCATCCGACTTAGAGACTTCCAGGTAATATGAATATTAGACAGGGGGATTCTATGTGATAGTTGTCACAGACCAAAGAACCATCCTTCAAGCAGCTTGTAGAGTTTGAGAAGACAGATCCAGAGCGGTCAGTTAGAAGAAGTATAGTTTGATAGATTAATCAAGACTTCATGATAGTATAGTGATAAATGGGTCAACATTATGGACAGTTGCACAAGTAGAGTCTTAGACAGTATGGAAAGAGATGGATTTGTAAGAATACTTAGTAGGTTTGGACAAATATATGAAAGTGGATGAGAGCATGGATTCATAGATTGGTTCAGAGAGTGGTTCAGAGACAAAGGAACATTATCATAATGGATTATAATTACATAGGAAATGGCTCGAACAATGTTAATGGATTACAAATTGAAAGATATTTTTTGGACACATGCAGTGCACAAAACAATTCACATTCAAAATAGAATAATTCTTAGAAACAACAATGACAAAACTCCCTACGAACTATAGAAAGGAAGCGCAGACAACAAACTCTACATCAAGGTAACTCAAGGTAGTATTTTATTAATTGAAATTTATGTTGATGATATTGTTTTTATAAGTA
This sequence comes from Picea glauca, assembly GCA_000966675.3. Lineage (NCBI taxonomy): Eukaryota > Viridiplantae > Streptophyta > Pinopsida > Pinales > Pinaceae > Picea > Picea glauca. The sequence goes on along the minus strand of JZKD02S1129603.1, from coordinate 177,690 downwards.
CTAATGACAGGTTAAGATAGAATTTTTCAAAGGATATGCATAATGAATTTGAAATTTCATTACTTGGAGAACTATCCTTCTTTCTGGGTCTTCATATATGTCAAAGAAACCAAGGAATTTTTATTTCTCAAACTAATTATATCATAGAAATGATAAAGAGGTTCAGAATGGAAGATTGCAAACCAGTTGCAAGTTGAGAAAAGATGATGATTCAAAGTCTACAGACCAGAGGCAATACAGTTCAATGATTGGTATCTTACTATATGTGACAACATCCAAACCAGATTTAATGCAAACAATTGGACAGGTGGCATGATTTCAAGAAACACCAAAAGAATCACATGTATTAACAGTGAAGAGGATTTTCAGATATCTCAAAGGAACATAAGAGTTTGGATTATGAATCCAAAAGGAAGGGATCTATCACTTATTGCCTTCACAAATAAAGATTTGGAAGGTTGTAGTGATGACTGATGAAGAACCCGTGTAGAGGTGTTCTACTTGGGTGAGTGTTTAGTATCATGGTTAAGCAAGAAACAATCATCAATATCCTTATCTACAACCTAGGTAGAGTATATTATAGAAGCAACATGTTGCACACAGGTTTTATGGATGAAACAAACTCTGACAGATATGTAGGTTGAGTATGATGAGCCCATTCTAACCTATTGTGATAATATAAGTGCCATTAGCATATCAAATAACCCGGTGATGCACTCCGAGACGAAGCACATTCCAATCATGACTTTCTACAAGAACAATTTGCAGAGAGGAACATCAGAGTTGAATATGTGGGCACAAGATAACAAGTGGCAGACATATTTACAAAACTGCTTCCACAGGAAGCCTTTGAGTATCTTCTCCGGAGACTAGGAGTAATTTCTACTCCAAAATGAATACTTTTGAATTCTTATCTTATATGTCTTATATGTACATGAGGAAGCACAATAAATAGGAAAATTCAGGTTGGGAGATTAGTTTAAGGAAGAGTTCTGTTAGGGGGAGCAACCCTAGATGGAAAGATACCTTTGCCATTGATGATAAAGGGAGAGAGATTTATCATATGCAAAGGTAAATTCTTGGAGAGACAACATAGAGGCATGTTTCCAAGGGGAGTGATTATCACAAGGGAATAATGAGAGATGTGACTTCAAAGTGATACCCTTTGTCAAAGGGAGATATATTATTCATATGAAGGGAGAGAGAGTAATCAGAATCTTATAAACACAAAGAAAAATAAAAGGCATGTAGAAAGGAGAAGCATCCCCAAGGAGAGTTCAGCCAAGGGGAGAAGCCCCAAAGGGAGATAACCTTTTCCATTGATGTCAAAGGGGGAGAGATAGAAACATTGATGAGGAGTATAAGCATGAATGTTATCTTGACTAAGTGTTTCCATCAATGCCAAAGGGGGTTATTGTCAAATAGTTTTCTTAGGTTTATGGACAATTGGTATGGATTTTTGGTTTTCATTGATTTCAACCATTGGAGAGTGATATTGTATATTGATGTCAACCCTTAGTGATTGATGCCAGCCCTTGGAAAAATTTTAGTAGCAAATTCTGGTAGCACAAAGTTTTGGGTAATGGACCCAATTTTGTTTGATGTATAATGGTATGAGTTTTAATATATTTTAAGGTAATACTATTCTATATGGGTATTACATGTCATTACATTTCCTTTGGTATGTGTAATGTCACATAACTCCTCACGGTTAGAGAGTTATGGCCATCTGAAGTTGGAGAACCTAGGTTTGGGTAATGGATCCAAGTTTATTTGATGGATAATGATATGATTTTTGATATATTTGCAGGTAATACTATTCTATATGGATAGTACATGTAATTCCATTTCCAGTGGTATGTGGAAAGTCACATAACTCCTCACGGTTAGAGAGTTATGGCCATGTGAAGAGAACCCTCATGAGTCATCTAGAAGCCCCAAAAGGTCAAAGTAGTCAAAGTAGTTTAAGAGATTTTTAGAAGGTAAATAATAAAGTGAAGTGATGAGTGTACTATAATTCAAAGTGAATACAAAAAAAATTATTTAAATAATAAATTTGATGGATAAATTACTAAGTTGACAAGTGGTTAGAAGTGGGTTAGCCCTAAAATAAGGAAAGTGGTTTAAGATGGTTAGAAGGTAACCTCTTGAGGTAAAGTGAAGTGATGAGTGTACTATAAGTCAAATGGATACAAAATAAATTATTTAAATTATAAATATAATGGATAAATTTCTAATTGACCAAGTGTTTAGAAGTTGGTTAACCCTAAAATAAGGAAAGTGGGTTAAGATGGTTAAAAGGTAACCCCTTGAGGAAGCTACATGAAAGTATAAATAAGAAGCAAGGCTCTATCATTTTAATCACACTTGAGAATATTGAATATATACAGGTGACTGAAGTAACCAAATGATATCTAATCCAAATTTTAGAGAGAAGGTAAAGTAAAGAAGGCCGAAATTCAAGGGAGGATAAATTCTTTTGATGATGNATAATTCCATGAAGGAAATGAGACAAAAAAACAAATTGAAAAAGAAGACAATTATGAGGCAGAATTGATTAGTGTTTTAGATGAACTAAGAGAAGAAAACAAGTCACTCAAGAAATAATTGATGAAACAAAAGGAAAGTGTTAACATTTTTGAAGAAGCCCAACAGGTCATAGATAACTCAAGAGCTCAGCTAGAAGAATCTAGAAAGATCGAAGAAAATCTTGAATATCAAAAGAAGTGTTTGGAAGACAACATAGTAGCACTGAAGGAAGAAGCAAAAATGAGAGAGAACATATTGATAGGTCATCTTAAGGAAAGAACTAATGATCTAAAACATATTGAGTCAGAGTTGGTCAAGAATAGAAAGTACTTGAAGATGAAATAATCAATTAAAAATTCATCTTGAAGAAGAGAAGGATACAAAAGAAGTCATGAAGTCTCAGATATTAAAGAAAGAAGAAGAGGTTGAAAAACTTGAAGAAGAATTTGTCACATTCAGAATTAAAATTGTCAATCTCAAAAAGAACGTTGAAGAGACAAAAACATCCACATTAGTTATAGATAATGAAGAGAAGCACTCTAGGTTGATAGAAAAAAGAATGAAGAAAATAGAAAGAGTTATGCAGAAGTACTCAAAGGAATAAATCATGGTCAACCATAATCTAATAAAATTATTGAAGATAAATCTTCAAGAAGACCATTTTTGTTCAAGCCACAAAGAAGCTTCAATCATGATCATGGTCATTCAAGGAGGAAATTTAGAAGGACTGCACCACAAAGAAGATCATTCACTCCCAGATATGCAAATTTCTTTTATGGACATTGTTTTTATTGTACTAATTTTGGACATAAGGCTACAAATTGCAGGGATTATAAAAGAAATGTTCAAGCAAGAAGTGCCTATGTGGCCACACGTAACATTGAGTGTTACAAATGTCATAACTATGGATACATAGCTCGTAATTGTAGAATCATGATCAATACTTCCATGAAAGAGAACACTGGCATCATATATAAGAAAGTATGGATAAGAAAACAAGAAGAACAAGTGAACAAAGACCAGGTCCTAGAGAATGCAAGATTCGAAATAAAATGAGATGAAGAAAAATCTACAGAGAAAAAGAAGGATGCCAGATATAGAAAGGTTTGGAAATAAATGAAAGAAAATAAGGACAAGTAAATAAGGAACAGGTTCAAGAGATTGTACTTTCAAGTATTGTAGTGAAATATGAATCCATAGACAGAAAGAAAGAAGTTAGATCTTAGAGAGATGATGAATCTACCAATGAAGATGATGATGAATACACATCAGAGAAGGATTTTTTTTGAGCCATCCGACTTAGAGACTTCCAGGTAATATGAATATTAGACAGGGGGATTCTATGTGATAGTTGTCACAGACCAAAGAACCATCCTTCAAGCAGCTTGTAGAGTTTGAGAAGACAGATCCAGAGCGGTCAGTTAGAAGAAGTATAGTTTGATAGATTAATCAAGACTTCATGATAGTATAGTGATAAATGGGTCAACATTATGGACAGTTGCACAAGTAGAGTCTTAGACAGTATGGAAAGAGATGGATTTGTAAGAATACTTAGTAGGTTTGGACAAATATATGAAAGTGGATGAGAGCATGGATTCATAGATTGGTTCAGAGAGTGGTTCAGAGACAAAGGAACATTATCATAATGGATTATAATTACATAGGAAATGGCTCGAACAATGTTAATGGATTACAAATTGAAAGATATTTTTTGGACACATGCAGTGCACAAAACAATTCACATTCAAAATAGAATAATTCTTAGAAACAACAATGACAAAACTCCCTACGAACTATAGAAAGGAAGCGCAGACAACAAACTCTACATCAAGGTAACTCAAGGTAGTATTTTATTAATTGAAATTTATGTTGATGATATTGTTTTTATAAGTACTAATGACAGGTTAAGATAGAATTTTTCAAAGGATATGCATAATGAATTTGAAATTTCATTACTTGGAGAACTATCCTTCTTTCTGGGTCTTCATATATGTCAAAGAAACCAAGGAATTTTTATTTCTCAAACTAATTATATCATAGAAATGATAAAGAGGTTCAGAATGGAAGATTGCAAACCAGTTGCAAGTTGAGAAAAGATGATGATTCAAAGTCTACAGACCAGAGGCAATACAGTTCAATGATTGGTATCTTACTATATGTGACAACATCCAAACCAGATTTAATGCAAACAATTGGACAGGTGGCATGATTTCAAGAAACACCAAAAGAATCACATGTATTAACAGTGAAGAGGATTTTCAGATATCTCAAAGGAACATAAGAGTTTGGATTATGAATCCAAAAGGAAGGGATCTATCACTTATTGCCTTCACAAATAAAGATTTGGAAGGTTGTAGTGATGACTGATGAAGAACCCGTGTAGAGGTGTTCTACTTGGGTGAGTGTTTAGTATCATGGTTAAGCAAGAAACAATCATCAATATCCTTATCTACAACCTAGGTAGAGTATATTATAGAAGCAACATGTTGCACACAGGTTTTATGGATGAAACAAACTCTGACAGATATGTAGGTTGAGTATGATGAGCCCATTCTAACCTATTGTGATAATATAAGTGCCATTAGCATATCAAATAACCCGGTGATGCACTCCGAGACGAAGCACATTCCAATCATGACTTTCTACAAGAACAATTTGCAGAGAGGAACATCAGAGTTGAATATGTGGGCACAAGATAACAAGTGGCAGACATATTTACAAAACTGCTTCCACAGGAAGCCTTTGAGTATCTTCTCCGGAGACTAGGAGTAATTTCTACTCCAAAATGAATACTTTTGAATTCTTATCTTATATGTCTTATATGTACATGAGGAAGCACAATAAATAGGAAAATTCAGGTTGGGAGATTAGTTTAAGGAAGAGTTCTGTTAGGGGGAGCAACCCTAGATGGAAAGATACCTTTGCCATTGATGATAAAGGGAGAGAGATTTATCATATGCAAAGGTAAATTCTTGGAGAGACAACATAGAGGCATGTTTCCAAGGGGAGTGATTATCACAAGGGAATAATGAGAGATGTGACTTCAAAGTGATACCCTTTGTCAAAGGGAGATATATTATTCATATGAAGGGAGAGAGAGTAATCAGAATCTTATAAACACAAAGAAAAATAAAAGGCATGTAGAAAGGAGAAGCATCCCCAAGGAGAGTTCAGCCAAGGGGAGAAGCCCCAAAGGGAGATAACCTTTTCCATTGATGTCAAAGGGGGAGAGATAGAAACATTGATGAGGAGTATAAGCATGAATGTTATCTTGACTAAGTGTTTCCATCAATGCCAAAGGGGGTTATTGTCAAATAGTTTTCTTAGGTTTATGGACAATTGGTATGGATTTTTGGTTTTCATTGATTTCAACCATTGGAGAGTGATATTGTATATTGATGTCAACCCTTAGTGATTGATGCCAGCCCTTGGAGAAAGTTTAGTAGCAAATTCTGGTAGCACAAAGTTTTGGGTAATGGACCCAATTTTGTTTGATGTATAATGGTATGAGTTTTAATATATTTTAAGGTAAGACTATTCTATATGGGTATTACATGTCATTACATTTCCTTTGGTATGTGGAATGTCACATAACTCCTCATGGTTAGAGAGTTATGGCCATCTGAAGTTGGAGAACCTAGGTTTGGGTAATGGACCCAAGTTTATTTGATGGATAATAATATGATTTTTGATATATTTGCAGGTAATACTATTCTATATGGATAGTACATGTAATTCCATTTCCAGTGGTATGTGGAACGTCACATAACTCCTCACGGTTAGAGAGTTATGGCCATGTGAAGAGAACCCTCATGAGTCATCTAGAAGCCCCAAAAGGTCAAAGTAGTCAAAGTAGTTTAAGAGATTTTTAGAAGGTAAATAATAAAGTGAAGTGATGAGTGTACTATAATTCAAAGTGAATACAAAAAAAATTATTTAAATAATAAATTTAATGGATAAATTACTAAGTTGACAAGTGGTTAGAAGTGGGTTAGCCCTAAAATAAGGAAAGTGGTTTAAGATGGTTAGATGGTAACCTCTTGAGGTAAAGTGAAGTGATGAGTGTACTATAAGTCAAATGGATACAAAATAAATTATTTAAATAATAAATATAATGGATAAATTGCTAATTGACCAAGTGTTTAGAAGTTGGTTAACCCTAAAATAAGGAAAGTGGGTTAAAATGGTTAAAAGGTAACCCCTTGAGGAAGCTACATGAAAGTATAAATAAGAAGCAAGGCTCTATCATTTTAATCACACTTGAGCATATTGAATATATACAGGTGACTGAAGTAACCAAATGATATCTAATCCAAATTTTAGAGAGAAGGTAAAGTAAAGAAGGCCGAAATTCAAGGGAGGATAAATTCTTTTGATGATGCTTTCTAAGGTATGTTATTTACAGGTCATCTCACCATTTTCACAATATAATTTTTTCTAAAATGATTCAGACCATGAAATTGATAGTTCATTGAGAAAACATATCCAAGTAGTTGTGGTACAAATTTCATCTTGTGGGTAGTTTTAGTTTTGGAGTTACACTCCGTGGAAAATAGGATTTGTGGCTAGTCCTGAAACTAGTCTAAAACAGGTGTTTCGGGTAAAAATTTCATAACTTCATCATAACAAATCCAAATTAAGTAAGACAAAAAAAAATTGTTTAGAGTACAGTCTTTAGTATTCTATGTAAAATTTTCAGTTCCATACAACACATATTTCGTTTAGGGCACACTCTACAAATTTGCTCTCTAGAATAAGCTAGAATTCAACAAGGTATGTCATTTTTTCTATAACTCCTTTTTTGAGAGGTTCAAAGTAGTGAAACCTAGAGGAATTGCATAAAACACATTGAAGAACATTGTGTACTATTTTCAAATCTTTATTCATTACAGGTACATAGTTAAGATTATTTCAAGTTAGGGTTGTTGACTAATCCAAAACTAGTCATGTGAGACTAAAGAAANTTGTGATAGGTTGTTTGGATAGGTTGTTGTGACATGTTATTTGTACAGGTTTGGTGCATGGTTGATGCACTTGTTCATGGTACAGGTTGAGGTACAGGTTGGTGCATGGTTGATGAACTTATTCATGGTACACATTGAGGTACATGTTGGTGCATGGTTGATGCACTTTTTTATGATACAGGTTGATTACATATTGGTTGGTACAGGTTGGTGCATGGTTGATGCACTTTTTTATGTTATAGGTTGATTACAGGTTGAGGTACAGGTTGATGCATGTTTGATGCATGTTTCAGGTTATTGGTACATGTTGTTTGGTGCAGGTTGATTGGTATAGGTTTAATTAGTATATATCTCACAGTGATAGTGTTATAGTGATTCCATAATTCTAGTTATATACCAGAGCGGTTGGACGGGGCAAGGACAGGTGGTTGTAGCCAGAGAACATAGGGGGTTGTAGCCTCCTTCTGGTTATAGCTAGAGAATTGGGGAGTTGGATCTTCCCATAGGTTGTATCCTGAGAAGCTAGGGGGTTGGAGCCTCCTTCCAGTTGTATCTAGGAAACAAAGGAAGTTGGTATTTCCAATGAATGTAATTCTTCAAGACATATAAGAAAAAATATTTCGTGGTTTTCTCCTGCTTTGGGTTTCCACGTAAAAACACTGGTGTACTATGTATGTGTATGATTTCTCATTTGTTCATTGTTTATTTACTCTGCAATTATTGGATGATAAAGCTGCACTGATATAACACTTGCATTATATGGTTAAAAAAGATTAAATTGCTCTATTACTGATTCACCCCCCCTCTCAGTAATCCAACATATATATGTATATTTCATTGAGGACAATGCATAAATAAGGGGAGGGGAATTTAATACCCCAAGAACGATCCCCAATTGAAATTGTAAAATATGTTTTATAGGTTGGTGAGCCAGGTAATTATAAGCTTGAAGGCTTATGTGATGATTATGCCAGAGAGCCTAAATGCTAAAGTCTAGTGAGCCTATTTTTGTATATGTAAACACTCATATCATTAATATAATGCATCTTTGTGTGTATACCAACCAGGATAAAAGAGTACGGGGGAATAAAATCCACTAGGAAGGGAAAGGGAGGGGCTAAGAGCCTAGAAAGGGGGCTAAGCTAGAGGGATTATTTCCAAAGGAATATTATAATATTAATCCTAAAGATTATGGTGAGGATAATTATTTTATCCTAAGTTCTTATGGGAAATAGAATGTATCCCAAGTGGAGAGAAACGAGCTCCTTGAGAGACATGTGTCATCAANAGGTTGGTGCATGGTTGATGCACTTTTTTATGTTATAGGTTGATTACAGGTTGAGGTACAGGTTGATGCATGTTTGATGCATGTTTCAGGTTATTGGTACATGTTGTTTGGTGCAGGTTGATTGGTATAGGTTTAATTAGTATATATCTCACAGTGATAGTGTTATAGTGATTCCATAATTCTAGTTATATACCAGAGCGGTTGGACGGGGCAAGGACAGGTGGTTGTAGCCAGAGAACATAGGGGGTTGTAGCCTCCTTCTGGTTATAGCCAGAGAATTGGGGAGTTGGATCTTCCCATAGGTTGTATCCTGAGAAGCTAGGGGGTTGGAGCCTCCTTCCAGTTGTAGCTAGAAAACAAAGGAAGTTGGTATTTCCAATGAATGTAATTCTTCAAGACATATAAGAAAAATTATTCCGTGGTTTTCTCCTGCTTTGGGTTTCCACGTAAAAACACTGGTGTACTGTGTATGTGTATGATTTCTCATTTGTTCATTGTTTATTTACTCTGCAATTATTGGATGATAAAGCTACACTGATATAACACTTGCATTATATGGTTAAAAAGGATTAAATTGCTCTATTACTGATTCACCCCCCCTCTCAGTAATCCAACATATATATGTATATTTCATTGAGGACAATGCATAAATAAGGGGAGGGGAATTTAATACCCCAAGAACGATCCCCAATTGAAATTGTAAAATATGTTTTATAGGTTGGTGAGCCAGGTAATTATAAGCTTGAAGGCTTATGTGATGATTATGCCAGAGAGCCTAAATGCTAAAGTCTAGTGAGCCTATTTTTGTATATGTAAACACTCATATCATTAATATAATGCATCTTTGTGTGTATACCAACCAGGATAAAAGAGTACGGGGGAATAAAATCCACTAGGAAGGGAAAGGGAGGGGCTAAGAGCCTAGAAAGGGGGCTAAGCTAGAGGGATTATTTCCAAAGGAATATTATAATATTAATCCTAAAGATTATGGTGAGGATAATTATTTTATCCTAAGTTCTTATGGGAAATAGAATGTATCCCAAGTGGAGAGAAACGAGCTCCTTGAGAGACATGTGTCATCAAGGGCACATGAAAATAAAGGTGGGGAAAACTGGTCCATTTGGGGACTCACTCAACCATTCTCTCCATCAGCCAACCTATGCATCATTCATGCACTCCTAGAGCCTGAATGCACTATTGAACTACCCAGACCTTTCCTATTATCAGCATTAAATCATAACTATTGGTTGTGGAGCCTGATTATCTTCCTGATTCAGAGGTCTTTTACTTTCAGTCGTGTTTATACCCCATGAAGTATTTACACCCCAAAAGTATGTACACTCTTCCACGTGGGGGAGTGCAGAGGGAGGGTACCCCCTCGTCAGGGTCCGGGGGCAAGTGGGGGTTTGGAGGCAGCGTCCCCCGAAGGAAAAATTTCCTTGTAACTGTATATTGTAATTTCATTGTAAATTTGGACAGTTCATTATAAGGTCGCAGATCTAATGGTAGAAATTATGTTAGGGTTTTTTTCCTTAGAAGGCAACCCTCTTTTATGAGGGAAATGTGTTACAGCTATGGTTGATGGTGAATATTGTATTCTTAGATAGGATACTATGAGAGAAAGAAAATGAAGATACAACGGGTTTGTTGTAGGTTGTATCCCTTCATATGTTGGATAATAATAAAGGAAGGACTTGGAAATTTCTCTGGTGGATGTAGCCCACACTGGGTGAACTATGTAAATCTGTGTCTCTATTGTATTTTGTATCTTCTATGTTTTGTTTCCACATTTTTTTTATTTTTTTTATCCACGGTCCTTTTTTTCTAACAACTGGTATCAGAGTGAAAGGTAACTTGCAGGAAAAGAGGGTTCCTGGTTTGAGTGGGAGCAATGTTGGAATATGGAAAGTTTAGGGTCGAGAAATTTTATGGCCAAAACTACCAGTTATGGAAGATGCATATGGAAGACTATTTATATAAAAAGGATCTATTCCTACCATTGGACGGATTAACAAAGAAGATGGCGGCTGTGAAGGATGAAGAATGGGATATTCTTGACAGAAAGGCTTTAGGAATGATACTGCTGAGCCTGGAAACATAGGTGGATTTCAATATTTCCAAAGAAAAGACAATGAAGGGTTTGATGGATGCATTGGACAAATTGTATGAAAAACACTCGACATCCAATAAGGTATTTCTAATGAAGAGATTATTTAATATGAAGATGTCGTAAGGTGGGTCTATTGCAAATCATTTAAATGATTTTAATATGGTTAAAAATCAACTAAGTTCTGTAAAAGTGGACTTTGATGATGAGGCCAGGGCTCTTCTAATCTTGTGCTCATTGCCATAAAGTTGGAACGGCTTGGTCATGGCTATAAGTAACTCTGTCTTTGGTTAAAATACTTTAAAATTTGATGATGTTGCTGGTGTTATCCTTAGTGAGGAAATGCAATGGAAAAGCACAGGTGAGACATCAGGAAATGCGTTGAACATGGAGAATAGGGGAAGACAAAAGGATAGAGGAAAGGGTTTTGGGAACNAATATTAATCCTAAAGATTATGGTGAGGATAATTATTTTATCCTAAGTTCTTATGGGAAATAGAATGTATCCCAAGTGGAGAGAAACGAGCTCCTTGAGAGACATGTGTCATCAAAGGCACATGAAAATAAAGGTGGGGAAAACTGGTCCATTTGGGGACTCACTCAACCATTCTCTCCATCAGCCAACCTATGCATCATTCATGCACTCCTAGAGCCTGAATGCACTCTTGAACTACCCAGACCTTTCCTATTATCAACATTAAATCATAACTGTTGGTTGTGGAGCCTGATTATCTTCCTGATTCAGAGGTCTTTTACTTTCAGTTGTGTTTATACCCCATGAAGTATTTACACCCCAAAAGTATGTACACTCTTCCATGTGGGGGAGTGCAGAGGGAGGGTACCCCCTCGTCAGGGTCCGGGGGCAAGTGGGGGTTTGGAGGCAGCGTCCCCCGAAGGAAAAATTTCCTTGTAACTGTATATTGTAATTTCATTGTAAATTTGGACAGTTCATTATAAGGTCGCAGATCTAATGGTAGAAATTATGTTAGGGTTTTTTTCCTTAGAAGGCAACCCTCTTTTATGAGGGAAATGTGTTACAGCTATGGTTGATGGTGAATATTGTATTCTTAGATAGGATACTATGAGAGAAAGAAAATGAAGATACAACGGGTTTGTTGTAGGTTGTATCCCTTCATATGTTGGATAATAATAAAGGAAGGACTTGGAAATTTCTCTGGTGGACGTAGCCCACACTGGGTGAACTATGTAAATCTGTGTCTCTATTGTATTTTGTATATTCTATGTTTTGTTTCCACATTTGTTTTATTTTATTTATCCACGGTCTTGTTTTTCTAACAACTGGTATCATAGTGAAAGGTAACTCGCAGGAAAAGAGGGTTCCTGGTTCGAGTGGGAGCAATGTTGGAAGATGGAAAGTTTAGGGTCGAGAAATTTTATGGCCAAAACTACCAGTTATGAAAGATGCATATGGAAGACTATTTATATCAAAAGGATCTATTCCTACCATTGGACGGAATAATAAAAAAGCTGGCGGCTGTGAAGGATGAAGAATGGGAGATTCTTGACAGAAAGGCTTTAGGAATGATACTGCTGATCCTGGAAACATTGGTGGATTTCAATATTTCCAAAGAAAAGACAATGAAGGGTTTGATGGATGCATTGGACAAATTGTATGAAAAACACTCGACATCCAATAAGGTATTTCTAATGAAGAGATTATTTAATATGAAGATATCGTAAGGTGGGTCTATTGCAGATCATTTAAATGATTTTAATATGGTTAAAAATCAACTAAGTTCTGTAAAAGTGGACTTTGATGATGAGGTCAGGGCTCTTCTAATCTTGTGCTCATTGCCATAAAGTTGGAACGGCTTGGTCATGGCTATAAGTAACTCTGTCTTTGGTTAAAATACTTTAAAATTTGATGATGTTGCTGGTTTTATCCTTAGTGAGGAAATGCAATGGAAAAGCACAGGTGAGACATCAGGAAATGCGTTGAACATGGAGAATAGGGGAAGACAAAAGGATAGAGGAAAGGGTTTTGGGAACCGTGGNGTACATTGTATTTATGTACTGGTAATACTGACTCTTCTATCTCTTTAGATTCTACAAGAGTGGATACAACACTGTGGCATCATAGGCTTGGACACATGAGTGAGAAGGGGATGCAGATACTTCACAAAATAATTTTGTTTCTAGATATTAAACAAATGGATTTGGACTTTTGTGAGCATCGTGTTTATGGAAAACAGAAGAGAGTGAGATTTCTTAGAGTCGAAAAAGAAAAGAAGAGTGAAAGGTTAGAGCTTGTGCATACAGATGTATGGGGACCAAATCAGGTATCATCTCTTGGTGTCTCTCATTATTATATTACTTTTATTGATGATGCAACTAGAAAAACCCAGGTTTATTGCATTCGACAAAAATCTGATGTTTTTGATACTTTTAAGAAATGGAAAGCTTTGGTTGAGAATGAGATAGAAAAAAAGTTGAAGTGTCTCAGATCAGATAATGGAGGTGAATATTGTAGTAAGGAGTTTGATGAGTATTGTTCATACCATGGGATTCATAGAGAGAAGATAGTTCCAAGAACACCACAAGAAAATGGTGTGTCAAAAAGGATGAATAGGACAATCATGGAGCGTGCAAGAAGTATGAGATTGCATGCTGGTTTGCCCTTACATTTTTTGGTAGATGTTGTAGATACTATTGTTTACTTAATAAATAGAGGACCTTGAAGATCTTTGGATGGTAGAATTCCAGAGGAGGAATGGACAGGAAAAAAGGTAAACTATTCTTTTTTGAAAACTTTCAGTTGTGAAGCATTTTTCCACATTGATAAAGAAAATAGAACAAACCTTGAGGCAAAATCCAAGAAGTGTACCTTTATTGGATATGGTGTTAATGATTTTGGTTATGGATTATGGGATTATAAAAATAACAAAATCATTAGGAGTAGAGATGTCATATTCAATGAGAAGGTCATGTACAAAGATCAGTTGCAGGGAAAGAAACAGGAAAAAGAAAAACAAGAATNACTGACTCTTCTATCTCTTTAGCTTCTACAAGAGTGGATACAACACTGTGGCATCATAGGCTTGGACACATGAGTGAGAAGGGGATGCAGATACTTCACAAAATAAATTTGTTTCCAGATATTAAACAAATGGATTTGGACTTTTGTGAGCATTGTGTTTATGGAAAACAGAAGAGAGTGAGATTTCTTAGAGTCGAAAAAGAAAAGAAGAGTGAAAGGTTAGAGCTTGTGCATACAGATGTATGGGGACCAACTCAGGTATCATCTCTTGGTGTCTAACATTATTATATTACTTTTATTGATGATGCAACTAGAAAACCCCAGGTTTATTGCATTCGACAAAAATCTGATGTTTTTGATACTTTTAAGAAATGGAAAGCTTTTCTTGAGAATGAGATAGAAAAAAAGTTGAAGTGTCTCAGATCAGATAATGGAGGTGAATATTGTAGTAAGGAGTTTGATGAGTATTTTTCATACCATGGGATTCATAGAGAGAAGATAGTTCCAAGAACACCACAAGAAAATGGTGTGTCAAAAAGGATGAATAGGACAATCATGGAGCGTGCAAGGAGTATGAGATTGCATGCTGGTTTTCCCTTACATTTTTTGGTAGATGTTGTAGATACTGTTGTTTACTTAATAAATAGAGGACCTTGAAGATATTTGGATGGTAGAATTCCAGAGGAGGAATGGACAGGAAAAAAGGTAAACTATTCTTTTTTGAAAACTTTCAGTTGTGAAGCATTTTTCCACATTGATAAAGAAAATAGAACAAAGCTTGAGGCAAAATCCAAGAAGTGTACCTTTATTGGATATGGTGTTAATGATTTTGGTTATGGATTATGGGATTATAAAATTAACAAAATCATTAGGAGTAGAGATGTCATATTCAATGAGAAGGTCATGTACAAAGATCAGTTGCAGGGAAAGAAACAGGAAAAAGAAAAACAAGAATACACAGTGCTTGANTAATTAATTAATTAAATCACTTTAATTAATTAATTAACCTTTTTACCTTTGAAAAGCTCCTTATCTCTCCTTGTGGCTTCCTTGGCCATTGAAAGTCACTTCTATCCATCCCATCCTGTAGTGTTTCTCATCCTGATTCCAATGAGCTATTACACTGAGAGGTTACTTCAAGTAATGTGCCCAAAATGACCTCTTCAATGAATTCCATTGACTTATAGCTCAAAATAGTCAAAATCCTAGAAATCGTCGGAATGCAACGAAACCAAATCCAACCTGTGCAGAATGGCTCATAATGATGGAATATGATCATAAATGCAAGATGGACTCCACAATGCCTCTCAAATACCCTTGTACTCTCTATAACATCCATCTGGCTACTCTGGTCATCATAAATCTATGCCCTGTGATAATGTCCCAAAGTGGGGACATTACAATGAAGAGGTAATGCAGGTAGACACCAAAAGGAAGTGGGAGCAAGGCATGAAAGAGGAAATGGATTCCTTGGTAAATAACCATACTTGGAACTTGGTTCATTTGCCTGCAGGAAAAGGAGCATTTTCAGAATAAATGGGTTTACAAGTTGAAGGAAGAAGATGGAGGAGAAAAGCAGTACAAGGCTAGACTTGTTGTAAAGGGGTTTGCACAAAAGAAAGGTATAGNCAAAGTGACTTTCATTTTATTAATATTTAATTAATTAATTAAATCACTTTAATTAATTAATTAACCTTTTTACCTTTGAAAAGATCCTTATCTCTCCTTGTGGCTTCCTTGGCCATTGAAAGTCACTTCTATCCATCCCATCCTGTAGTGTTTCTCATCCTGATTCCAATGAGCTATTACACTGAGAGGTTCCTTCAAGTAATGTGCCCAAAATGACCTCTTCAGTGAATTCCATTGACTTATAGCTCAAAATAGTCAAAATCCTAGAAATCGTCGGAATGCAACGAAACCAAAGACAACCTGTGCGAAATGGATCATAATGATGGAATATGATCATAAATGCAATATGGAATCCACAATGCCTCTCAAATACCCCTGTACTCTCTATAGCATCCATCTGGCTACTCTGGTCATCATAAATCTATGCCCTGTGATGATGTCCCAAAGTGGGGACATTACAATGAAGAGGTAATGCAGGTAGAGACCAAAAGAAAGTGGGAGCAAGGAATGAATGAGGAAATGGATTACTTGGTAAATAACCATACTTGGGACTTGGTTTAGTTTCCTGCAAGAAAAGGAGCATTTTCAGAATAAATGGGTTTACAAGTTGAAGGAAGAAGATGGAGGAGAAAAGCAGTACAAGGCTAGACTTGTTGTAAAGGGGTTTGCACAAAAGAAAGGTATAGNCACAGGAGGAGATAGAATACATGTCCAGGGTCCCATATTCATCAATAGTTGGTAGCTTGATGTATGTAATGGTTTGCACAAGACCAGATATTGCACATGCAGTGGGAGTTGTGAGAAGATATATGAACAATCTAGGTAAATAACATTGGGAGGCAGTAAAGTGGATTATTAGATACTTGAGAGGTACTGCTAATTCTACATTATGTTTTGGAGGTTCAGAAACTGTTCTACAAGGATATGTTGATTCAGATATGGCAGTTGATAAAGATAGCAGGAGGAGTACCATAGGGTATGTGTTTACTATAGGTGGAACAACAGTAAGTTGGATTTCAAAATTGCAAAAGGTTGTTGAAATTTCAACAACAGAGGCAGAGTATGTTGTTGCTACAAAGGCTAATAAAGAGATGATTTGGTTATAGAGGTTTATGGAGGAATTGGGAAAGAAGCAAGAGAATAGCAGGTTGTACTGTGACAGTGAGAGTGCCATTCATCTTGCAAAGAACTCAACCTTCCATTCGAAGACTAAGCATATACAGTTTAGGTACCACTTCATACGATCTTCCTTGGAAGATGGAAATTTGAAGTTGGAAAAGATACAGACTAGCCAGAATCCTGCAGACATATTAACAAAGGGAGTAACTAGGGAGAAACTGAGTTCCTACTCAGTTTCATTTGGTCTTCAAGAATGAAGATGAAGATGAGAAATTTTCTAGGTCCAAGAAGGTTTAGAGTCCATCATATATAATAGTGGTGGAGTTTTTGAGATTAGTCTCCAAGTGGGAGATTGTTGGTTGTGGAGCCTGATTATCTTCTTGATTTAGAGGTCTTTTACCTTCAGCCGTGTTTATACTCCATGAAGTATTTAAACCCCAAAAGTATGTACACTCTTCCACGCGGGGGAGTGCAGAGGGGGGGTACCCCCTCTATGGGGTACGGGGGGGCTATTCCCCTGGTTGGGGGGACTGGGGGCAAGCAGGGGTTTGGGGGCAGTGTCCCCCTATGGGGGTTCGGGTGCAAAGCCACGGAAGGAAAAATTTCCTTGCAAATGTATATTGTAATTTCATTGTAAATCTGGACCATTCATTATAAGGTCGCAGATCTAACGGTAGAAATTATGTTAGGGTTTTTTTCCCTAGAAGGAAACCCTCTTTTATGAGGGAAATGTATTGCAGCTATGGTTGATGGAAAATATTGTATTATGAGATAGGAAACTGTGAGAGAAAGAAGAGGAATATACAGTGGGTTTGTTGTAGGTTGTATCCCTTCATATGTTGGATAATAATAAAGGAAGGACCTGGCAATTTCTCTGGTGGACGTAGCCCAAACTGGGTGAACCACGTAAATATGTGTCTCGATTGTATTGTGTATCTTCTGTGTTTTGTTTCCGCATTTGTTTAATTTTATTTCTCCAATGTCCTTTTTTTTTAATAGTAACTCTCTCGGGATGCACATCACACATGTACCTACCTGGGCCATTTTTGTACCTTTCTATTATGAGTAGCATCTATCCCATGCCATGAAATTTGTTGCTACT
>JZKD02S1129603.1:149375-159944 GCA_000966675.3 Picea glauca | reverse complement strand
TTAGTACACCTTTGGCCAGCCATTTCAAATTAACTAAGGAAATGTCTCCCAAGACACAGGAGGAGATAGAATACATGTCCAGGGTCCCATATTCATCAATAGTTGGTAGCTTGATGTATGTAATGGTTTGCACAAGACCAGATATTGCACATGCAGTGGGAGTTGTGAGCAGATATATGAACAATCTAGGTAAAGAACATTGGGAGGCAGTAAAGTGGATTATTAGATACTTGAGAGGTACTGCTAATTCTACATTATGTTTTGGAGGTTCAGAAACTGTTCTACAAGGATATGTTGATTCAGATATGACAGTTGATAAAGATAGCAGGAGGAGTACCATAGGGTATGTGTTTACTATAGGTGGAACAACAGTAAGTTGGATTTCAAAATTGCAAAAGGTTGTTGAACTTTCAACAACAGAGGAAGAGTATGTTGTTGCTACAAAGGCTAATAAAGGGATGATTTGGTTATAGAGGTTTATGGAGGAATTGGAAAAGAAGCAAGAGAATAGCAGGTTGTACTGTGACAGTGAGAGTGCCATTCATCTTGAAAAGAACTCAGCCTTCCATTCGAATACTAAGCATATACAATTTAGGTACCACTTCATACGATCCGCCTTGGAAGATGGAAATTTGAAGTTGGAAAAGATACAGACTAGCCAGAATCCTGCAGACATGTTAACAAAGGGAGTAACCAGGGAGAAACTGAGTTCCTACTCAGTTTCATTTGGTCTTCAAGAATGAAGATGAAGATGAGAAATTTGCTAGGTCCAAGAAGGTTTAGAGTCCATCATATACAATAGTGGTGGAGTTTTTGAGATTACTCTCCAAGTGGGAGATTGTTGGTTGTGGAGCCTGATTATCTTCTTGATTTAGAGGTCTTTTACCTTCAGCCGTGTTTATACTCCATGAAGTATTTACACCCCAAAAGTATGTACACTCTTCCACGCGGGGGAGTGCAGAGGGGGGGTACCCCCTCTAGGGGGTCCGAGGGGGCTATTCCCCTGGTTGGGGGGTCTGGGGGCAAGAAGGGGTTTGGGGGCAGTGTCCCCCACTGGGGGTTCGAGTGCAAATCCACAGAAGGAAAAATTTCCTTGTAAATGTATATTGTAATTTCATTGTAAATCTGGATCGTTCATTATAAGGTCGCAGATCTAACGGTCGAAATTATGTTAGGGTTTTTTTCCCTAGAAGGAAACCCTCTTTTATGAGGGAAATGTATTGCAGCTATGGTTGATGGCAAATATTGTATTATGAGATAGGAGACTGTGAGAGAAAGAAGAGGAATATACAGTGGATTTGTTGTAGGTTGTATCCCTTCATATGTTGGATAATAATAAAGGAAGGACCTGGAAATTTCTCTGGTGGACGTAGCCCAAACTGGGTGAACCACGTAAATATGTGTCTCTATTGTATTGTGTATCTTCTGTGTTTTGTTTCCGCATTTGTTTTATTTTATTTATCCATGGTCCTGTTTTTTTAATAGTAACTCTCTCGGGATGCACATCACACATGTACCTACCTGGGCCATTTTTGTACCTTTCTATTATGAGTAGCATCTATCCCATGCCATGAAATTTGTTGCTACTTTCACATGTGCCTTAGATAAACATTGTTGTTGTCTTCACCATTGTCTGTAACTGGTTGACTTAAGCATTGAACTGAAGAGACGACTTGTCAGGTCCGTGGGATTGAAGAAGTGGGTTGTCGGGACCATGGATTGAAGAGGTGGTTTTTCAGGCCCGTGAGAAACTCTCTCCATGTGAGATCATTGTTAGGAAAGAGATTTCTTGTGGGATCCCAACTGTAGCTATAGTGATCTAAGACTTCTTGTCCATCCCTTTGCTAAATCTTTGGAAGGTAAGTGGGGCAGCTGAAGGATTGTTGAGCAGAGAAGGGGCACACTTTCTGGGGTGGGACAGGAATGTGGGGAATGAGAGACTGTAGGCTATTAGTTTGAGTTGGATCTTGGGATGAAATCCTTCTCATTGTTTGTATTGTCTCATCCTAGCTAGGAATTCCTTTACCCATGTGGATTTTAGTCACATCTAGGGGGTGACCCACTGCTGAGAGTTATGAGCAACATGGTCTAAGGTTGGGAGGATCACGGAAGATCTACACACAATTGATGGTATTCTATAAAAAATAAATATCAATTGGGTATTAATTCACATGTTGTGTATTTATACGTGTGATTATGTTTATGGGTTTTTCCTGTGTATGTTGCATGCATATTTTTACTTTTATTTCCACATGAATCTGTGTATTTACAGAATATGTTTGTCTACTTAAGTTTTACATATATACAAATGAAATTATTGTTTTTATGAAGTGACATGGCCCTGACCTGAGTGGTCTGGGGATGTTACAATTTATAAGTCCCGCAAGAGTTTATGTGTGGAATAACCCAACAGATTTAAGGTTGGGTGTGTTACACCCGAGGAATTGTATCCATTCTGAGTCTCTTTTTACAAGAGACGATGGGACCTATAGTTCCCAAAAATACGACAATTTAGGGTTTGATTGTACAACTGATGAATTTGATCAATATATCGCGTTATTTAAAGAGTATATTGATGTGTTCGCATATAGTTATGATGATTTGAGGGCATATGATAAAAAAATATTTCAACATATTATTCCCTTGCAAGAAGAGGTGAATCTTGTCAAGAAGAAGACAATATTAATGAACCCTAAATCAAAACCTCTAGTAAAGGTTGAATTGGAGAAGTTAAAAAAGGATGGAATAACATACCCTATTAGACATTATGATTGGATTTCAAACCCTATAATAGTAATAAAGAAGACTGGGGAGATCCGGATGTGTGTATATTTCATAGATCTTATCAAATCAAGTGTAAAGGATAATTATTCTTTACCTAACATGGAGTTCCTTCTCCAACAAGTCACAGGATCATCCTGCATGTCCATGTTAGATGGTTTTTCTAGGTATAATCAAGTCTTGGTTATTGAAGAATACAAGGAAAAAACATCTTTCATAACACCTTGGGATCCATATGCATATGCTAGGATTCCATTTGGTTTAATGAATGCGAGAGCTACATTTCATACAGACATGCATCATGCTTTTGAGGGGTTAATAAGAAAATCCATGGTGGATTATCAAGATGACCTAGCGGTGCACTCAAAGTGATCACATTCATCACTTGAGGAAAGTTTTTGAAAGATGCAAATTATATGATGTTTCCTTAAATCCACAAAGATGTTTATTTGTTGTAACTCAAGGAAAACTATTGGGTCTTGTGTGTAAGGAAGGGATCTATATAGATCCATAAATAATTAAAGATATAAAATAATTCAACCCCCCATCATCTAAGAAGGGATTTCAATCACTTTTTGGCAAGATCAACTTTGTACCAAGATTTTTCCCTGATTATGCAAGCATTGTCAAGCCGATCAATTTATTGTTAAAAAGGGACCAAAGTTTCGAATGGGCCATTGATACAAAAGAACCTTTCAATAATATCAAATGGGAAATCAGTATAGCTTGAGTCATCATTAGCCCAGACTTTCAAAGGGACTTCATCATCTATTCATTCACTGCAAATATGGTTGTTGCATCTATTTTTACTCAGAGGAATACGAAGGATGAAGAACTCCCAATTAGCTTCATGAGAAAAACCCTTCATGATTATGAATTGAGGTATTCAAAATTGGAAAAGCAATCCCTATCTCTTGTGAAAGAGGTGGTGCACTTTCAGACTTACATACTGAATTCTCATGTCATTTATTATGTTCCATCCTTGCTAGTGAAGATGCTTTTGAATCAATGACATTACAACCTATATTTGTAGAACAACCATTTACCCAATGGGGAATTGACTTCATTGGGAAATAAACCCAAAGTCAAGAAAGGGACATATATATATTCTCACCTCTACAAATTATTTTACAAAGTGGCTAGAAGCAGTGGCATTAAAAAGGGTTGATTCTGAAGAGTTAATTAAATTTCTCAAAGATAATATTTTGTCAAGATTCAATGTCCAAGAAAAATTCATCATTGATAGTGGTTCGATTTTAATTGGTTCAAAATTTACATAATTTTGTGGAGAATATGGAATTGTTATGGGGCAATCATCACACTATTATCCACAATGGAATGGTCTTGTAGAATCCATTAATAATACACTCATTTAGATATTGAAGAAAACTATTGACAAGAACCAAAGGATTTGACATTTAAAGTTGATTGATGTGTTGTGGGAAAGAAAAAAAACTCTGAAAGACAACACTGGGATGTCTCTGTATACATTCGTTTATTGGAAAGAATAAAAAATTGTAATTAGCCTTGAGCTCAATGCTTTGACTTTTGTGGTCAATAAAGAAGAATATAGTTCACCTATGCAAAGGAGGATCAACCAGTTGTTGAAATTGGAAGAAGAACAAAGTAAATCCCTAAATAGAACTTCTCAGAGACAATAGAGTATCAAAAGATATTTTGACTAGAATCCAACCGTAAAGAATTTTTAGAAGGGGGGACTGGTGTTACTCTAGAATAAAGATAAGGAGAAACCATCAATGCACACAAAATTTGAAGCACTCTGGATCGAACTGTGTATCGTTGAAAAAATCCCCGTCTTTAATTCTTATATGCTCAAAGATATGAAGGATAAAATGTTAATGTTGCATGTTAATGGGAAACATTTGAAAGGATTCTTCACCTGAATTTTTCTCATTTCCTTGTACATAGTTTTCTTTTATTTTGTATATTCTTAATTTGGAATCCATAGCCCAATGGATGGAATCACATTTCATGAATATTCTGGATTCTTGAAAACCCATAGGGTGTTATAATCCCACAGTTGGAGCTAGTTGTTGAGATCAATTCCTTCTTCCAAATTCTCCTTCCCTTTTCTATTTTCCCAACTTCTATTTTTTTCCCTTTCTTTTCCCTCTTCTATACTTTCTCGTGTTTCCCTTTTCCTTTCTTCCCTTCTTCTATCCATTTATAGTTACCATACATAGTCACATTTCAAAAATCGACATGTTGGCAGGTAGGCAAATTTGTGGGTCTTCATCCCCATCCATTTTCCTGTTCCACGAGTCCATCTGACCTCCTTTCTTTATTATACTTAGCCTTTTTTTCAACATCACGGGTTCGTGGGGTCGAATTTTCATTCTCCAAGTTCCATGATCTCCACTTTGCACCCAAAATTTCGTGATCCTCATTTCAACCATCGAACTTGTTGCGGGTCTTGAGTCCCTAAAAGAATTTTATTTCTCCTACATGCAATTCTGAGTGACCGTTGTTCTACACTTGGCTTATTTTTTATCATCCTCAACCGTGGGTTAGCAGGTTCTTGGGTTGGAGGGTTCATAGAAAACTTCATATTCAAAATTACTCTCGTCCATCCCCGCCATTCTCACGCTTTTTCCAATATGCATTGAATGTTGTTTAATGATAACAACTAATTGGGCAGGCTTCGAAAATATTGTCATTAATAGAGAAAGACTTGAGGAGATTATTCATTAAATTGCATTAATTCACCATTTTCCAAAGGATTATATTATTTTTATCTCTTCGAAAGGATTTATTTCAAGTTATTATTCAGCTGAAGAATAATCTCGTCAACCTAAATGGAAGAAACAACTAGAAAACAATTTTTTGGAGATACTTTGAATATTTTTGGTCGTGAAGACCGGAACTTTCAGTGGTCTAGAAAATATTCATATTACTCATCTCATCCTGCACAAAAATATGTAATCCCAACATCTGAAATTACTAACGAAGAGTGTGTTCCTGAGGTATTCGACTGCAAAGAACTCGTTGCATAGTGCATGGATAAGTACGTGCCGAGCCAAAGGATTATACAACTCCAAGGTCATTTTGTGGTTTCCCTTTCACCGCAAATCTTTCGCAGGATGTTGAAGCTCCCAGAGCCAATGCTTACCTTCAAAGGAGAAGACTGCAGAGATTTATTGAAGACACATAAAAATGGCCTTGACCTATTGCCTGAATATTTGGATAATATTGAGTCTATTCTAGAATACATAACCAGGATTCAGGTCAACTCTTTTAAAAACCCCTTTCGAGAAATTGCTTGGTTTTTTAACAGGTTGATAGGTCAGGGAAGCACTGCTACCATTTCTCGCATGATTCTTTATATTTTATATTTTATAGTAAAATAACAAGCCATATTTGACTAGGGAAAATTTATTTCTATCGAAATTGTGTCCCGATTAACTCACAAAAAAAAGGATAAAAAATTATTCATGGCATCATATCTGATATTGAGTATATTGTATTGTTATCAATTCCCAAAATTGAGTGTAAGAAAGAGGGTGAAATGTGAAACAAATTTGGTTACCTTCTGGTGTCAGGAATTATGGAGACACAAGACCCCTTTATATTTTTATGACGTCTATAATGATTTTGCTTCAGTCTTCAAGAGGTTGTTTTTGGGATAGAATACTTCAAGGATATCTGACCAGGCCAACAAATTTATAGAGAAAAGAGGAAAGATAGAACAAATGGAGAATCATAGTGTCATAAGGATATTTTGTTCCAAATAAAATCCTTCTTTTCTCCTGTATCATGTATCTGATAAATTATTCATTATAGAGGTGGAAAGTAAATACAATTTCTAGCTGCATTTTTTCTACGAAAAAGGAAAAAGAAATCCATCCCCTTGCCATGGAAGATTGGAGATTTCATATTCAGAAACATAAATAAAATTGATGAGTTTGTGAATCACTTAAACAATGTAAATATAAAGTATGCTGAAAAAATAAACGGGTTTGATCATAAAAAAACATTTGTGGAACATATGTTGTGAGTAGGATTGATCAACTCCTTCATTCATAATATCATGAATGAAGAAGAATATAACACCCAAAGTAGTCTTGTACACAATGTTGGTGACTTAGAAATAGTACTCAGTGATAACAAGTTTTATAAGAAAAATGGAAATGGTTCTAGTGAAATGAGTGCCCAATATTTAGTTGTTACTCCCAAAAATACTACATCCCGAAGCAATGCTCCAACAAATCACCCAATTAGAAATATTGCCAACTGTAGTTCAAGCGGTAGAGGAGAGAAGAATCCACCCTTCGGAAAAATTGAGAATTCACATAAGATGCATGTGAGAAAGAAAAGAAAAAAATTGATACAAGAAGAAGAAGAAAACCTCATAGAAAATTACATCCAAATATTTTCTCTAGATGACATGGAGTTGGAGGCAGATATTGAGAAAATATTTCCCACAATGGGATAGCCAGAAAATGTAACTCAACAAAATGTTTTATTGGAAGTTGTTGCAAATGAGATTTTTAGTGAAGAGGAATCCATCACTTTTCAAAGTGTTAATTTTGATAAGGAGTCTAAAAAATTGATTGTAGAAAGAGGTGATCATAAAAACAAAAAAGGAAAATCTTGCTCAGAGGTTGACCTGAAAGATATGCGGTCATCCCAAATCTCTAAAATTCACAAAGCAACTGATGATACTTTTGATGATTCCATTGATGGGTTGGAGGCCGAAAATGCCGAGCTAAAAGAAAGGATCAGAGAATTTTCAACCTATCTAGTCCTTTGTCAATGGTCAAACCAACCACACATGCTATTAATTTGAAAGGATATTCAAGCCTACTCACAATAATCAAGAGTTATGTAGAAAAAAATATTAAGAAGAGAATGTCACTAATAACAGAGGCATGGGAGGTTTTGAAAAATATTGTTTATTTTGGCTCGAGTGATCCAGATTTATTATCAAAATATGATTAACACAGAATAATAGATATATAGTAAAATTGGTTTCTATTCATTAAGGAAACAAGTTGAAACTGTAAAATGCAGTGGAAAACAAGCTTGCTAGAATGGTGGTAGCTTATCTCTGAGAAGAGATGTGATGGTTGCACTCATTCACCAGAAGATCATTACAATGAGGCTCTCAGGGCCTTTTCTATGATAAACAGGAATGTCAAAAACCCTAGACATCCAAAAACCTAACCCTAGCAGATGAAGTGCCAAAAGTCATGTGGTCCTCGTTTGGGTAAGCTAGTACATCAACTTCTCAGGGTTGTAACATTTTCATATGATTTACATTTTAGGCACACGATATCCCGTTGGAAAGGTCTATCCGAGGGATACACATGTTTCCTGTGGCAATCCCTTAACATTTTTACTGTGGAAAGCTCTAAAAACGTTGTTTAGGGCCTCGAAATGGCCCTGAAAGTCAAGGACCCGAAAACTAGGAAAACAACTATCGAACTAGAAAACTGCCAAAATGAGTCGGTTGGAATAGGTGGGAGGCCACTGAAATCCATTAGATCATTCATATCCCCCTTAGTAAGAAATGGTCTCCATTGTGTTGAGTTCCCCCATTAGATGAGGAAATTTATGCTGAATTTGGCCCCGGGTGAGCCACTTTCCTTGGTGCAGGAGCTGCCCTACTTTGATAACTCAATAAAGTTGGATCTTTTGTTAGCGAGTTCCCTTGACATGTTTTTCCACAATATGATCACTGGATTCATGTTGTATGCAGTCGGGTTTGATATCTTTTTGTGTCATTTGTTCTGCTATCTCTGAGGTGTCCAATAATGGTGGGAAATAAGGTCGAAGGAGATCCACATTGAACATTGGGTGCGGGCCAAGGAAAGGAGGAATGTTGAGCTCAAAATCATTATCACCCACAACCTTGGTAATGGTGTACATCCCATAACGGAGTGAGAAAATATTCTGATGGGGTCTAGTAAGATGTTATTTCTGCAAATGCAACCAAACATTCTCTCCCATCTAAAACTTATGTGGCACCCAGTGTTGATCATGGAACTTCTTGTACTTGTCATTGGACTTTTGCAGGATATCCTGAACTTGTTGATGGATGTGTTGGATCCGCTCAATGAACCGTGTGGCTTTGTCATCTTTAGTTGGAGAAGGAGATGAGTTGGTCGATGTTGGAATCCCAACCCCACCTGAAAGGGGTTGTGGCCAGTTGAGCTATGCAAGGATCGGCTGTAGCTATGTTGGACATAGGGAATAATCGCATCCCATGTGTGAGGGTACTTGGAATTATACATGCACAGGATATGCATGATCATTCGATTTAAAACATCTATTTTTCCATCTGTCTTGGGGTGAAAGGCAGTGGATTTGTTGAACTTGATGTCTAGTAGTGACCAAAGGCTCGACTAGAATGTGCTGAGAAATCGACTATCCCGATCGGATACAATGGTTTGTGGGATTCCAAACTATACCTAGAATCATTCAAAGAAGAGATTGGAAGTGGCCTCTACTGTGATGCTCTTCTTGTAGGTGACCATAATATCCATCTTAAAAAAGAGATCAACAACCACAAAAACACAGTCATTTCTCTTCTTTGTGCACGGGAGGCTCGACATGTAGTCCATGGAGATGGATTCCCATGGCCTATCAGGAGTAGGCAGAGGGGTGTATAGGCCATGTTTCTTAGTGGTCAGTTTGGCAATAGTGTAGGTATTGCAAAACTTGATATACTTGATGACCTCATGTCAAAGCTTCAGCTAGTAGAAATGTTTCTGCAACATTGCCACTTTGTTTTCAACGATGACGTGTCCTGCCACCCGACTGTAGTGGGATTGTTATAACCCTAATTTGCACCAGACATGCTTACCTAGCATCAGACCATCTCAGATTCCTTCTTTGCCAAAACATTGCTAAACAACTCTTTAAAAAACCTCTTTTATAATGTCCCACACGCCCTACTCCATTACTTCACGCGTGTACACATTAGCTAACCTAAAACAACCTGTGTGTACCCACTGGCTTTCTTTCTTGTTTTTTGAATTTTCTGCAAAGTCTGAGCTGACAGAGATTCTAGTATTCCATACTAGCTATCTCTGTTACTTTTCTTGACTGTATTTTTTTTCGAGACCCACAGAGGTACACGTGGCCTACATAAGGTCTGCACACATGTACCCATGCCCTACTTTCTTACAGCCCACGTGTAAACGCTAGTTGAAGAAGTAACAGTAGTGTGTATGATTCCAAAATTTTTTTGAGGCAATCATCCTCTTCCCTATCAGAATTAGTCATTCTTAGGGGTTTTCTGGAACTCTTTCTAGTCTTTGTTGTTTGCAGTCTATAGCTTAGGGTCCACCTCAGATTGGTTTGTTCTACTAATTTTTCCTTACATTGTTTTATTTTTCTATTAAAGAAAGTGTCTAAGCCTTCAAGAGATCCTTGTAGTATCAGTGGTCTCTTCCTGGTTTGGATTGTCTGTTTTATTTGTTTCAGAGTTTTAGAGATACCCATGGTCTATATAAGGCCAGCACACATGTACAGGCCCTCTGGCTCTACACAGCTCGTGTGCACACACTTGTTGTTGAATTGTTAGCAGTGTTCTTGTGAAGGATAGTTTTTGTTGAGGGTGAGGCAGTCATCCTTTCCTTTGACAAGATTTATACCTCTCAGGGTTTTTGAATCTCTGTCCTAGTAGTCAGTAGATTAGGTTTGATCTTAGCCATAGCTTTCTTTTTTCATTTAAAATTTTTCATCAAAATTTTCTTTAGGGTTTTTAGACAAGTGTGAGAGTCCTTTTTTAAGTTGCTAGTGTGTGATTTCTTGAAGTGATTC
>JZKD02S1129603.1:116482-142033 GCA_000966675.3 Picea glauca | reverse complement strand
AACCATCCAAAGCCACCGTCATCCCCACAAATGATTGTTTGATTTGCAGGTATTTTCATAGAGATGGTGCCAAAATCAAAAAGGACAAAAGCTGAGGAAAATCCTTTACTCTCGCCTCCTGTCGATCTCCATAGGATCCCCCTAGCCGACAAAGATCATTTAATTGTAGACACCAGGTGCGAATTGGACTTTGCGGATTTGCAGTCATGTCTTAAAGATGTTTTCTTAGATCATATTGATGAAATTGGGCTCTAGGAGTCCAACCTTCCTCTGTATCTTTTCCACCAGGTCCACCATTTCCCTAAGTTCACCCTCAAGTGCCAGGCTCATTATCTCCCTAACCAGAGAGCCATAGTGTTTTCCTGAGGAGAAAATCTATTTTTCATCACACCAGAGGCCATAGACCAGATGATGCATATCCAAAGAACCGAATTTGTCTCCCCTTTCAACCTCGAGGTCATCACAGAGTTATACCAGAAACTATCATTTCCCCAGAGAGCCCATATTTTTGAGCTTTTCCTTCCCCAAGCTGCTCAGCTCCCCAAGACAAATCTCTCGTACCCATCCTCCCTGTTCTCAGTAAAGGGAAACCAATTCATTTCATTTCTTTGTGCTCTACTAAGTTAATTTTCCGACCAATGGGTAGATGAACCCATATTGGGTTTTTTGTCCATCTTCTCCACAGAAGAAAAACCCACCATGCAGTTCGATTACAACACTTTCCTGGTGAACAATATTCATGAACATTTTTCAAATTTTTCCACAGAGGGCATGTTTTAGTATTCCTCAATACTGGCCTACATGTTCACTTTCTTTCAGGCGAATAGATTCTCCTTTTCAATGCAGAAGATGGACCAGGACAAGAAGCCGTAGGCGATGACAACTTGGACTTTGCTAAAACAACAAAATTCTTCAGAATTCATCTTCAAACAATTTATCGAGTAGTTCTACCACCCAGTGGTGAGCATGCTCAGTGGCATACCTGAACCAAGAATAAATGAAGCGATTTAGAGGATTTTACACCTCTTGGACATTGCAAAAACTGGAGACTGGTACCTTTACCAAGATCACATAGAGATTAGAGTATATGGATGCGAGTTGGCTCCATATAAATTTCCCAAGTATTTACCCGTGAGGATATTTTCCCTGGAATACATAAGACAAATGATTAACTCAGATGACATACATTTTGTGTCTTTGAAAAAGAAATAGCAACTTAGAATTAAAGGGAAAATAGGATCATTCATATACAATGGGAGCTAGGGAGGAAGAAGATAGATTGTTAAAAGAGATGAAGTTCTTTGTTAGCTTCATATGGCACTATGATCCATGTGTGAAAATTTATGAGATGAGTATTAAGAATAAAAATTCCCCATATGTTCATGCACCCAAGCCTGAGATAGAGAAGTTCACGAATCAAAAAGAATGGGAAACAAACAGTTTGGTCGAGATAGAACAGCAAGGCCCTTCGATCGTCATCTCACAGATGACTACACCACAGGTTCCTAAGGAGAAAATTCCCGAGAAGGATTCTTCACCTCCTATCACTGAAGTCTTGGCCGAGGATTTCCAATTACATACCAAGAGGCCAAAAACTAGTTACACACCTGACACGGCTGGTGAAAAAGAAATCAAATCCACCGCAACTATGAAGGATGACCGATCACTCCTCATCTCAATCAACAAGTAGATCATTGCTACATTTTTGCCAGAGTAGACCACAAATACTCCACCAGTCAACCAACCCAGCAAAGGAGGACCAAAAGTGAGTATTTTTGAGAAATATGATCTGATCAAAAAGAAAGATCAGACACTGACCAGCAGTACATATGCTCAATTTTGGAAACAAACATCAACATCTCAGCAATGACTGTTGTCTACATTCGACATAGAGAAGGGTAGAATGCACATGGCATTTCTGCAGGCACAGGTGCTAGACCCGAAAGGAATCACTGACTACAAAAGGGAAACGTTCGAGTTTCATCAAGGGATGTGCATCTTGCTGATCAAATGGATCTGCATAGGCAAACTAGGGAAATGATTTTCTCCACGTTGGAAAATACTTCTACTACAGCCACCAAATTACAGGCATTTCTGAGTAATTACCAGACACAACTGAAATTAGAAAATATATCATCCTTTGCAAAGGACAAAAGAATTAAGACGTTGGAAGAATTGGTCCTCAAGATCGGGCATGACCCCTCAAATGTGAAAGCAATTGAGGAAATGATTAAAAAGAAAAATGCCAATATAGCCTCTCTAAGGAAAAAATTGAAACTGCCACCAACAGAAGATGCACAGGCAATGGAGATAGCTGAGACAGAAGGGGAAAAAGATGAGATGCTCAAGTTGATCATGGAGCATAATGCATAGTTGAAGGAGATGGAAGAAGAACTGGAAAGACTATTGAAAGAGAAGGAACAATCAAATCCCATGGAGGTCATTCCATTGAGAGTAGTTCCACTCATAGGAGTAAGAACAACATCTACAGTAGAAATTCCCTCAGCAACTCCACTGACGGCTTTGGAGAAAACAATAGCACTGGCAAAATCCATGGAGGAGATGAATTTGCAAGAGTCAGAGATTAGCAGACTTAAAAAGGAGGTTGAGAACCTTCAGGAACTCAAGACTTCTTACCAAGCTAGCTACTCCAAGGAGAAACAGACATATGACAAGATCAAACAGGAATTGTAACAGCTTCAAAAGAAAACAGTGGCAGGAAAAACACTTGCTGAGGTCAATGAAAATGTATGGATGGATATCACTAAATCCATAAATGAAATATGGCCTATGGTACAAGTCATGTTCAAGCAGAACGAACTGGTGCAAAGAAGCAAGCGAGCGATTGAAAAGATAATTGGAGAATTTGGAGAGATGCCTGCAGAAACCACTGAGATCATTAAATTCCTGAATTTAAAAACCAGAGAAGAGTTAGAGGAGTTGATAATTGAAGAAAAGACAGAAACCATCCTCGAGGTCAAGAGGGTCCTGACCAAGACAGGATTGATGATACAACTGGAGGAAAAGGTTCAGGATATTTACATAGGAGTGCAAAGGTTTTTCAGCAAAATTGAAGCTCTGCAAAAGAAAGGCCTCCCTGGTTTAAGGGTCATAAATGAAAATTTAATGACACTGCCTGATTATTAAAAGAAGCTAGCCACTGTGGCTAAAGATAGTTTGAATTTCTTGGGAATACAGGGCAGTATCATAGGCAAGTCATTTTTAGAAGCTTTCTAGTCAGACATCAACATACAGCATGAGATCTAGTACATTTTCATCATCAAGCCAACTTTTGCCAAATATGCGAAGATGGATGAAGTATACCGAAGATTGATCAAAGTCAGTGATCCCAGTAACCTTCGATGGGAAGAGTTATGCAAACTGATTGAATAGGCGATGAGGTGTCCAAGCCTAGTCAACTACCCAGTCAGACGAGGTTGTGCACAGGCCTCACCAACGGTTCACCCCAGAAATCAGCATAAAGTTTCAACACATCATCAAACAATTTCCTAAATTTTTGTATCTTGTTAAGTTAGTTAGCTAAATTTAGATTTGCCACATCCTGATCTTTAATGACAGGATCGTATGTAATTTTGATTATAAATACTTCAAACTTTGAAGTACTGAGGGTTGATCTTTACACCCTATAAGCTAGAAAGACTGTAATTTTTGTCAAGAGATCTTCCAATAATACAAAGGGACTTTTGACAGGATTCTCATGTGTTGTTCATTAGTGATGTTATTCTTTTCTATGTCAAATGTTTTTCTCTCTCAGTTTTTATATTGTTTTCTAATCTTATCTTTTAAAGTAGCGCATGTTGTAGTATTTATCTTTGTATACCCTATTTCTGGCTTTGAAAGATCTTAATGTTTATCTTTCTGATATTACAGTGAATAAATTATTAAATGCTTCTTTACTTTAATTGATATTCTCATCTATTCTTCTTTTCATCACTTTATTGCTAAAGAATCCAATGAATGCATTATCTTGCCCCGTGAAAAGAATCTTTTAGTTTTTTTTCAGATTTCTATCTTTATAATAGAGACCCCATAGCCCAATGAAGGCGTAGGCCTTATTCATCCAACTTAACAAAAATAACAACAAACCTTTTCAATCTTATTTTGTTTAACTAGCCTAATAGCTTGAAGTTAAAAAATAGCTAAATCATACAGAGAGATCCCTCTTTGAAATTGGTAGGGCTAGATTCTAGTTTCGAAGTGGTTGGATAAAGTTACCTCTTGTAAATTTCTTCTACTCTGACAACCTTGGGGAATTTACAGAGTGTTAACATAGTGGCGACCATACTAGGGAACTGAACAAACTTTCAACCCCACGTTTTCTATTTCCTAGAAGAAAACTTTGTTTTTGAACAAATTGTAAATTTGAGAAAGAAATAATGTTTAGAGGTTGTTAAAAGCTTGTACATATTAATTTCAGACTCATAAAACTAAAAAAAATATAAATAGAAATTAAAAAAATCTAGCTCCTAAAAGAGATTATACTCAATCCCACCCAGACCCAGAACCTACAATAGCAACTGATAATCCAAAACAGTTACTCAGAAATAAGACCATTGCAGAAGGTTCAGGGAGTCATTGTCCCCTTCACAGGTGCCGTTCTCTTCCAGAGGAACTTGTTTCCCTTCAAGATCTAGACTTTGACACCGTTTTTGAACAAAGCCTCTTTAGAACGAAATTTGATAGCTTTGTGACTAAAACCGTTTTAGATCCAAAAGTCCTACAAACCTGGACCCCTCAAATAATTTCTCCCATTGAAAAACCTCAAATCGCTCACTCCGTGCCAGCTAGCTCCTCCTCCTTGTCTTTTGTCACTACCCTACCTATCATCCAGGTTGTTGTCTTGCCTCCTCCACCTATCATGGTAGCCATATATGCTCCCTTGGTGTTTTCCACACCTCTACACACTATGCCCCAAGATTATCAAATGAGACTTCCACAGTTCGATGGTACAGGACCCTTGAACGCATAGCAACACATTGATAAAATGAATGACTTTTTTGACCTGCAAGAAGTAGATGAAGCTGACGTTCAAATGAGACTATTTACGCAGAGTTTGACTGGTGACGTTAAGAAATGGTACAAACGCTTACGTGCTGCCTCAGTGCTTGACCTTACAACGTTTCAAAGAATTTTTTTGGACATATGTGAGGTAAATGAAAATCCTCTCCAGATCTTGTCAAAATACAAAAAACATCAGAAGGAATCAAGGTGAGATAGTACAAGACTACTGCACCCACTTCAACAATTTGTACAATCCAATCCCAACTGATATTAAACCTCCACAAGGTTTGGCATTGATAAAATTCCCTGACACTTTCTATGCAGATATGTCTTATCAATTAAGAGAAATAAACTCCACCACCCTGGAGGACATGCAGAAAAGCACGATAAGTGTAGAGGCCAACCTGTTGGCTAAAAGGGAATGATAGAGGACGAAAAGGAGAGTCATAATTAAAGAGGAACCTTCCAAATCTTCTTCTGATTCCAAATTGGATTCCTTAGCTAGAGAAATGGAAAGGATGATGGAGAGACTTATTGTATCCGAAAGAAACCCTCCCAGAGAAAACCAACCAGCTCCTCAAATTCATAATCCTAACTTTAGAAGAAATCCTCCTCAAATCAAGCAGAGAGATCCTAGGGATCAAAGAGAACAGAGGGGTCCTGATCAACAGATCAAACCACCTCTACAAAAAAATTATGCCGATGAAAGTGAGGATATAATCAAAGAGTTAGAGGACATGCACATAAACCTCATGGGAATTCATGATAATGAAGCCATTTTCCTCACTCAGGAAGAGCAAGAACTTTTCCTTCTTTCTCAAACATAAGTGAGTGAAGAAGCTGAAGAGACTGAACAAAAAGAATTTGAAAATGCCATTATGGACGTACACAGGCAGTACATTCTATGAAGTAAGAAGACAGACAAAAATTCTCAAGAAAGGTAACCAAAACTAAGAAAGCAGTCAAAACCAAGAAAGCCCCTGAGCCTTCTACCAAGAAGGTCCCTAAGAAAGGTAATGTTGAAGCTCCAGCAAAAAGAAACCTTACCATTTTACAAAGATCAACGTAGACTAAGGTTTCATCAACCAACCCACCAAATAATTCTGCCCAGGAGACTATGGTGGACAAATCAGAATTGTTGAGCCAAAGTAGAGCACATACTCCTTTCAGCCTCGAAGGGGAATTATCCAAAGTGAAAATTCCCATTCCCCTTTCCCAGTTGTTGAGTAAGGATGCTTACCGATCGCAGGTGATCAAAGTGTTGAGAATTGAACCTGTTATAGGCTTGAAGTCCTTAACCATTGGATCGACAAATCATTCGGACATTGTAAATCTTACCGATGATCAACCTGAACTCCTGTTTGGACCTGAAGTAGATGGTTAGACTGACCATGGTGCTATCACTCTATTTTCCATCAGCCTTAATATACACGACCTTATTTTTCATAATGCTACATTAGATTTGGGTGCATCCCATAACTTGATGCCTAAAGCAGTGATGGAAAAACTGGGACTCGAGGTCACTAGACCTTACAAGGACTTACACTCTTTTGATTCTAGTAAATTTAGATGTATCGGATTGATCAAGGACTTATGTATCACTCTAGTTTAGATTCTATCAAAAATCATGGTTATGGATGTTGTGGTCGCAGACATTCCCCCAACATATGGTATGTTGTTGTCCAGGTCTTGGGGGGCCAAGTTGAAAGGTACATTGTAGTTGGATATGTCATATGCCACCATCCCAGTATTTGGGCAACAGAGAAGACTGTACAGAGAGACACTGATGAAATATATGGTCAACAGCCAAGAAAAGCCACATAACTATCCCCTGTACTATGCACATTCTGATCTAGATTCCTTTATCCTATATAACGATGGCAATATGGGAGAACAAATTGCTCAGCTGGAGGAAGATACACTTGATCCGAAAGAAGGCCAAGAAATCACTGAGGCAGAAACAAAGAAAAATGTGATAAGTGAAGAATTGTCAGTGGATTTCTGAAGCATGGACTTCGATGGAGCTATAACCAAAGAAGGAGCTAGAGCAGGAGTTTGGTTGCACAATCACAAATCTAGGTATTCAAAAAACCATTCTTACAACCTGAATTTTCAATGCACTAACAACATAACCGAGTACGAAGCTTTGATTCTCGGTCTGAAACTACTAAAGAAGGTTGGTGCCAAACAAATCATGGTAAGAGGCGATTCCAAATTAATTATAAAACAAATTAAAGGTGAGTACATAGCAAAGCATCCCCATCTTAGAGCTTATAGGAATGTTGTTTTGGATTCCCTTAAATGTTTTACTGAATTTGATTTGTAGGTGATGCCCAAGGGAAATAATATTTTAGCAGATGGGTTAGCTACGTCAGCAGCTACATGCAAGATACCCTTTCGTTCCACTCACTCATACATGGTGGAGGTGAAGTGCAGACTGACTGTCCCGGACAACATCAGATACTGGCAGGTATTTGGGAACGATGACCAAATTGAATATTTTCTACAATGTAAAAATGATTTCAAATGTACAAACATAGACTTAGAAAATAATGATGAAAATGTGAATAAATCCAA
Organism: Picea glauca; assembly: GCA_000966675.3. Lineage (NCBI taxonomy): Eukaryota > Viridiplantae > Streptophyta > Pinopsida > Pinales > Pinaceae > Picea > Picea glauca. Next base: position 134,434 of record JZKD02S1129603.1, on the reverse strand, counting down.
TTTTGGAAATGACATTGTAAATAAAGTAGATTCAGAAGAGTTAGGTGAAGATGAGATGGAATATGACGTTTTTCATTTAAAGAGTAATGTCTTACCGAGGGGTTTAGTTCCATTAGAAGACTTATTTGATTTCAATGATGTAGCTAAAAAACCTAAAATTGAAGCCAGTGGGAAAGAGGTTGAAGACGTTAACATAGGGATAGAAGAGAAACCCGGGATAGTAAAACTTTCCAAATCCTTACTCCCTGAGAAAAAACTCAAATACATTGAACTTTTCAAGGAATATTCAGATGTGTTTGTTTGGGGTTATGAAGATTTGAAGTCTTACGACACAAGCATCATACAACATAGGATCCCGATAAAAGAAGATAAAAAAGCTTTCAGACAAAAATTTAGGAGAATCAATCCCAAGTTACTTCCCCTACAGAAAAATAAATCAAAAAGATGTATGATGCTAAAATCTTAGTTCCCTTACAATTTTCTAAATGGGTTTCAAATCCGGTCCCAACCCGAAAGAAATCTAGCGAAATCAGGCTTTGCATTGATTTCCAAAACCTGAACAAGGTTTCCCTAAAATACAACTACCCATTGCCAAAAATGGACCACATATTGCAAAAGGTAGTTGGATCTAGTCGAATATCCTTACTGGATGGTTTCTCAGGCTATAACCAGGTTCTTGTTCACCCATATGACCAAGAGAAAACAACCTTCACAACACCTTGGGGTACCTTCATGTACGTGAAAATGCCTTTCAGGTTGATGAACGATGGGGCCACTTTCCAAAGAGCAATGGACATCGCTTTTGTGGAATAACTTGGCAAATTTATTGTCATTTATCTGGACTACGTAACTATTTATTCCCAATCCGATGATAAGCACTTATGACATCTCAAACGAGTGTTTGAGAAATGTAGGAAATTTGGGATTTCTCTGAAACCTAAGAAAATCCTTTTCGGATTAGAGGAAGGTAAACTGTCCTGGAACATAATCTCTAAGGACGGTATTAAGATAGATCCTAATAGAATAGAAGCCATTCAAAAATTGGAACACCCAAGGAATATTAAAGAATTACAATCTCTCATTGGAAAAATAAACTTTCTGAGAAGATTCATACCTAACCTGGCTGAGCTTCTCAGGAACATCACCAACATGTTAAAAAAGGACACAAAAATAAAATGGGACTCTGAATCCAAGAAATCTTTTGAACAAGTTAAACATGCACTCACACAAGCTCCAGTCTTGATTAGTCCTGACTTTACCAAGGATTTTTACCTTTTTTCTTTCGCTTCTAAACATACCATTGCAGTAGTATTACTACAGAAAAACAACGAAGGGTATGAACAACCCATATCCTTTTTTAGTAAAGCGTTAAGAGACGCTACTTTGAATTATAAAATAATGGAGAAACAAGCTTTTGCGCTGGTAAAAGCTATAAAGGATTTTAGAGTATATATTCTCCATTCCCACACCATCGCATATGTTCTGAACGCAGTAGTAAAAGACATTTTAACCCAGGACAATCTAGACGACCGAAGAGAAAAATGGATTGCTATCATTCTAGAGTATGACATAGAGATTAAGCCTACTAAATTGATTAAAGGTCAAGGTCTAGAAAATTTAATGGCTAAATCTAATTTCCATGCTCTTGATATTATTTTCTCAGCTACAGTAGATGAACAGGGAGAGTAGGTGACTCCAAGCGTGAAAGAGGTATTTCTAAACTCTCCATGGTACGCAGACTTGATATTTGTTTTGCATAACTTACAAGCTCCCCTTGGTCTGACGAAAACTAAAGCTAGGTTTTTGAAATTGAAAGCATTAAAATTTTGCATTCTAGAAGGCAATTTATATTGGAAGGATCCTGGAGGTATTTTGTTAAATTTTCTGTTAAAGGATGAAGCTGACAAAGTATTGCAAGATTTTCATGCAGGAGACTATGGAAGTCATTTGAGTTGGAAGACCACAACAAATAAAATTCTCATAGATGGGTTTTATTGGCCTACCCTATTCACTGATGTGCATCAGAAAGTGACTTCATGTCATAAATGCCAGGGGTTCGAGGGAAAAAAGAATCTTATTCCTTTTCCCCTGAAACCAATCTTTGTTGAAGCTCCTTTCTAGCAATGGGGATTAGAATTTATGGGAGAAATACATCCTCCCTCTTCAGGCCAGCACAGGTGGATCATTACTGCTATGGATTAATTCACAAAATGGATTGAAGTTGTACCAAGCATGCAAGCTACTGATTCTATCATTATTAAATTTCTAGAAAATAATATCTTTTCTCATTTTGGGTGTCTTAGAAAGATTATAATTGACAATGCAACTACTTTCTGATCTAAGAACCTCATAGATTTTTTCAACCAGTATCATATTGGTTGGGGACATTCCACAACTTATTATCCTCAGGGAAATGAGTTGGCAGAGTCATCCAATAAAACCCTAGTGAACATTATTAAGAATAAGTTGCAAGAAAACAAAAAGTCATGGCATAACAAGCTTGTTTTCGCACTGTGGGTCGACAGATTGACCACCAAGAGGTCAATTGGTATGTCACCGTATCAATTGGTTTATGGCACTAAAGTAGTCTTTCCCACTTCCTTAAGCGTTACTGTCATGAAGTTGCTGCAAGAGATGCAAGACGAGTCAAATGAATGTCAAAGAAGGATAAACCAGATGATTCATTTACAAAAGTCTAGAGAAGAAGTATGCAACAAGACTTAGGTTATCCAGGAGAGCATTAAAAAGATCTTCGACAAAAGAACTAAAGAAGATGACTTTGAGCTAGGTGATTTGGTTCTAAGATGGGATGCCTGAAATGAAGATAAGGGGAAGCATGGTAAATTTGACAGTTTATGGAAGGGACCTTACATGATTCAAGAATTCAGAGGAAATAATGCCTTCTTGCTGAACAACAACGATGGGACCAATTTTCCAGGAGGACCTATGAATGGCAGAATGTTGAAGCACTATTCACCTTCTCAGTAGGGACTTTCAGTCTCACCTTTCCATTGTACAAATCATTTTATTTCGCTTACAAGTTTTTCAGTGAATAACTTTGATCAGATGGTTGAAGCCCACAGAGAAGGCCCTAAGCCACTGAGCATTGTCATCAAATTTTCAAAAATAAAAAAAATCAAGCAACAAAGGCTACTGTGAAGAAATATTTTCAGAACATCAGGAAGCAGGATTATTGGCACTTCACAAGGAGAGTACCATCCCTAGGTGGAGTCGTTGTTATAAAGCTATAATTTATAGGATCAACTAGTGACTGAAATGTTATCTCTTTAGTGTTTTTGTTATGTCAAATGATTTTCCATTCTGCAAATAATTTGAGAAAAAAGAAAAGAAAAGAAAAAAAAAAGAGAAAGAAAAGAAAAAGAAAAAGAAAAAGAAAAGAAAGAAAGAGAATAAAAGAGGGAATAAAAGAAATTCAATAGAGCCCCATGCAATAACAATGATTTGGTCCATACAGTTCAATCATGGCCAAGTCATTTTAAATTGATGTTGATAGGAGTAGTGAATAATCTTGGCTAAATTGTTTAATCTTAGCCAGGTGATTTAGGTTAGCTAGTGAGTAAATTTGACCAAACTGCCTAATCTTGGTCAAATAACCCCAGGATAGAGTAATTTCTTAGTCCAACCATTTAATCTGGGCTAAATGTCATAGGTAATTAGGTTAGAGCATAGGGTAGTTTGCTTTATCTAAATAAAACAAGCATGATGATCGATGTTGAACCATATCTTTGAGGTTTAAAGGCTTGATGTCTAACCCCCATGGTGATAAAAACAGGGAAAGCTTGGGAAAACCCGCATAATACACTTATCCTAAGTTTTTGGAATAGATATGATTTTGTGCTCATAGATTACAAATAACGCACATATGAATGGCTGAGAGGTCAATGCTCAGATCTACGATTGACAAGATTTTCTGAACCCCCCCCGACTGTTATACCTTTAATGGTGGGGAGTGGGGTGGGGGGGGTCCTTAATCGGAGATAATGAAGGAACACATCTGAACGGCTGAGGCACCAACACTTTCATCAATGGCTGAGATTGAATTCCAGGCCCCCCCCTACTGTTCTGCTTTTAATGGTGGGGGGGGGTCTGGAATGTGGTTTAAACATCGCGCACGGATCTACGGTCCAGGAGCAGGTGCACTGATGGACGACTGATGGTGTTTGTCAGACCCCCCCCGACTGATCTATTTTTAATGGAGGGGGGGGGTCCAGAATGGATTTTTTTTCTGATGGGCCCCTTTCCTCTATGTGGGATGAATCCATCGGTTCAGACTCCCACCGCATACCACGGTCTGACATACCCTGTCACCCTATCACGTCATCTTCCACGTTTTCCACTAAAGATCACATCTCATTACTATGTCTGTCTTTTCACCCTGTCAAGTGTCCCTTCACCATGGTCAAGTCCTAATCAACTCCCTCCACATCACTCAGTCATATTTGTCATTCATTGTCACCTGCCATCTCACGCTCCAAATGACCCGTTGGAAATTTATTATAGGCTAACTTATCCGTTATCCTGTTGACCTGTCCCCCGCGCCCACCAGGTATCCTTTTGCTCAAAACTACCATTTCCCTTCATTCTTCCATTTCTTACTGTGTCGTCTCACCAGAGAAATATCTTTCCTATCGCACCAGAGCACAGTTTCCCTGTTTTCTCTCCATTTCAGTCAACCGTCTAAAGCCACCATCATCCCCACTAATGATTGTTTGATTTGCAAGTATTTTCACAGTGATGGTGCCAAAATCAAAGTGGAGAGAAGTTGAGGAAAATCCTTTCCTCCTACCTCCTGTCGATCTCGACAGGAGGTAGGAGGAAAGGATTTTCCTCCCCCTGGCTGACAAACATCATTTAATTGCAGACACAAGGTGTGAATTTGACTTCGTGTATTTGCAATCATGGATTAAAGAGGTTTTCTTAGATTAGAGAGATGAAATCGGGCTCTAGGAGTCCAGCCTTCTTCTATATCATTTCCCCTAGGTCCACCATTTCCCTAAGTTTTCCCTCAAGTGTCAGGCTCATTATCTCCCTGACTAGAGAGTCGTAGTGTCTTCCAGAGGAGAAAATATGTTTTTCATCACACCAGAGGCCATAGACTAGATGATGCAGATCCCAAGAACCAAATCCATCTCCCCTTTCAACCTCGAGGTCATCACAAAGTTATACCAGAAACTATCATTTCCCCAAAGAGCCCAGATTTTTGAGCTTTTCCTTCCCCAGGTTGCTCATCTCCCCAAGACAAATCCCCCATACCCTTCCTCTCTGTTCTCATTAAAGGGAAACCAAATCATTTAGTCACTTTGTGCTCTATTGGGTTATTTTTCTAACCAATGGGTAGATGAACCCATATTGGGTTTTCTGTCCATCATCTCCACAGAAGAAAAATCCACCATGCAATTCGATTACAACACTTTCCCGACGAATAATATTCATGAATAGTTTTCAAATTTTGCCACAGAGGGCATGTTCCGATATTCCTCAATACTAGCCTACATGTTCAATTTCTTTCAGGCAGACAAATTCTCCTTTTCAATGCGGAAGATGGACCAGTATGGGAAGCCACAGGCGGTGACAGCTTGGACTTCGCTACTCTGATAAAATTCTTCAGAATTCAACTTCAAACCATTTATCGAGTAGGTCTACCACCCAGTGGTGAGCATGCTTAGTGGAAAACCTGAACTGATAATAAATGAAAAGATTCAAAGGATTCTACACCTCTCGAACCTTGCCAAAACTGGAGACGGGTACCTTTACCAAGATCACACAGAGATCAGAGTATATGGATGTGAGTTGGCTCCATATAAATTTCCCAAGTATTTACCCGTGAGGATATTTTCCCTAGAATACATAAAACAAATGATTAAATCATATGACATACATTTTTTCTCTCTGAAAAAGAAACAACAACTTAGAATTAAAGGGAAAATATGATCATTCATTTGCAATAGCCGAGGTGCTAGGGAGGAAGCAGATAGACTGTTAAAAGAGATGAAGTTTTTTGTTAGCTTCATATGGCACTATGATCCATGCAGGACAATTTCTGAGATGAGGATTAAGAATAAAAACCCCCCATATGTTCATGCACCCAAGCCCGAGATAGAGAAGTTCGTGAATCAAACAGAATGGGAACCGAACAATTTGGTCGAGATCGAAAAATAGGACCCTTCAGTCGTCATCTCACAAATTACTACACCATAGGTTCCCAAGGAGAAAATGCCCAAGAAGGATTCTTCACCTCCTATCACTGAAGTCTCAACCGAGGATTTCCAATTACATACCAAGAGGCCAAAAACTAGTTACACACCTGACACGACTGGTGAAAAAGAAATCAAATCCACCGCAACAATGAAGGATGACCGGTCACTCCTCATCTCAAGAATCAAGCAGATCGTTGCTACATTTTTTTCTAAGGAGCCCACAAATACTCCACAAGTCAACCAACTGAGCAAAGGAGGACCAAAATTGAGTATTTTTTAGAAATATGATCTAATCAAAAAGAAAAATCAGACACTGACCAGCAGTACATATGCTCAATTTTGGAAACAGACATCAACAGCTCAGCACAAACTGTTGTCTGCATTCGACAAAGAGAAGGGTAGAATGCACATGGAATTTCTATAGGCACATGTGCCAGAATCGAAAGAAATCACTGACTACAAAAGGGCAACGTTCGAGTTTCATACAAGGGATGTGCATCCTGCTGATCAAATGGATCTGGACAGGAAAACTGGGGAAATGATTTTCTCCACGTTGGAAAATGCTTCTACTGCAGCCACCAAATTACAAGAATCTCTGAGTAATGTCTAGACACAGCTGAATTAGAAAAGAGATCATCCTTTGCAAAGGACAACATAATTAAGACATTGGAAGAATTGGTCCTCAAGATCGGGTATGACCCCTCAAATGTGAAAGCAGTTGAGGAAATGATTAAAAAGAAAAATGATGATATAGCCTCTCTGAGGAAACAATTGAAACTACCACCAATAGAAGATGCACAGGTAAAGGAGATAGCTGAGACAGTAGGGGAAAAAGATGAGATGCTCAAGCTGATCATGGATCAGAATGCACAGTTGAAGGAGATGGACGAAGAATTGGAAAAACTATTGAAAGATAAGGAACAATCAAAGCCCATGGAGGTCATTCCATTGAGATCAGTTCCACTCACAGGAGTAAGCACAATATCTGCAACAGAAATTCCCTCAACAACTCCACTGACAGCTTTGGAGAAAATTGTAGAACTGGAAAAATCCACGGAGGAGATGAATTTGCAAGAGTTAGAGATTAGCAGACTTAAAAAGGAAGTTGAGAACCTTCAAGAACTCACGTCTTCTTACCAAGCCAGCTATTCCAAGGAGAAACATACATCAGATAAGCTCAAACAGGAATTGCAACAGCTTCAAAAGCAAATAGTGGCAGGAAAAACACTTGCTGAGGTTAATGAAAATGTATGGATGGATATCACCAAATCCATAAATGAAATATGGCCTATGGTACAAATCATGTTTGTGTAGAATGAACTGGTGCAAAGAAGCAAGCAAGCGATTGACAAGATAAGAGGAGAATTGGGAGAGATGCCCACAAAAGCCACTGAGATCATTAAATTCCTGAATTCAAAAAGCAAAGAAGAGTTAGAGGAGTTGAAAATTGAAGATAAGATAGAAACCATCCTTGAGGTCAAGAGGGTCCTGACCAAGAGAGGATTGATGATACAACTAGAGGAAAAGGTTCAAGATATGGACATAGGAGTGCAAAGGGTTTTCAGCAAAATTGAAGCTCCGCAGAAGAAAGGCCTCCCTGGTTTAAGGGTCATAAATGACAAGTTAGTGACACTGTCTGATTATAAAAAGAAGCTAGCCACTGTGGTTAAAGATAGTTCAAAGTTCTCGGGAATACAGGGCAGTATCACGGGAAAGGCATTTTTAGAAGCTTTCCAGTCAGACATTAGCATACAACACGAGATCCAGTACATTTTCATCATCAAGCCAACTTTTTCCAAATATACGGAGATGGATGAAGTATACCGAAGATTTCTCAAAGTCAGCGTTCCCAGTAAGCTTCGAAGGGAAGAGTTATGTAATTTGATCGAGTAGGCGATGAGGTGTCCAATATTAGTCAACTACCCAGTTAGCCAAGGTCGTGTAGAGGCCTCACCAATGGTTCATCCCAAAAATCAGCATAAAGTTTCAACACATCATCAAACAGTTTGCTAAATTTTTGTATCTTGTTAAGTTAGTTAGCTAAATTTAGATTTTCCATGTCCTGATCTTTAATGACAGGATCGTATGTAATTTTGATTATAAATTCTTTAAACTTTGAAGTACTGAGGGTTGATCTTTATGCCCCGTAAGCTAGAAAGACTGTAATTTTTGTCAAGAGATATTCCAGTAATACAAAGGGACTTGTCATAGGATTTTCGTGTGTTGTTCATTGGTGATGTTATTCTTTTGTATGTTAAATGTTTTTCTCTCTCAGTTGTCATATTGCTTTCTAATCTAATCTTTTAAAGTAGCACATGTTGCAGGATTTATGTTTGTATACCCTGTTTCCAGCTTTGAAAGATCTTAATGTTTATCTTTCTAATATTACAGTGAATAAATTATTAAATGCCTCTTTACTTTAATTGATATTCTCATCTATTCTTCTTTTCATCACTTTATTGCTAAAGAATCCAATGAATGCATTATCTTGCCCCGTGAAAAGAATATTTTAATTTCTGTTCAGATTTCTATCTTTATAATACAGACCCCATAGCCCAATAGAGGCATAGACCTTATTCAACCAACTTAACAAAAACAACAACAAACATTTTCAATCTTATTTTGTTTAACTAGCCTAATATCTTGAAGTTAAAACATAGCTAAATCATACAGAGAGATCACTCTCTAAAACTGGTAGGGATAGATTCTAGTTTCGAAGTGGTTGGATAAAGTTACCTCTTGTAAATTGATTCTACTCTGACAACCTCGGGGAATTTATAGAGTGTTAACATAGTGGCGAACATATTAGGGAACTGAACAAACTTTCAACCCCACATTTTCTGTTTCCTAGAAGAAAACTTTGTTTCTGAAAAAATTGTAAATCTGAGAAAGAAATAATGTTTAGAGGTTGTTAAAAGCCTGTAAATATTAATTTCGGACTCATAAAACTAAAATATATATATATAAAAATTAAAAAAATATGGCTCCTAAAAGAGCTTATACGCGATCCCACCCAGACCCAGAACCTGCAATAGCGACTGATAATGCATAAAAATTACTCAGAAAGAAGAACATTGCAGAAGGTCCAGGGAGTCATAGTCTCCTTCACAGGCCCCCTTCTCTTCCAAAGGAACTTTTTTCCCTTCAAGATCTCGACTTTGAAACCATTTTTGAACAAATCCTCTTTAGAACGAAATCTGATAGCTTTGTGACTGAAACCGTTTTAGATACAAAAGTCCTGCAACCCTGGACCCCTCAAATACTTTCTCCCATTGAAAAACCTCAAACCACTCACTCTGTACTAGCTAGCTCCTCCTCCTCATCTTCTGTCACTGCCCCACCTATATTCCAGGTTGTTGTCCCTCCTCCTCCACCTATCATGGAAGCCATATATGCTCCCTTGGTGTTGGCCACACCTCTACATGCTATGCTCCAGGATTATCAAATGAGACTTCCACAGTTCGATGGTATAGGACCCTTGAACACACAACAACACACTGATAAAATGAATGACTTTTTTGACCTGCAAGAAGTAGATGAAGCTGACGTTCAAATGAGACTATTTGTGTAGAGTTTGACCGGTGATGTTATGAAATGGTACAAAGGCTTACGTGCTACCTCAATGCTCAACCTTACAATGTTTCAAAGAATTTTCCTGGACAGATGGGAGGTAAAGAAAAATCCTCTCCAGATCTTTTCAGAATATGAAAACATCAGAAGGAATCAAGGTGAGACAGTACAAGACTACTGCACCCGCTTCAACAATTTGTACAATGCGATCCCAGCTGATATTAAACCTCCACAAGGTCTGGTGTTGATAAAATTCCCCGAAGGTTTCAATGCTGATATGTCTTATCAATTAAGAGAAAGAAACTCCACCACCCTGGAGGACATGCAAAAAAGCGCGATAAGTGTAGAGGCCAACCTGTTGGCTAAAAGGGCATGATAGAGGACAGAAAGGAGAGTCACAATTAAAGAGGAACCTTCCACATCTTCTTCCTATTCCAAATTGGATTCCTTAGCTAGAGAAATGGAAAGGATGATGGAGAGACTTATTGTATCTGAAAGAAACCCTCCCAGAGAAAACCAACCAGCTCCTCAAATTCAGAATCCTAACTTTAGAATAAATCCTCCTCAAATCAGGTAGAGAGATCCTATGGATCAAAGAGAATAGAGGGGTCCTGATCAATAGATCATACCACCTCTATAGGAAAATTATACGGATGAAAGTGAGGATATAATCGAAGAATTAGAGGACACACACATAAACCTCATGGGCATTCATGATAATGAAGCCATTTTCCTCACTCAGGAAGAGCAAGAACTTTTCCTTCTTTCTCAAATGTAGGTGAGTGAAGAAGCTGAAAAGACTGAATAACAGGCATTTGAAAATGCCATTATGGAGGTACACAGGCAGTACAATCTGCGAAGTAAGAAGACAAATGAAAATTCCCCAAAAAAGGTAACCCAAACTAAAAAAGTAGTCAAAACCAAGAAATCCCCTGAGCCTTCTACCAAGAAGGTCCCTAAGAAAGGTAATGTTGAAGCTCCAGCAAAAAGAAACCTTACCATTTTACAAAAATCAACGCAGACTGAAGTTTCATCAACCAACCCACCAAATGCTTCTTCCCAAAAGACTATGGTAGACAAATCAGAATTGCTGAGCCAAAGCAGAGAACATACTCCTTTCAGCCTCGAAGGGGAATTAGCCAAGGTGAAAACTCCCATTCCCCTTTCTGATTTTATGAGTAAGGATGCTTACCGATCGTAGGTGATCAAAGAACTAAGCATTGAACCCTTATATAGGCACGAAGGCCTTAACCGTTGGATCAACAAATCATTCGGACATTGTAAATATTATCGATGATCAACCTGAACTCCTGTTTGGCCCTGAAGTAAATGGTCAGACTAACAATGGTGTTGTCACTCCTTTTTACATCAGCCTTAATATACATGATCTGATTCTGCATAATGCTATGTTAGATTCAGGTGCATCCCATAACCTAATGCCTAAAGTAGTGATGGAAAAACTGGGACTTGAGGTCACCAGACCTTACAAGGACTTACGCTTTTTTGACTCCGGTAAAGTCAAATGTATCGGATTGATCAAGGACTTATGTATCACTCTAGTTTAGATTCCAACAAAAAGCATGGTTATGGATGTTGTGGTCGCAGAAATTCCCCCAAAATATGGTATGTTGTTGTCCAGGTCTTGGGGGGCCAAGTTGAAAGGTACTTTGCAGTTGGATATGTCTTATGCCACCATCCCAGTACTTGGGCAACAAAGAAGACTGTACAGAGAGACGTTGATGAAATATATGGTCAGCAACCAAGAAAAGCCACATAATTGTCCCCTATACTCCACACATTCTAACCTAGATTCCTTTATCCTATATAACGATGGTGATATGGGAGAACAAATCGCTCAGCTGGAGGAAGATACACTTGATCTGAAGGAAGGCCAAGAAATCACTGAGGCAGAAAGAAAGAAAAATGTGATAAGTGAAGAATTGCCAGTAGATTTTCTGAGCATGGACTTCGATGGAGCTATAATCAAAGAAGGAGATGGAGAAGGAGTTTGGTTTCATAATCACAAATCTAGGTATTCGGAAAACCATTCTTACAAACTAAATTTTCAATGCACTAACAACATAGCCGAGTACGAAGCTTTGATGCTCGGTTTGAAACTACTAAAGAAGGTTGGTGCCAAACAAATCATGGTAAGAGGCGATTCCGAATTAATTATCAAACAAATTAAAGATGAGTACATAGAAAAACATCCCCATCTTAGAGCTTATAGGAATGYTATTTTGGATKCCCTTAAATGTTTCACTGAAGTTGATTTSCAGGTGATGCCCAGGGTACAAAATATTTTAGYAGATGGGTTAGCTACRTCAGCTGCTACATGCAAGATACCCTTTCRTTCCACTCACCCATACATGGTGGAGGTGAAGTGCAGACTRACTGTCCCAGACAACATCAGATACTGGCAGGTATTTGGGAACGATGACCAAATTGAAGATTTTCTACAATGTAAAAATKATTTCGAATGTACAAACATAGACTTAKAAAATGATGATGAAAATGTGAATAAATCCAATTTTGGAAACGACAATGTAAATAAAGTAGATTCAGAAGAYTTAGGTGAAGATGAGATAGAATATGRCATTTTGCATTTAAAGAGTAATGTCTTACYGAGGGKTTTAGTTCCGTTAGAAGACTTATTTGATTTCAATGGTGTAGCTAAAAAACTAAAATTGAAGCCAGTGGGAAAGAGGTTGAAGACATTAACATAGGGACAGAAGAGAAACCCAGGATAGTAAAAATTTCCAAATCCTTACCCCTTGAGTAGAAACTCAAATACATTGAACTTTTCAAGGAATATTTAGACGTGTTTTCTTGGGGTTACGAGGATTTGAAGTCTTACGACACAAGCATCATACAACATAGGATCCCAATAGAAGAAGATCAAAAACCTTTCAGACAAAAACTTAGGAGAATCAATCCCAAGTTACTTCCCCTAATAGAAAAGGAAATAAAAAAGATGTATGATGCTAAAATCATAGTTCCCTTACGATTTTCCAAATGGGTTTCAAATATGGTCCCAACCCGAATGAAATCTGGCGAAATCAGGCTTTGCATTGATTTCTGAAACCTGAACAAGGTTTCCCTAAAAGAAAACTACCCATTGCCAAAAATGGACCACATATTACAAAAGGTAGTTGGATCCAGCAGAATCTCCTTACTGGATGGTTTCTTAGGATATAACCAAGTTCACGTTCACCCAAATGACCAAGAGAAAACAACCTTCACAACACCTTGGGGTACCTTCATGTACGTGAAAATGCCTTTGGGGTTGATGAACACTGGGGACACTTTCCAAAGAACAATGGACATCACTTTTGTGGAATAACTTGGAAAATTTATTGTCATTTATCTGGACGACGTAACTATTTATTCCCAATTTGATGATGAGCACTTAAGAGATCTCATATGAGTGTTTGAGAAATTCAGGAAATTTGGGATTTCTCTGAATCCTAAGAAAATCCTTTTCAGATTAGAGGAAGGTAAACTGTTGGGGCACATAATCTCTAAGGACGGTATTAAGATATATCCCAGCAGAATAGAAGCCATTCAAAAACTGGAACACCCAAGGAATATTAAAGAATTACAATCTTTCATTGGAAAAATAAACTTTCTAAGAAGATTCATACCTACCCTAGCTGAGCTTCTCAGGAACATCACCAACATGTTAAAAAAGGACACAAAAATAAAATGGGACTTTGAATCCAAGAAATCTTTTGAACAAGTTAAACATGCACTCACACAGGCTCTAGTCTTGATTAGTCCTAACTTCACCAAGGATTTTTACCTTTTTTCTTTCACTTCTAAACATACCATTGCAGCAGTATTACTACAGAAAAACAACGAAGGGTATGAATAACCCATAGCCTTTTTTAGTAAAGCGTTAAGAGACGCTTATTTGAATTATAAAATAATGGAGAAACAAGCTTTTTCCCTATTAAAAGCTATAAAGGATTTTAGAGTATATGCATACGTTCTTAACGTGGTAGTAAAAGACATTTTAACCCAGGACAATCCAGACAGCCAAAGAGGAAAATGGATTGCTATCATTCTAGAGTATGACATAGAGATTGAGCCTACTAAACTAATTAAAGGTCAAGGTCTAGCAAATTTAATGGCTAAATCTAATTTCCATCCTCTTGATATTATTTTCTTAGCTACAGTAGATGAACAAGGAGAGAAGGCGACTCCAAGTGTGATAGAGGTATTTCTAAAATCTCCATGGTATGCAGACCTGATATTTGTTTTGCATAACTTACAAGCTCCCCTTGGTCTGACCAAAACTAAAGCTAGGTTTTTGAAATTGAAAGCATTAAAATTTTGCATTCTATAAGGCAATTTATATTGGAAGGATCCTGGAGGTATTTTGTTAAATTTTATGTTAAAGGATGAAGCTGACAAAGTATTGCAGGATTTTCATGTAGGACACTGTGGCAATCATCTGAGTTGGAAGACCACAGCAAATAAAATTCTCAGAGATGGGTTCTACTGGCCTACTCTATTCGCTGATGTGCATCAGAAAGTGACTTCATGTCATAAATGCCAGGTGTTCGAGGGAAAAAATAAGCTTATTCCTTTTCCCCTGAAACCAATCTTTGTTGAAGCTCCTTTCTAGCAATGGGGATTAGACTTTATTGGAGAAATACTTCCTCCCTCTTCGGGCCAACACAGGTGGATCCTTACTACTATGGATTATTTCAAAAAATGGATTGAAGTTGTACCAAGCATGCAAGCTACTGATTCTGTCCTTATTAAATTTCTATAAAATAATATCTTGTCTCNTTTAGTTCCGTTAGAAGACTTATTTGATTTCAATGGTGTAGCTAAAAAACTAAAATTGAAGCCAGTGGGAAAGAGGTTGAAGACATTAACATAGGGACAGAAGAGAAACCCAGGATAGTAAAAATTTCCAAATCCTTACCCCTTGAGTAGAAACTCAAATACATTGAACTTTTCAAGGAATATTTAGACGTGTTTTCTTGGGGTTACGAGGATTTGAAGTCTTACGACACAAGCATCATACAACATAGGATCCCAATAGAAGAAGATCAAAAACCTTTCAGACAAAAACTTAGGAGAATCAATCCCAAGTTACTTCCCCTAATAGAAAAGGAAATAAAAAAGATGTATGATGCTAAAATCATAGTTCCCTTACGATTTTCCAAATGGGTTTCAAATATGGTCCCAACCCGAATGAAATCTGGCGAAATCAGGCTTTGCATTGATTTCTGAAACCTGAACAAGGTTTCCCTAAAAGAAAACTACCCATTGCCAAAAATGGACCACATATTACAAAAGGTAGTTGGATCCAGCAGAATCTCCTTACTGGATGGTTTCTTAGGATATAACCAAGTTCACGTTCACCCAAATGACCAAGAGAAAACAACCTTCACAACACCTTGGGGTACCTTCATGTACGTGAAAATGCCTTTGGGGTTGATGAACACTGGGGACACTTTCCAAAGAACAATGGACATCACTTTTGTGGAATAACTTGGCAAATTTATTGTCATTTATCTGGATGACGTAGCTATTTATTCCCAATTTGACGACGAGCACTTAAGATATCTCAGATGAGTGTTTGAGAAATTCAGGAAATTTGGGATTTCTCTGAATCCTAAGAAAATCCTTTTCAGATTAGAGGAAGGTAAACTGTTGGGGCACATAATATCTAAGGACGGTATTAAGATAGATCCTAGCAGAATAGAATCCATTCAAAAACTGGAACACCCAAGGAATATTAAAGAATTACAATCTTTCATTGGAAAAATAAACTTTGTGAGAAGATTCATACCTACCCTAGCTGAGCTTCTCAGGAACATCACCAACATGTTAAAAAAGGACACAAAAATAAAATGGGACTTTGAATCCAAGAAATATTTTGAACAAGTTAAACATGCACTCACATAGGCTCTAGTCTTGATTAGTCCTAACTTCACCAAGGATTTTTACCTTTTTTATTTCACTTCTAAACATACCATTGCAACAGTATTACTACAGAAAAACAACGAAGGGTATGAATAACCCATAGCCTTTTTTAGTAAAGCGTTAAGAGACGCTTATTTGAATTATAAAATAATGGAGAAACAAGCTTTTTCCCTATTAAAAGCTATAAAGGATTTTAGAGTATATGCATACGTTCTTAACGTGGTAGTAAAAGACATTTTAACCCAGGACAATCCAGACAGCCAAAGAGGAAAATGGATTGCTATCATTCTAGAGTATGACATAGAGATTGAGCCTACTAAACTAATTAAAGGTCAAGGTCTAGCAAATTTAATGGCTAAATCTAATTTCCATCCTCTTGATATTATTTTCTTAGCTACAGTAGATGAACAAGGAGAGAAGGCGACTCCAAGTGTGATAGAGGTATTTCTAAAATCTCCATGGTATGCAGACCTGATATTTGTTTTGCATAACTTACAAGCTCCCCTTGGTCTGACCAAAACTAAAGCTAGGTTTTTGAAATTGAAAGCATTAAAATTTTGCATTCTATAAGGCAATTTATATTGGAAGGATCCTGGAGGTATTTTGTTAAATTTTATGTTAAAGGATGAAGCTGACAAAGTATTGCAGGATTTTCATGTAGGACACTGTGGCAATCATCTGAGTTGGAAGACCACAGCAAATAAAATTCTCAGAGATGGGTTCTACTGGCCTACTCTATTCGCTGATGTGCATCAGAAAGTGACTTCATGTCATAAATGCCAGGTGTTCGAGGGAAAAAATAAGCTTATTCCTTTTCCCCTGAAACCAATCTTTGTTGAAGCTCCTTTCTAGCAATGGGGATTAGACTTTATTGGAGAAATACTTCCTCCCTCTTCGGGCCAACACAGGTGGATCCTTACTACTATGGATTATTTCAAAAAATGGATTGAAGTTGTACCAAGCATGCAAGCTACTGATTCTGTCCTTATTAAATTTCTATAAAATAATATCTTGTCTCGTTTTGGGTGTCCTAGAAAGATTATAACTGATAATGCAACTGCTTTCCAATCTAAGAACCTCATAGATTTTTTCAACCAGTATCATATTGGTTTGGGACATTCCATAGCTTATTATCCTCAGGGAAATGGGTTGGCGAAGTCATCCAATAAAACCCTAGTGAACATTATTAAGAAGACATTGCAAGAAAACAAAAAGTCCTGGCATAACAAGCTGGTTTTTACACTGTGGGATGACAGATTGACCACCAAGAGGTCAATTGGTATGTCACCATATCAGCCGGTTTATGGCACTAAAGCAACCTTTCCCACTTCCTTAAGCGTTCCTGTCATGAAGTTGTTGCAAGAGATGCAAGCCAAGCCAAATGACTCCCAAAGAAGGATAAACCAGATGATTCATTTACAACAGTCTAGAGAAGAAGTATACAACAAGACTCAGGTTATCCAGGAGAGCATTAAAAATATCTTCAACAAAAGAACTAAAGAAGATGAATTTGAGCTAGGTGATTTGGTTCTGAGATGGGATGCCTGAAATGAAGATAAGGGGAAGCATGGTAAATTTGACAGTTTATGGAAGGGACCTTACATGATTCAAGCATTCAGAGGAAATAAGGCCTTCTTTCTCAACAACAACAATGGGACCAATCTTCCAGGAGGACCTGTAAATGGCAGAATGTTGAAGCACTATTCACCTCCTCAGTAGGGACTTTCAGTCTCACCTTTCCATTGTACAAATCATTTTATTTTCCTTACAAGCTTTTCAGTGAATAACTTTGATCAGATGGTTGAAGACCACAGAGAAGGCCCTAAGCCACTGAGCATTGTCATCAAATTTTCAAAAATAAAACAAATCAAACAACAAAGGCTACTGTGAAGAATGTTTTTCAGAACATCAGGAAGCAGGATTCTTGGCACTTCACAAGGAGAGTACCATCCCCAGGTGGAGTCATTGTTATAACCATATAATTTATAGAATCAACTAGTGACTGAAATGTTATCTCTTTAGTGTTTTTGTTTTGTCAAATGATTTTCCATTCTGCAAATAATTTGAGAAAAAAGAAAAGAAAAGAAAAAAAAAGAGAAAGAAAAGAAAAAGAAAAAGAAAAAGAAAAGAAAGAAAAAGAATAAAAGAGGGCATAAAAGAAATTCAATAGAGACCCATGCAATAACAATGATTTGGTCCATACAGTTCAAGCATGGCCAAG
>JZKD02S1129603.1:86393-112461 GCA_000966675.3 Picea glauca | reverse complement strand
AAGCAAGCGATTGAAAAGATAATATGAGAATTGGGAGAGATGCTCGCAGAAACCACTGAGATCATTAAATTCCAGAATTCAAAAACCAGAGAAGAGTTAGAGGAGTTGAAAATTGAAGATAGGAAAGAAACCATCCTCGAGGGAAAGAGGGTCTTGACCAAGAGAGGATTGATGATACAACTGGAGGAAAAGGTTCAGGCTATGGACATAGGAGTGCAAAGGTTTTTCAGCAAAATTGAAGCTTTGCAGAAGAAAGAACTCCCTGGTTTAAGGGTCATAAATGACAAGTTAATGACACTGTTTGATTATAAAAAGAAGCTATCCACTGTGGCTAAATATAGTTAGAAGTTCTCGACAATAAAGGGCAGTATCACAGGCAAGGAATTTTTAGAATCTTTCTAGTCAAACATCAACATACAACATGAGATCTAGTACATTTTCATCATCAAGCCAACTTTTTCCAAATATACAGAGATGGATGTATTATACCGAAGATTTCTCAAAGTCAGTGTTCCCAGTAACCTTCGATGGAAAGAGTTATATAGTTGGATCGAGTAGGCGATGAGGTTTCCAAGCCTAGTCATCTACCCAGTCAGACAAGGTTGTGCAGAGACCTCACCAATGGTTCACCCCAGAAATCAGCATGAAGTTTCAACACATGATCAAACAGTTTCCTAAATTTTTGTATCTTGTTAAGTTAGTTAGCTAAATTTAGATATTCCACGTCCTGATCTTTAATGACAGGATCATATGTAATTTTGATTATAAATACTTCAAACTTTGAAGTACTGAGAATTGATCTTTATGCCCTATAAGCTAGAAAGACTGTAATTTTTTTCAAGAAATCTTCCAGTAATACAAAGGAACTTTTCACAAGATTCTCGCGTGTTGTTCATTGGTGATGCTATTGTTTTCTATGTTAAATTTGTTTCTTTCTCAATTTTCATATTGTTTTCTAATCTAATCTTTTAAAGTAGCGCATGTTGCAGGATTTATCTTTGTATACCTTGTTTTCATCTTTGAAAGATCTTAATGTTTATCTTTTTGATATTACAGTGAAGAAATTCTTAAATGCTTCTTTACTTTAATTGATATTCTCATCTATTCTGCTTTTCATCACTTTATTGCTAAAGAATCCAATGAATGCATTATCGTACCCCGTGAAAAGAATCTTTTAGTTTATGTTCATATTTCTAGCTTTATCATACAGACCCCATAGCCCAACGAAGGCGTAGACCTTATTCAAACAACTTAAAAAAAAAAAAAACCTTTTTAATCTTATTTTGTTTAACTACCCTAATATCTTGAAGTTAAAACATAGCTAAATCATACAAAGAGGTCCCTCTCTTAAATTGGTAGGGCTAGATTCCAGTTTCGAAGTGGTTGGATAAAATTACCTCTTGTAATTTTCTTCTACTCTGACAACCTCGGGGAATTTACAGAGCGTCAACACTCTCGATACCCTTGACAGGTTTCGGGCTCGATACCCTGCTCATTGTGGTTTACCCAACTTTCGATTGTACCTTCCTGATGACTGTTCCCGTGCTAGAAACCTAGTTGCCTATCATTTTTAGGGACATACACAGGTGACTACGGGGGTATACCATGGTACCTAGGATAGACATCAGGCCACACTTTGCAGAGTATACCTACAGGGTGCTTCCGTGTTCGAGTTTCACTTGCATCGGTAAGTTTCTTTAGTGTTGGTTGTTGTAACTGTTCTTCCAATTAATTTAGTGTTTGCCTGTCTTATCTTATAGGGACTCTTTTAGTGTGTGTTGTTTTTGAACAACTAGAACGCCCTAGAGTGTCTTTGATCTTCTCACACAGTGGAGGATCACGAGCTCCACCGGTCACAAAGGCTTCTTGGCCTACCACCGGTTACACTGGAGCCACCCCCACCACCATTAAGGAGAAAGCTAGACCAACAAGGGTCTTTTGAAGTGACAGGGTCACAAGAAATTATGCCCGACCAACATCCGGAGGAATCAACCATTTTAGACCTTGGAGCAAAAGATTTTTTTCTAGTTGAAACCTCCACCACTGATCTTTCGACACCCACCATCGTACCGGTTGATCCTTACGAGTGCTATATAGTGTCGCACGTAGCAATGGAAACAAATGTTGTTACTCCTTCTGGGAATTCTTCAATTCCCACTACGGTTGTCACCATAGGAGAGTTTCCTCCTCCTAACTCACCGTCATCGGTCTGAGCCACCATGGTCTCAACTGCCTCTACATCGCACAATGGTCTAATCCTGTCTCTAGCGGCAACCACAACCCCTTTCACACCAAGTGCGATAGGCCCTCCATTCTCATACGAGATGCCTAGTTCGGGTACAAGTCCTGTACTTTCCTACTCCACTTCATAGACTTCAGGTCGGGGGGTAGGGAGCTCTAATGCTCCTCTGAAAGGCCACATGGGGGGCACTTCCACTCCCTTTAATGATTTCCCTTATGGAGGAGGTCATATACCTCCTTCATCCCCTTCGCTCGGTGGCACACACCAACCATCCGCCGGGCCGCTTACACACCATTGTTTAATTGGAGCAAGGAGTTAAGGACCACCTTCACATAATATGTCGGTAGGTTTTACACCATTTTCTTTGTTCAGTGCATTTGGTAACAATGCCTTCTCGTCAACTTATTTCTCGACTAGGGGAAATTCTGGTCTCGGAAAATCTATTCCTATGTAGGGTATTATTCCTGCACAGGGGGCACACCCAGGAACTTCTTCCGCATCAGGACCTTGGAATTATTGGTAAGGATCCATTCCCTCATTAGGAATGCCGATCTGCTGTAATTCTTTTCACAATCAATGGAACCCCGGACAAAGTGTTATGCCTATCCCCATGGGATCGACATGGGGCAACCCTTCCCAAAGTCCTTCGAATATAATGCATGCCCAACCATTTATGTATTATTTTGGGAATCAGCCGATGATGTGTCCTCACATGCAGAATCCATACACTGGCCATGGCCATGGATTTTACCATAACCCAAGCTAGTAGCCAAACTTTTCCTGGCTACCTGGTGCCAGTCAAATTCTAGGTCCCTTTTTCCCTGGTTATCACCAACAACCCAAACTTCCTTTCCTAGAAACCTTGCATTTTCCAGACTTGACACGGTTGTTGAATGACCCTATCTATCACGATCCATGTTGGCCTCCTATGTTGACGAAGTTGCCTTCAAACATTCCAAATTTCGAGGCCAATCCTAACAAAGATCCGGGAGATCATGTGACTACCTTCCATCTTTGGTGCTCATCTAACTTGTTGAAGAAGACTCTGTACAGTTGCGACTGTTTCAACATACATTTATAGGGAGTGCCACAAAATGGTACATTGAGCTCGATCGCTCAAGATACTCTTCCTTCGGTAAACTGGCGATGGATTTCCTAAACCATTTCCAGTTACTTGTGAGATTCGACGTTGGCATCGAATTGCTGGCCAATTTCTCACAAACAAAAGCGAACCATATCTTTGATCACATTCAAGAATGAAGACATCGAAAGATTTTAATTAATGTACCAGTCCCACTAGCATTCCTGCTCGAGTGGTTCCTTAAGTCTTTGGTCCCACAGTTATCCAAAGACGTCGTGACGTCGGGAGTATTTTCCGAAGAAGACGCCATCATGAGAGCTCAACAACTTGATCTAATATATTCTCAATCTGGTTTATTATATGAGATATTGACAGATGCGCAACGCTCACTACTTGGTAAAAATAGATAGAGAGATGAACCACATGCTGATGGTATTGTTGGTTCAGCACAAACAAAGCCCATTGAGCAATTGACGAAGAATTTGCAGCAGTTGTCTATACAAAACACAGTGGCCAACCAAACTACTACTTTGTCTTCTCCCCCTACCAAAATGTCGGATGTACACACAGTGCAATCGACTAATCCAAAGGCCACCCAATAGCCTGAAGGAAAGAAAAAACAACAAAAGAAGGGTAAGGGGGATAAAAAACCTACCGATAATGTTGGCGGGGACAACACTGAGAAACGGAAGGTGATGTATCCATGCAACTTGCACACGGAAGACCACCTGACCCATCTATGTCCTCGTCTTGTAGAAGCCCAAAAGTTTGTGACGCAGCAACAACGTGTTGTGTTAACCAATCCATTTCAACATGGGAAAAATCTAACCCAATCCTCTGCAAGCATGAAAGGGGGCAGCCAAGGACCCTCTCCGTCTTTGAACAACCCCGCATTCGCTAATGTATATATGATGAAGTGTGATGCTTTTATATCGACTAGAGCGCATGATTATAGTAAACCAAGAACTTCTGAGAAGGGCAAAGAAGCCGAAATCCCATCTCTTCCTCTACAGATTGAGAAGACGTTGGGAGAAACAATGACACGCATCCCCGAAGGTGCATTCAAAAAATATTCTCACAACCCAAACGCAAGGGCCACCCAGAACTATTCTGTGGTGGAAGATTTATCACAAACCCCTTGTGCGATGTCTGCTTTGGAGGTCCTCCAAAGATACCCTTCCTAGAGGAAAGCCTTGTTAACCACTTTAGGATCTACCGAGACTTGTAATCCGGGTACAATCATGTTGGATACAACCGACTTAAGACCTCGTCTACCTTACCACATAGCATTTCATATAGTAGTGTCTTATCCCATGAAACATTTTACTCGGAATATCTTCTGCATGGTAGTTGATGAGGGCACCTCGACATGCGTTATGTCGTTGGCATGTTGGAAGGTTATTGGACAGCTTGTGTTGTCTCCGTCACCTACTCTTCTTATTACTTTCAATGGTCATTTGTTCCGACCACATGGTATCATTCCCTCTTTCCCCGTGCAGTTAGGAGGGAAGACCGTGTGTGTCAAGCTAGAGGTAGTTGATGCGCCCCTCGACTATAACCTCTTATTAGGGAGGAGTTGGACTTATTCCATGCAAGCGGTGGTTGCTACAGTTTTCTAGGTCTTGTTGTTTCCACACGAGGGCCAGATTGTGACCATCAATCAATTGTCTTTCTCCAGACCTAACCCTTCATTAGGGGAATCCACGGTCTCGATGATTGATAATCCTCAACCAGGCATGGTCAACGTAGGTGTTGGTTTGTGCCCATCTTTGTTGGGTACCTTTGATTACCTGCCCCCTCAAGGTGATATCAAGTTTATATCCAGTCACCATAAGGTTGAGATTTTTCAAGTTTCATCATTCTTCACGACTTACTTCAATGATCTGTGGATACTTCATTCCCCATTGGCCATGATGGATGGGACAGGGCACTCGGGCATGTCCATGCCCTTGTCTGTAGCCGAAGTAGTGTACTCTTTATTCCAGCAAACTTCAGTCAATACAGATCCAACTCCTGCACAAGAGTTCGATCCAATTATAGAGCCTATTTGGGCTTAGGGTTCTCTTGCTAACACCGATTCATTGGACTTAGTCTTTCCCTTTGACGAAGCAGTAATTGAAGAAATGACTAGTCCAAAAAAACCATAGGAAGATCTTCATCACAGATCATACTTCCTCCCAGAGTTAAGCAGAATTGAAGCCGTAGAATTCACCTTGACTATGACGGGACATAGGTCTTTTCCTATTAATCCCTTAGCTACACACAGGGTTTATGCTGAGAGAAATATGGAAACTATTGTTGAAACCTTACCGATCAATATCTCCCGAAACACTAGTGTCGTGGAGAATGTTTTTGTGGGAGCTGACTGCTCCCCCAAAGAGATTCAAATCTACATAGATCTTTTTAAATAATTCTGCGACGTTTTTGCCTGGTCTTATGAGTAAATGCCAGGCATCGATCCAAAAATAGTTGAACATGAAATCATAACTTATCCAAATGCCAAGCCTGTCCAGCAGAAGCCTCATCCAGTTAACCCCAAGAAAGCAACAACCATTAAGGTTGAGGTTGAGAAACTACTAAAAGCCGGTTTTATCTATCCTATCCATTTGACCCAATGGGTGTCAAACCCCATGCCAGTCAATAAAAAAGAAGGCATGATTCATGTATGTACAAACTTACATGATTTGAATAAGGCCTATCCAAAAGATAATTTTCCCACACCATTCATCGACTAGATCATTGATGAATGTGCCAGTTGCGAGGCCTTCTCTTTCATGGATGGTTTTTCGAGATATAATCAGATACAAATCAAACCCGAAGACCAACACCAAATGACATTTATTTGTCCTTGGGGTACATTCACGTATCGTAAGATGCCTTTTGGTCTAAAAAATGTTGGAGTGACCTTTCAGTGGGCCATGTCTTTTTCTTTCCATGACCTCAAGCATATAGTCGAGGCCTATTTAGATGATTTAGCATCTCAATCTTGCAAGAGAACGGATCACCCCACACACCTTTGACTTATATTTGAGTGTTGTCGCTACTTCTGGATTTGCTTGAATCCAAAAAAGTGCAGCTTTTGCGTAACATCAGGACATTTTTTGGGTTTCATAGTGTCAACAACAGGGATCATGGTCGATCCTCTCAAGGTTGAGGCAATAATTCAGTTGCCCCCCCCATGCACAATCCTTCAACTTCAAAGTCTATAGGGCAAGGCGAATTTTTTAAGACGCTTCATCGCTAACTATGCCGAGATCACCAAGGGATTTATGTGCTTACTTAAGAAAGACATTCCTTTTTATTGGGATGAGGCCGCTCAACACTCTTTCGCCACATTAAAACATGCACTCACAACTGCCCCTCTACTTCTGCCACCTAACTATAACAAGGATTTCTTATTATATCTGGCTGCAATAGAGTCAACCATTGGCATGGTCTTAGTTCAGGAAGATGACTTGTTCTCAGAATATGTCATCTATTACCTGAGCTGAGGCCTCGTAGGACCAGAAATCAATTATTCTCATATCGAAAAAATTGCGTTGGCAGTAGTCCATGCTATTCAACTGTGCCGTCATTATGTTTTGTTTCGCAAGACCACCATCATTGCTGTCATGAATCCATTTCAGTACATGTTGACATGATGGGTAATAGGTGGAAATATCAGTAGATGGATAGTCGTCCTCTAGGAGTTTGAGTTAGATTTCATTTTAGCGAAATCCAAAAAGTCACTGGTCTTCGCAGAACTTATTTCGGAGCTTCTGATTGAGTCAGGTGATCTTGTGCCTAAAGAGTCACCTATCAGAGGAGATATTTTTTTTATCACCTCTCCAGATCCCTGGTATGGAGATATAATTATCTATCTCCAGACTTTGAAGTGCCCCACCTCTGCTTCTCACGATGAGCATCGACGCATATGCCATCAGGCTAAGGTTATTCTCATACTCAATGATACATTGTATCGGAGAGGTGTAGACTGCATCCTGCTCCGATGTCTCACTCACGAAGAAGTAGTTATCGTGCTTAACGATTTCCATACCAGAGCCTATGGCAATCATTTGTCTGGGTTGGAAACAACCCAAAATATTCTACGCACAGGTTACTTCTGGCCGACACTTATCAAAGATTGTATCGCATCGGTCAATAAGTGCCACCCATGCCAAATCTTTTCTCGGAAGATGAGGGCAAATCCTGCTCCCATGTTTCCTATCATCACAGTTGGTCCATTCACCAAGTGGGGGATTGATTACACTACATGAAACCCTCCTTCAGCAAGGGGGCACCACTATATCATCGTAGCAGTAGAATACTTCACAAAGTGGGTTGAAGCTATGCCAACGTTTAAAGATGATGGAGAGACTCCAACTCTCTTTTTATTCAATAAGATAATAGCAACGTTCGGCGTCCCGAGGGGGATTGTCACTGACCATGGCAGTCTCTTTCAGAACCAGATGATGATTGAGTTAACATCAAAGATTAGGTTATGGCAAGAAGTTTCATCACCCTACTATCCCCAAGCAAATGGTCAGGTGGAAGCTGTAAACAAATCTCTTAAGACCATCTTATAGCAAACAATCAAGTCAGCCAAGTCAAATTGGCATTTGATGTTATACTTGACATTATGGGCCTACCGAACGTCTGTTAAGACTACAACTAGTTTCTCACCTTTTCAACTTGTATATGAGCTGGAAGCAGTCTTGCCTATCGAATGTCAGATCTCGTCCCTAAAGTTGGCAGTAGAATTATTGCCAGACACTTCTCCACTTGAAGAACAGTTAGTATACCTTGAGCATCTCAATGAGCAGTGTTGTGATATGGCCCTAGCCAACGAGGCTCACAAACATAAATTCAAGTTTTAGTATGATAGGTCTGTTCATCCTCAGATTTTCTTTGAAGGTAACCTTGTCCTGGTCTATGACCAAGATACAGACCCCCTGGGGGCAGGAAAATTCAAACCCATGTGGTTCGGACCTTTCATCATAAAAGAGGTTTTAAAAAAGTGCACTTATCATCTGGTTGAATTTGAAGGGAATGCTTTGGTGGAGCCTAGAAATGGTCTCTATCTCAAGAAGTATTACTCATAGGCAGGTCATCGTAGGTAACTTTTTGTAACATATGTATAGCCCTTGTACTATTACTTTCTATTTTTTTTTAGTGTTATGGATGTGTCATTGATGTTATCTTCCGTCACTGTGGCAGATGTCAAGTGATTCCTAGGTGTTCATTGGGTATTCATATGGCACTAGCCGACAAACTCTAAGGCTTGCCTCCGCATCTTGGGTAATCTTTACACCTCAAGGCCAGTTATTATCTTCCGGAGGTATATTCTTAGGTGACACCACAAACAATGTCGCTGACTATAGTGCAGNAAGCAAGCGATTGAAAAGATAATATGAGAATTGGGAGAGATGCTCGCAGAAACCACTGAGATCATTAAATTCCAGAATTCAAAAACCAGAGAAGAGTTAGAGGAGTTGAAAATTGAAGATAGGAAAGAAACCATCCTCGAGGGAAAGAGGGTCTTGACCAAGAGAGGATTGATGATACAACTGGAGGAAAAGGTTCAGGCTATGGACATAGGAGTGCAAAGGTTTTTCAGCAAAATTGAAGCTTTGCAGAAGAAAGAACTCCCTGGTTTAAGGGTCATAAATGACAAGTTAATGACACTGTTTGATTATAAAAAGAAGCTATCCACTGTGGCTAAATATAGTTAGAAGTTCTCGACAATAAAGGGCAGTATCACAGGCAAGGAATTTTTAGAATCTTTCTAGTCAAACATCAACATACAACATGAGATCTAGTACATTTTCATCATCAAGCCAACTTTTTCCAAATATACAGAGATGGATGTATTATACCGAAGATTTCTCAAAGTCAGTGTTCCCAGTAACCTTCGATGGAAAGAGTTATATAGTTGGATCGAGTAGGCGATGAGGTTTCCAAGCCTAGTCATCTACCCAGTCAGACAAGGTTGTGCAGAGACCTCACCAATGGTTCACCCCAGAAATCAGCATGAAGTTTCAACACATGATCAAACAGTTTCCTAAATTTTTGTATCTTGTTAAGTTAGTTAGCTAAATTTAGATATTCCACGTCCTGATCTTTAATGACAGGATCATATGTAATTTTGATTATAAATACTTCAAACTTTGAAGTACTGAGAATTGATCTTTATGCCCTATAAGCTAGAAAGACTGTAATTTTTTTCAAGAAATCTTCCAGTAATACAAAGGAACTTTTCACAAGATTCTCGCGTGTTGTTCATTGGTGATGCTATTGTTTTCTATGTTAAATTTGTTTCTTTCTCAATTTTCATATTGTTTTCTAATCTAATCTTTTAAAGTAGCGCATGTTGCAGGATTTATCTTTGTATACCTTGTTTTCATCTTTGAAAGATCTTAATGTTTATCTTTTTGATATTACAGTGAAGAAATTCTTAAATGCTTCTTTACTTTAATTGATATTCTCATCTATTCTGCTTTTCATCACTTTATTGCTAAAGAATCCAATGAATGCATTATCGTACCCCGTGAAAAGAATCTTTTAGTTTATGTTCATATTTCTAGCTTTATCATACAGACCCCATAGCCCAACGAAGGCGTAGACCTTATTCAAACAACTTAAAAAAAAAAAAAACCTTTTTAATCTTATTTTGTTTAACTACCCTAATATCTTGAAGTTAAAACATAGCTAAATCATACAAAGAGGTCCCTCTCTTAAATTGGTAGGGCTAGATTCCAGTTTCGAAGTGGTTGGATAAAATTACCTCTTGTAATTTTCTTCTACTCTGACAACCTCGGGGAATTTACAGAGCGTCAACACTCTCGATACCCTTGACAGGTTTCGGGCTCGATACCCTGCTCATTGTGGTTTACCCAACTTTCGATTGTACCTTCCTGATGACTGTTCCCGTGCTAGAAACCTAGTTGCCTATCATTTTTAGGGACATACACAGGTGACTACGGGGGTATACCATGGTACCTAGGATAGACATCAGGCCACACTTTGCAGAGTATACCTACAGGGTGCTTCCGTGTTCGAGTTTCACTTGCATCGGTAAGTTTCTTTAGTGTTGGTTGTTGTAACTGTTCTTCCAATTAATTTAGTGTTTGCCTGTCTTATCTTATAGGGACTCTTTTAGTGTGTGTTGTTTTTGAACAACTAGAACGCCCTAGAGTGTCTTTGATCTTCTCACACAGTGGAGGATCACGAGCTCCACCGGTCACAAAGGCTTCTTGGCCTACCACCGGTTACACTGGAGCCACCCCCACCACCATTAAGGAGAAAGCTAGACCAACAAGGGTCTTTTGAAGTGACAGGGTCACAAGAAATTATGCCCGACCAACATCCGGAGGAATCAACCATTTTAGACCTTGGAGCAAAAGATTTTTTTCTAGTTGAAACCTCCACCACTGATCTTTCGACACCCACCATCGTACCGGTTGATCCTTACGAGTGCTATATAGTGTCGCACGTAGCAATGGAAACAAATGTTGTTACTCCTTCTGGGAATTCTTCAATTCCCACTACGGTTGTCACCATAGGAGAGTTTCCTCCTCCTAACTCACCGTCATCGGTCTGAGCCACCATGGTCTCAACTGCCTCTACATCGCACAATGGTCTAATCCTGTCTCTAGCGGCAACCACAACCCCTTTCACACCAAGTGCGATAGGCCCTCCATTCTCATACGAGATGCCTAGTTCGGGTACAAGTCCTGTACTTTCCTACTCCACTTCATAGACTTCAGGTCGGGGGGTAGGGAGCTCTAATGCTCCTCTGAAAGGCCACATGGGGGGCACTTCCACTCCCTTTAATGATTTCCCTTATGGAGGAGGTCATATACCTCCTTCATCCCCTTCGCTCGGTGGCACACACCAACCATCCGCCGGGCCGCTTACACACCATTGTTTAATTGGAGCAAGGAGTTAAGGACCACCTTCACATAATATGTCGGTAGGTTTTACACCATTTTCTTTGTTCAGTGCATTTGGTAACAATGCCTTCTCGTCAACTTATTTCTCGACTAGGGGAAATTCTGGTCTCGGAAAATCTATTCCTATGTAGGGTATTATTCCTGCACAGGGGGCACACCCAGGAACTTCTTCCGCATCAGGACCTTGGAATTATTGGTAAGGATCCATTCCCTCATTAGGAATGCCGATCTGCTGTAATTCTTTTCACAATCAATGGAACCCCGGACAAAGTGTTATGCCTATCCCCATGGGATCGACATGGGGCAACCCTTCCCAAAGTCCTTCGAATATAATGCATGCCCAACCATTTATGTATTATTTTGGGAATCAGCCGATGATGTGTCCTCACATGCAGAATCCATACACTGGCCATGGCCATGGATTTTACCATAACCCAAGCTAGTAGCCAAACTTTTCCTGGCTACCTGGTGCCAGTCAAATTCTAGGTCCCTTTTTCCCTGGTTATCACCAACAACCCAAACTTCCTTTCCTAGAAACCTTGCATTTTCCAGACTTGACACGGTTGTTGAATGACCCTATCTATCACGATCCATGTTGGCCTCCTATGTTGACGAAGTTGCCTTCAAACATTCCAAATTTCGAGGCCAATCCTAACAAAGATCCGGGAGATCATGTGACTACCTTCCATCTTTGGTGCTCATCTAACTTGTTGAAGAAGACTCTGTACAGTTGCGACTGTTTCAACATACATTTATAGGGAGTGCCACAAAATGGTACATTGAGCTCGATCGCTCAAGATACTCTTCCTTCGGTAAACTGGCGATGGATTTCCTAAACCATTTCCAGTTACTTGTGAGATTCGACGTTGGCATCGAATTGCTGGCCAATTTCTCACAAACAAAAGCGAACCATATCTTTGATCACATTCAAGAATGAAGACATCGAAAGATTTTAATTAATGTACCAGTCCCACTAGCATTCCTGCTCGAGTGGTTCCTTAAGTCTTTGGTCCCACAGTTATCCAAAGACGTCGTGACGTCGGGAGTATTTTCCGAAGAAGACGCCATCATGAGAGCTCAACAACTTGATCTAATATATTCTCAATCTGGTTTATTATATGAGATATTGACAGATGCGCAACGCTCACTACTTGGTAAAAATAGATAGAGAGATGAACCACATGCTGATGGTATTGTTGGTTCAGCACAAACAAAGCCCATTGAGCAATTGACGAAGAATTTGCAGCAGTTGTCTATACAAAACACAGTGGCCAACCAAACTACTACTTTGTCTTCTCCCCCTACCAAAATGTCGGATGTACACACAGTGCAATCGACTAATCCAAAGGCCACCCAATAGCCTGAAGGAAAGAAAAAACAACAAAAGAAGGGTAAGGGGGATAAAAAACCTACCGATAATGTTGGCGGGGACAACACTGAGAAACGGAAGGTGATGTATCCATGCAACTTGCACACGGAAGACCACCTGACCCATCTATGTCCTCGTCTTGTAGAAGCCCAAAAGTTTGTGACGCAGCAACAACGTGTTGTGTTAACCAATCCATTTCAACATGGGAAAAATCTAACCCAATCCTCTGCAAGCATGAAAGGGGGCAGCCAAGGACCCTCTCCGTCTTTGAACAACCCCGCATTCGCTAATGTATATATGATGAAGTGTGATGCTTTTATATCGACTAGAGCGCATGATTATAGTAAACCAAGAACTTCTGAGAAGGGCAAAGAAGCCGAAATCCCATCTCTTCCTCTACAGATTGAGAAGACGTTGGGAGAAACAATGACACGCATCCCCGAAGGTGCATTCAAAAAATATTCTCACAACCCAAACGCAAGGGCCACCCAGAACTATTCTGTGGTGGAAGATTTATCACAAACCCCTTGTGCGATGTCTGCTTTGGAGGTCCTCCAAAGATACCCTTCCTAGAGGAAAGCCTTGTTAACCACTTTAGGATCTACCGAGACTTGTAATCCGGGTACAATCATGTTGGATACAACCGACTTAAGACCTCGTCTACCTTACCACATAGCATTTCATATAGTAGTGTCTTATCCCATGAAACATTTTACTCGGAATATCTTCTGCATGGTAGTTGATGAGGGCACCTCGACATGCGTTATGTCGTTGGCATGTTGGAAGGTTATTGGACAGCTTGTGTTGTCTCCGTCACCTACTCTTCTTATTACTTTCAATGGTCATTTGTTCCGACCACATGGTATCATTCCCTCTTTCCCCGTGCAGTTAGGAGGGAAGACCGTGTGTGTCAAGCTAGAGGTAGTTGATGCGCCCCTCGACTATAACCTCTTATTAGGGAGGAGTTGGACTTATTCCATGCAAGCGGTGGTTGCTACAGTTTTCTAGGTCTTGTTGTTTCCACACGAGGGCCAGATTGTGACCATCAATCAATTGTCTTTCTCCAGACCTAACCCTTCATTAGGGGAATCCACGGTCTCGATGATTGATAATCCTCAACCAGGCATGGTCAACGTAGGTGTTGGTTTGTGCCCATCTTTGTTGGGTACCTTTGATTACCTGCCCCCTCAAGGTGATATCAAGTTTATATCCAGTCACCATAAGGTTGAGATTTTTCAAGTTTCATCATTCTTCACGACTTACTTCAATGATCTGTGGATACTTCATTCCCCATTGGCCATGATGGATGGGACAGGGCACTCGGGCATGTCCATGCCCTTGTCTGTAGCCGAAGTAGTGTACTCTTTATTCCAGCAAACTTCAGTCAATACAGATCCAACTCCTGCACAAGAGTTCGATCCAATTATAGAGCCTATTTGGGCTTAGGGTTCTCTTGCTAACACCGATTCATTGGACTTAGTCTTTCCCTTTGACGAAGCAGTAATTGAAGAAATGACTAGTCCAAAAAAACCATAGGAAGATCTTCATCACAGATCATACTTCCTCCCAGAGTTAAGCAGAATTGAAGCCGTAGAATTCACCTTGACTATGACGGGACATAGGTCTTTTCCTATTAATCCCTTAGCTACACACAGGGTTTATGCTGAGAGAAATATGGAAACTATTGTTGAAACCTTACCGATCAATATCTCCCGAAACACTAGTGTCGTGGAGAATGTTTTTGTGGGAGCTGACTGCTCCCCCAAAGAGATTCAAATCTACATAGATCTTTTTAAATAATTCTGCGACGTTTTTGCCTGGTCTTATGAGTAAATGCCAGGCATCGATCCAAAAATAGTTGAACATGAAATCATAACTTATCCAAATGCCAAGCCTGTCCAGCAGAAGCCTCATCCAGTTAACCCCAAGAAAGCAACAACCATTAAGGTTGAGGTTGAGAAACTACTAAAAGCCGGTTTTATCTATCCTATCCATTTGACCCAATGGGTGTCAAACCCCATGCCAGTCAATAAAAAACAAGGCATGATTCGTGTATGTACAAACTTACATGATTTGAATAAGGCCTATCCAAAAGATAATTTTCCCACACCATTCATCGACTAGATCATTGATGAATGTGCCGGTTGCGAGGCCTTCTCTTTCATGGATGGTTTTTCGAGATATAATCAGATACAAATCAAACCCGAAGACCAACACAAAATGACATTTATTTGTCCTTGGGGTACATTCACGTATCGTAAGATGCCTTTTGGTCTAAAAAATGCTAGAGTGACCTTTCAGTGGGCCATGCCTTTTTCTTTCCATGACCTCAAGCATATAGTCGAGGCCTATTTAGATGATTTAGCATCTCAATCTTGAAAGAGAACGGATCACCCCACACACCTCTGACTTATCTTTGAGTGTTTTCGCTACTTCTGGATTTTCTTGAATCCAAAACAGTGCAGCTTTTGCGTAACATCGGGACATTTGTTGGGTTTCATAGTGTCAACAACAGGGATCATGGTCGATCCTCTCAAGGTTGAGGCAATAATTCAGTTGCCCCCCCCATGCACAATCCTTCAAATTCAAAGTCTATAGGGCAAGGCGAATTTTTTAAGACGCTTCATCGCTAACTATGCCGAGATCACCAAGGGATTTATGTGCTTACTTAAGAAAGACATTCCTTTTTATTGGGATGAGGCTGCTCAACACTCTTTCGCCACATTAAAACATGCACTCACAACTGCCCCTCTACTTCTGCCACCTAACTATAACAAGGATTTCTTATTATATCTGGCTGCAGCAGAGTCAACCATTGGCATGGTCTTAGTTCAGGAAGATGACTTGTTCTCAGAATATGTCATCTATTACCTGAGCTGAGGCCTCGTAGGACCAGAAATCAATTATTCTCATATCGAAAAAATTGCGTTGGCAGTAGTCCATGCTATTCAACTGTGCCGTCATTATGTTTTGTTTCGCAAGACCACCATCATTGCTGTCATGAATCCATTTCAGTACATGTTGACATGATGGGTAATAGGTGGAAATATCAGTAGATGGATAGTCGTCCTCTAGGAGTTTGAGTTAGATTTCATTTTAGCGAAATCCAAAAAGTCACTGGTCTTCGCAGAACTTATTTCGGAGCTTCTGATTGAGTCAGGTGATCTTGTGCCTAAAGAGTCACCTATCAGAGGAGATATTTTTTTTATCACCTCTCCAGATCCCTGGTATGGAGATATAATTATCTATCTCCAGACTTTGAAGTGCCCCACCTCTGCTTCTCACGATGAGCATCGACGCATATGCCATCAGGCTAAGGTTATTCTCATACTCAATGATACATTGTATCGGAGAGGTGTAGACTGCATCCTGCTCCGATGTCTCACTCACGAAGAAGTAGTTATCGTGCTTAACGATTTCCATACCAGAGCCTATGGCAATCATTTGTCTGGGTTGGAAACAACCCAAAATATTCTACGCACAGGTTACTTCTGGCCGACACTTATCAAAGATTGTATCGCATCGGTCAATAAGTGCCACCCATGCCAAATCTTTTCTCGGAAGATGAGGGCAAATCCTGCTCCCATGTTTCCTATCATCACAGTTGGTCCATTCACCAAGTGGGGGATTGATTACACTACATGAAACCCTCCTTCAGCAAGGGGGCACCACTATATCATCGTAGCAGTAGAATACTTCACAAAGTGGGTTGAAGCTATGCCAACGTTTAAAGATGATGGAGAGACTCCAACTCTCTTTTTATTCAATAAGATAATAGCAACGTTCGGCGTCCCGAGGGGGATTGTCACTGACCATGGCAGTCTCTTTCAGAACCAGATGATGATTGAGTTAACATCAAAGATTAGGTTATGGCAAGAAGTTTCATCACCCTACTATCCCCAAGCAAATGGTCAGGTGGAAGCTGTAAACAAATCTCTTAAGACCATCTTATAGCAAACAATCAAGTCAGCCAAGTCAAATTGGCATTTGATGTTATACTTGACATTATGGGCCTACCGAACGTCTGTTAAGACTACAACTAGTTTCTCACCTTTTCAACTTGTATATGAGCTGGAAGCAGTCTTGCCTATCGAATGTCAGATCTCGTCCCTAAAGTTGGCAGTAGAATTATTGCCAGACACTTCTCCACTTGAAGAACAGTTAGTATACCTTGAGCATCTCAATGAGCAGTGTTGTGATATGGCCCTAGCCAACGAGGCTCACAAACATAAATTCAAGTTTTAGTATGATAGGTCTGTTCATCCTCAGATTTTCTTTGAAGGTAACCTTGTCCTGGTCTATGACCAAGATACAGACCCCCTGGGGGCAGGAAAATTCAAACCCATGTGGTTCGGACCTTTCATCATAAAAGAGGTTTTAAAAAAGTGCACTTATCATCTGGTTGAATTTGAAGGGAATGCTTTGGTGGAGCCTAGAAATGGTCTCTATCTCAAGAAGTATTACTCATAGGCAGGTCATCGTAGGTAACTTTTTGTAACATATGTATAGCCCTTGTACTATTACTTTCTATTTTTTTTTAGTGTTATGGATGTGTCATTGATGTTATCTTCCGTCACTGTGGCAGATGTCAAGTGATTCCTAGGTGTTCATTGGGTATTCATATGGCACTAGCCGACAAACTCTAAGGCTTGCCTCCGCATCTTGGGTAATCTTTACACCTCAAGGCCAGTTATTATCTTCCGGAGGTATATTCTTAGGTGACACCACAAACAATGTCGCTGACTATAGTGCAGTTATTAAGTTGCTTTGTGACACTTTATCATTTGGCATCTCTCATATCTGGGTCTATATCAACGCTTAGGTGGTTGTGTCTCAGTTAAACAGAGTGTACCGGGTTCATGATCTGACTTTACACCGATGATTCCTTAGGGTACGTCTCTTAAAATGAAACTTTGATTATATTATATATTTTCATGTTCCTAGGAGATTAAACCAAGTTACAGATTCTCTAGCTAATCAAACTTTAGATTGGCATCTTACACACATATGAAAGAACATTCACATAAACATGTAAATACATTTTTTGCACACATGATCCATAGGACACAAAAGACATAAAAATCCATAAATAATATCATAAAGTAACTAGAGTACACAAATGGACGCAAGCGCCTCAAAAATATGACCAATAACGAGTCACGNGTGTAGACTGCATCCTGCTCCGATGTCTCACTCACAAAGAAGTAGTTATCGTGCTTAACGATTTCCATACCAGAGCCTATGGCAATCATTTGTCTGGGTTGGAAACAACCCAAAATATTCTACGCGCAGGTTACTTCTGGCCGACACTTATCAAAGATTGTATCGCATCGGTCAATAAGTGCCACCCATGCCAAATCTTCTCTCGGAAGATGAGGGCACATCCCGCTCCCATGTTTCCTATCATCATAGTTGGTCCATTCACCAAGTGGGGGATTGATTACACTACATGCAACCCTCTTTCAGCAAGGGGGCACCGCTATATCATCGTAGCAGTAGAATACTTCACAAAGTGGGTTGAAGCTATGTCAACATTTAAAGATGATGGAGAGACTCCAACTCTCTTTTTATCCAATTAGATAATAGCAACGTTCGACATCCCGAGGGATATTGTCACTGACCATGGCAGTCTCTTTCAGAACCAGATGATGATTGAGTTAACATCAAATATTGGGTTATGGAAAGAAGTTTCATCACCCTACTATCCCCAAGCAAATGGTCAGGTGGAAGCTGTAAACAAATCTCTTCAGACCATCCTACAACAAACAATCAACTCAGCCAAGTCAAATTGGCATTTGATGTTATACTTGACATTATGGGCCTACCAAACGTCTGTTAAGATTGCAACTGGTTTCTCATCTTTTCAACTTGTATATGAGCTGGAAGCAGTCTTGCCTATCGAATGTCAGATCTCGTCCCTAAAGTTGGCAGTAGAATTATTGCCAGACACTTCTCCACTTGAAGAACGGTTAGTATACCTTGAGCATCTCAATGAGCAGTGTTGTGATACGGCCCTAGCCAACGAGTCTCACAAACATAAATTCAAGTTTCAGTATGATAGGTCTGTTCATCCTCGGATTTTCTTTGAAGGTAACCTTGTCCTGGTCTATGACCAAGATACAGACCCCCTGGGGGTAGGAAAATTCAAACCCATGTGGTTCAGACCTTTCATCATAAAAGAGGTTTTAAAAAAGGGCACTTATCATCTGGTTGAATTTTAAGGGAATTCTTTGATGGAGCCTAGAAATGGGCTCTACCTCAAGAAGTATTACTCATAGGCAGGTCACCGTAGGTAACTTTTTGTAACATATGTATAGCCCTTGTACTATTACTTTCTAGTTTCTTTTAGTGTTATGGATGTGTCATTGATGTTATCTTCCGTCACTGTGGCAGATGTCAAGTGATTACTAGGTGTTCATTGGGTATTCAGATGGCACTAGCCGACACACTCTAAGGCTTGCCTCCGCATCTTGGGTAATCTTTACACCTCAAGGCCAGTTATTATCTTCCGGAGGTATATTCTTAGGTGACACCACAAACAATGTCGCTGACTATAGTGCAGTTATTAAGTTGCTTTGTGACACTTTATCATTTGGCATCTCTCATATCTGGGTCTATATCAACGCTTAGGTGGTTGTGTCTCAGTTAAACAGAGTGTACCGGGTTCATGATCTGACTTTACACCGATGATTCCTTAGGGTACGTCTCTTAAAATGAAACTTTGATTATATTATATATTTTCATGTTCCTAGGAGATTAAACCAAGTTACAGATTCTCTAGCTAATCAAACTTTAGATTGGCATCTTACACACATATGAAAGAACATTCACATAAACATGTAAATACATTTTTTGCACACATGATCCATAGGACACAAAAGACATAAAAATCCATAAATAATATCATAAAGTAACTAGAGTACACAAATGGACGCAAGCGCCTCAAAAATATGACCAATAACGAGTCACGAGGCTTATGCCCTCAAAAAATATATACAAGTAGTGCTCGTGGCATGTGAAATGTCTAACTAAGGTCACTATGGGCCCTGTTATGCTGATCCACAACGTTGGCTAAACGCTAAAACAACTGGACCCACGTCCGTGGTGCCCCCAGTATAGGAGGCTGCATAGATGGTGGCAGGTCCTCAATCTTTTCCATAGGGACCATGTGAGTGAGCACAGTAAATTTTCGCTTGACTCGTCTCAATACCTTCTCAGCCTCACCGACTGGAAAATCTCCTGCTACTGCTGGTCCCCTTGCAGTGGTAGGGGTGGCCCCTGGCCAAGGACGACACCTATTCCTCGCATAGTCAGCGGGTCGCATTGGTCCCACATCTTCACTCAACAAACACATATCCGTCAAATACTCTGGTATAACAAAAACAACATAAAAATTACATATGTTTAACAAAAAAAAAAAAACAATGATGGAGACTTATCCATTTCTCCTTTCTCCTCAGCAGGAGGTACTGGTATCTCAGGATCCCTCGAAAAATCAATCCCTACATAAGGGTAATCCTTGATAATTGGGATCTACCATGATAGCCAGGCAAAGAAATCATCATCGAAGGACTCATTAGTCCATCCACCACCTTGTCATGGCAACAATACTGCCCATATACACATAGCATGAAGAGAGGCCTAATGTCCTCAAACCACTACTCAAGGACTAAAACTCAAAACTCTCTCAAAGAAGAATGAGCATAGAATGGTCCCGAACCCAAAGTTCCTCTGTGTTCGCAAACGACAATATGTCAATTGCCTCTTCATACACTCAAGCAATGTGGTACTCCAATAAACAATTTGTGCATTCAAGCATTGGACTGCATAGTTCATCTGTGCCCAGGACACCTGATACAAGTCCTGAAAACCAGTGCTTCACTCAATAAGAAACACTATCGCCTGTAGTGATAAGTCAATAATCTTTCTTATAGGCACCTGGGAGCTTGAGCGATCTATGTCAGTCGCAAAATAAAGAACTATCAATTCTGTTATGTTATGTGGCCCCGAAGAAAAAGACTGGAAGTTGACTGGTTCCTCTCTCTAGGAGAGGCCAGTCAAAAAATAAATTTCCTCGATTGTGGGCACCAGTGACTGCCCCTCTAACATGAATGCCTCTGCATTCGGATGCGAGTAGTCAACCAAGGCATTCGGTAGCCTAGGTTGTGCCTTCATAAAAGGACATAAGAAGAACTTGAGTAACCCACATTGCATCAAGGTATCCATAGCATTGGGGTCTTCCCTGACCAACTCATTAACCCCTCCATCCTCTCTTTCTCTCCAATTGACATACATCTTGCAAAACACCAAGGTTCAGGAGGGTTAACCCTTGTTTTTTAATATTTTTTCATTCAAAAAGGGGGTCCATGTGAGTTGTAATACTGACAGTCATGTGTAGATGCGTGTAGGGTTTACTCTACCCGAATGTATGCATGGCCTATCCTGAGACAACCCGCGCAGACCTAGGGCCGAACTTTTGAAGGTTGATGCCCCCCCAAAAAATGAAACCTAAAGAAAAAAGAAAGACTTAAAATGAAAGATAAGAGAGTTTGTACATACTTGGTCCAGATAAAAGTTCGTTTCATCCACTGTAGCTCCCAGAATCACCACTTTTGACAAAGGGTTTTTTTTGGCTCCAGAGTCAATTTCCAAATCAGTAATGGTGATAATGAGTTGCCAGCTTCTATTTATAGACTTTTTGGCCTCTTTTTGTCATTTTTTTGTCCTCCCTTATCATTTTCTTTAAACCAAAAACCATTTAGAGTGATTCAAGAGTTGCATGGGAGGGATATGATCGGGTATCGAGACAATTTTTTGGAGTTTTGGGTAATTTTCGATGTTCCATGAATTTTTTTTTCCGAGGATCAACTTGAGCATGTAGGTTAGGTTTCTACCCTTACTTTTTTTATCTCGTTGTCTTTTTCCTTTGCCATAGGATCGATCCCATCAGTTTGCGACATGGAACCATCATAGCTTCTTTAGAAGTGTCGTGACTTGGTGGTAGAGCTTACCGAAACATGGATGCCCTAGGTAGATCTTGGTTGCATTATGGTATCCATGTTGTCTCTAATCACTGTAGGCTCGGGAGTCCTTGTTGTTTTTTCTGATTACGAGTTTGAGCCTCATTTGCATGATTCCTTTTCACTCTTGATCTCACCCTCAGGATTCTCAAAAGATATAATGGGTCTTCTTTTAAGCACTTTTCAAACCCTCTAAACATGAAAAGATTGTCGAGCGATCTTGTGGCCTTTCACGCTCGTTAAACTGAAATTTGAAGTCACGTCTGTCCAACGGTAGTTTACCCCTTTTTCGGTTCGGACGGTCAACTTTACGAACAAAGGTATACTCTATGGAACTTCAATTCTCTAAAAGAGTACCCTCAGGTATAATTTTACCCCTTTTTCGGGCCTAAGGGACTAAACTTATGAAAAAGGAACCCCCTCGGAGTCCATAGTTAAGCTCTTTTCAGACTCCCTAAAATTGAAAAGATTGCCAAGTGACCTTATTCTTTCACACTCGTTAAACTGGTCCAGAAGAACATTCCCAATGAAGTCCATAGTTAATCTTTTTTTAGACTCCTTAAAAATGAAAAAATGGCCGAGTGATATTGTCCTTATCACACTCGTTAAAATGGTTTTGAATAGACGTCTTTTCGGTGCTAGTTTACCCCATTTTTGAACTGACTAGACTATCTTTGAAAAAGGTACCCCAATGGAGTCTCCTTTTATGTTTTTTTAGACTCTCTAAATATGAAAAACCACTGAGCTTACCTTCTCTAGGCTCATTAAACTTACATCAAAGGACATTACCATTGTGTGTTTTGTTCATCGCATTTGCATACCCACGTCTTTGGCCTAATGCTGGCTCCATGTTTCTCTCAAACTGAACCATCTGAAGCATGCCTTATACGCAAGCTCTGTAGCATTTTACCTCTATGTCTTGACACCTTTGGCACCTGGAGAATTTTCCCAAGTGTCCTTTTCTTGCATATGCCTCTTTGCCCTGAACATCCCTATGTTCCGTGCGCTTGGAACTAGTATGTTTTCAAGAATCGCTTCTCCTTTGTAACGTAACATTCTTTTATTCTTTTTCCAAGATTATTGAAAAAGACAAAAAAATAAAATATACCCAAAAAAAGAGGAAGGGAAAAGTATTTTCTTTATTGGCAGCATAATTAGTCGCCCTTGGATAAAGCTCATCTTTTTGTTTGTTCATCAAATCCTTAGGAAGCTTTTTGTTTGTTCATCAAATCCTTAGGAAGTTTTTCTCGCTACATAGAGCTATGTCCTCCTTCGTTTGGTTATTCTTCCAAACATATGGAGAGTTTGCATTGCCTCCTACCTCATAAACTCATGTCAATGCCATGCTGCCTGGGTCTCATCATTTGTCGTGCTATTGTCCAAGGGAAGTTTGTCACCAAGCCTGATTCGGCCCCTCTGCAATTTGTCTCTTGCCCTCATACCCGACCATCCTAAATGTCCAATCAAGTCCTTGTTCGAAATCAATGAAGCCTTCAGTCTGATCATCAAGATTATCTAGTGCATTATCGATGAGCCATCGAAGACCTCTGGGTAGTGTAGTCGTACACTCATACTGCACTTCTACCTTGAGTTTTGAAGATTTTGAAGTTGTTGCTCGAGCTCTGAAGACCTCGTCTCCAACCATCAGGCTGTATCAACTTCTAGAAGATGGGTACTTTATATGTATATCTTTTTTTATTTCGAGATGTAGCTCCATTGTGTATTGTTCATGGCTACTCTTTATAGAGTTATAAGACATGGATATATAGTGTATTTGATTGGTAGCCA
This sequence comes from Picea glauca, assembly GCA_000966675.3. Classification (NCBI taxonomy): domain Eukaryota; kingdom Viridiplantae; phylum Streptophyta; class Pinopsida; order Pinales; family Pinaceae; genus Picea; species Picea glauca. The sequence continues at coordinate 89,030 of JZKD02S1129603.1, read as the reverse complement.
TGATTCTAGCTTATCCCGAGCATGGGTATTCCCGCCTCGGTGAGACAATTGTTATTTTGCATATGGCGCCTCCTGGTTCCTGATCCCTGGGCTCAATTGTTCGGCACATCAGTGAAGATTGTTAATGTATTTTGGCCATTAAATGTTCTTCTGACCTCACACATTAGGGGGCATCTGTTATAACCCTAATTTTCACTAGGCATGCTTACCTGGCATCAGGCCATCTCAGATTCCTTCTTTTCCAAAACACTATTGGACAAATCTTTAAAAAACCTCTTTTATAAGGGCCCATGCACCCTACTCCATTACTGAACGCGTGTACATGCTAGGTGACCTAAAATAGCCCGCGTGTACCTACAAAAGCATGAAAAAAGGAAAGTTGTTGATGGAACACACAACTTTGGGTGAGTTAACTGAAACTCCAGGCCATGCATGGCCAAGGGTTCATCCAAATTCCTAGCTTCTTCTAGCCTATAAAAGAAGGGCTAGGGGTCCTATTTGGAGGAGGAGAATAATAGTAAAGAAAATCTAACCAATTGTACATTCCCATTGTCCCAACCCTTTAGCCATCCTTGTGCAAAGAGAGATACAGAGCAAAGAAGTTGGAGGACATTTGAAGAGGAGCCCAGGATCAGGTTTGTGGAGTGGTGTCCGGTCTCGACATTGTAAGTTGATTCATTAAAGTTAATAATAAAGAAATTCTTTTCCCATCCCACTATATGAGTTCTTCATAGTTTAGTGAATATATGTTTGAATCTCTAACGCATTAATCTGTAGAACAAATGCATGTAGAGTTTGTTGCTTGTTTTGTATGCAGGTCAGTCTTGGGAGGATAGTTGCTAACAAGTGATCAAGCGTGAAGAAGGATCGACATCGAATGTCTGAAATACGGTATGTTCATTTAACCATGTATTTTCTCAAAAGAAATGGGGATTAGGTCTGGGACGACAATAGAAAGTAGGATTCTTTCGGTCTTATCTGCATGCATAATATAACTCTAAATGCTAGTCCATAGGGGGATTTCCCACCAAAACACATCCACCAATTCTACAATTTATGTTGAACAAGGCACATTAGGTACTGTGCGGCTCGAATAGATAGATTGATGTATGTCCTTGAGCTCCTTCTCTATTCTGTCATACAATGTTTCTTGATTTTCTTCATGTCTTTGTAGGATATCTTCAAATATGTCCTCCACAGTTGCAATGATGAAATCAACATCCTCCACTGTGAGCACATTATTCGACTGAGGTTTATTGGCTCGGGTCTTCATTTGTGCTGAGGGTTTTTGCGGGGAAACCATCCTTTTCTTCGATGTTTCAGTCTTTGTAAGCGGATCCTTCAGTAGTGTAATTTCACCTTTTTATTATTTTTCTCCTTCTTCCCCTCCTTCTTCTTGGTTCACTTTGTCTCCTCCTCCTCCTACAGGTGAGTCTGACCTACTTTCCTTTGAGGCACTATCCTCCTCATCGGTTTCTATGTTCTTCACTTCCTCCTTTTTCTTCTTTTTCTTTGTGCTAGTATATCCATCATGTTTTCCTGAGTGACCAAGGGTCTTCCGATGATTTCAGGATCAGAGAGATATGCATCTTCCACTGGTACAAGGAACTCTGTTGGCTATTATTTGGTGATCTCCTCCATGTCTTCGTCGGTCATCTTGTAATAGGATTGCAACTCCTCCTTACTTTCATCCCTGTGCGCGATGATGTAAATAAAGTGTTGATCTACGTGGAACTTTGCTAATGGACTATATTGATGCAAAGTGTTCATGGTCATTTGTGTAAATGCTTCAATGGCGTGCTTCATCTATAAGTAGTAATCATGGAACACCACATTTGATTGACATTGCTTCACCATATCATTTGTTTACCACAAGGTAGAGAACCTTGCGGTGAACGACTCTGATGGATCAAATTCTGGGAAGGTTGATCCTTCTAGCATTTGCCAATTGACAAATGCAATCAATATCAATAGTCAGCTGAAATAAAACTCATATCCCCAATCTTGCGCTTCGCGATAGTCCTTCTCCAACTCATTGACGAGGTAACACGCCTAGTTCATTTGCATGCCTTCTATGCACTTCTCTGCAAGGTCTACTACAAATCTCGTGACCTGCATCGGGTGGTTCTTTCTGATGATCTTACCAGCTATAAGTTGACAAGCTAGGGGCATTGTGCCATCTTGGATGGAAGCTACCTTGTAGCCTCACTTTCACTTCTCTACATAATCGTAGTCTTCCTTTGTATTCTATGCCAAAGAGCGATCTGAAGTCTTCCCTGGGTAGAACTGGTGAGGGTACTATCCTTGCATACTCAGTCATATGATGAGGTGGATCAACACCATATCCATAGTGATTCACCTCTCGAGCCAAAGATACCCTCCATGGTATCATGACAGGACAAGTTTAACACAAGCGTTAACCTCCTGATGTTGACCAAAGTGGGGGATCTTCATTACATTCAAGATCGTTGATTGCGCGAGATCCTTTATCCGTGGCTGGGAGACTATGCACTACTTCTTCCCAGTCATTTTCATCAAATACCTATGCGGTGCGAGCATTGCATAGTTATTCCTATCTCCGAGGTTGAAGTGTCTGTTCTTCAGAGCTAGAATATGTCCTAACTATGGTCCAACTAC
>JZKD02S1129603.1:36242-63835 GCA_000966675.3 Picea glauca | reverse complement strand
GATTCACTTGTTTATGGTACAGGTTGATTACAGGTTGTTTGGCACATGTTGGTGCGTGGTTGATGCTCTTGTTTATGGTACAGATTGATATCTGTTGAGGATTGTTGCCTCATCTTAGTTGGTGCTGAGAATGAAAGTTGAGTCTTGCATATAGAGCTGGTGCTCTTGTAGAGTTGTACTCTATTCAGTTGTTGCTAATAAACCCCAAGGATTGTAGTCCGTAATAAAAAGAAAATTGTACATACATCTTGTGTTCTTTGTGTTCATTGTGGTGATGACTTATTGATGATATATTGCTGATATATGTTGCTGATATGTGCTCACATATAAATGGTTATAAATGACAACAATGAGTAATGAATAAATGTTGAATGATAATTGATGAGTTTTTGTGCAATAGGGAAGTTTTGAGAAAAAGATCCCCACACTCATTCACCCCCCCTCTAAGTGTGGTAGGTGTGTCCAACAGTTATGGAATTAAACTTTCACCTAGTCTAGTCTCTCGAGTAGTTACAAGAGTGAACTGCCACCTAGCTGAGTTAACTAGTCTATCAGTATTCAACTAACTTAATGAAACAGAGTGAAGTGAGGAGGATATTAGGGAGTCATGAGTAATGCACTAATCTGGTGATGATCCCAAGGAAAATTTGCATTACTGTTGATGATCCCAATGTTGCATGGTGACAATACCAATGTAGCTTCTATACTCCACTCAACTGATCAAACTGAAGTGAAAATGAAAGAGAATATTCTCCCTAGAGGAATATTCTTCCTAAAATATAGGAGACTGAATAATGACTAATAAACAAGGAAACAAAATTAGGAAACAAAATCCTAGGTGTGTGTGAAGTAACTCCAACAATCGCTTCCTTAGATAGGATATGCCCCAAATAGTGAATTTGGTTTTGATAAAATGAGAACTTGCTCAATTTGGCATACAATTGATGCTCCCTTAATACTTGTAATACATTCTTCAATTGTTTCTCATGATCTTCTTCCGACTTGGAATATATAAAAATGTCATCCAAAAATACAATGAAAAACCTATCTCATCCAAATGGATTTTGGTGGCCTCCCACCTATTCCAACTGGTTCATTTTGGTAGTTTTCGAGTTTGACAGTTTTTTTTCCTAGTTTTTGGGTCCCTAGCTTGTGGGACCATTTTGAGGCCCTAAACAATGTTTTTAGGGCTCTCCATAGTCAGATATAGTCCTCAGATAGACCTTTCCAATGGGATATCCTGTAGATAAAATGAATATCATATGCAAAACTTACGACCTCGGGAAGTTGATGTACTAACTTACCCAAACGGGGCCCACATGACTTTTGGCGGTTCATCTTCTAGGGTTAGTTTTTGGATATCTAGGGTTTTTTGACATTCCTGTTTATTGTAAAAGGGCCTTCATAGCCTCACTTTAATCATCTTCTTGCGAATGAGGGAATTCTTCACATCTCTTCTCAGAGATAAGCCACCACCATTCGAACAATCTTGTTTTTTGCTGCATTTTATAGTTTCAACTTATTTCCTTATTGAATAGAAAACTAGTTTTATTGTATCTCTGTTAGTTTTTTGTTAAGAAACTCTTAATAATTTGTATTCATTTCATTATTCTCATAAAATATAGATCACTGGTATCAGAGTGAGTTTTTCCTTTTCATCTTAATGCATGTCCCCAACGAGGTCAGGGTACAAAGAATTGGGTCTTGAGCTTGTTTCTCTTGAGGGAAAAATCTCTCGCACGCCCAAACGACCTCTCATGGAAGGAGAAAAGAAATATGATAGGACAAGAGATACTTTCAAAGTGTTTCTTGATGAATGCCTCACACAACAGAGAAATGAGATGGTGGATAGTTTCATGCAAATCCTTCGGCGACTACCAATAGGTGACACATCTTCCTTGAGTGGAGGTGTTGCCCCCTTCAAGGTACAAATCAACTTCGATATTCCTATATTTGAAGGTTATATAAATGCACATGCTATACAAAATTGGTTGAATCTACTAGAAGGGTATTTTTCTATCCATAACTTTTGGAATAGAGAAAAAATTACTTTTGCACTCCTCAAAGGCATTCCCCATGTCAAATATTGGTGGGAAAATTTCTGTGAGAAAAAGGAAATATAGGAAACCTCATTATTTATTGTCATGACCACCTGGGAATCCTTCAAGGATTCTATTAAGGAAAAATACTACCCTTTCATAATTTATGACGACTTGTATACAAAATGGATCACATTGTGGCAAGAAAGAGACCAAGCAATGCTAGATTTCACAAATATCTTCCATACCCTGTGCACCAAGCTAGGTATCAAAGATTTAGAGAGACATATGGTGATCATGTATCATGGTGATATGCATATATACATCTAGACCGAAATGGAATTTTTTTACATCTCATCCTTGGGCGCAACCTATCAATATGTTGTCAAAATCGAGCAGAAGCTCAAAAAAGAGACGCGACAATTTGGGCCTGGGAACCCCTCGTAGCAAAAACCAGGAAAGGGAGGCCCTAACCAACACAACAAAGGACATAGAAAATATNGTAATAAAAAGAAAATTGTACATACATCTTGTGTTCTTTGTGTTCATTGTGATGATGACTTGTTGATGATATATTGCTGATATATGTTGTTGATATGTGCTCACATATAAATGGTTATAAATGACAACAATGAGTAATGAATAAATGTTGAATGATAATTGATGCGTTTTTGTGCAATAGGGAAGTTTTGAGAAAAAGATCCCCAGACTCATTCACCCCCCCCCTCTAAGTGTGGTAGGTGTGTCCAACAGTTATGGAATTAAACTTTCACCTAGTCTAGTCTCTCGAGTAGTTACAAGAGTGAACTGCCACCTAGCTAAGTTAACTAGTCTATCAGTATTCAACTAACTTAATGAAACAGAGTGAAGTGAGGAGGAGATTAGGGAGTCATGAGTAATGCACTAATCTGGTGATGATCCCAAGGAAAATGTGCATTACTGTTGATGATCCCAATGTTGCATGGTGACAATACCAATGTAGCATCTATACTCCACTCAACTGATCAAACTGAAGTGAAAATGAAAGAGAATATTCTCCCTAGAGGAATATTCTTCCTAAAATATAGGAGACTGAATAATGACTAATAAACAAGGGAAAAAAATTAGGAAACAAAATCCTAGGTGTGTGTGAAGTAACTCCAACAATCTCTTCCTTAGATAGGATATGCCCCAAATAGTGAATTTGGTTTTGATAAAATGAGAACTTGCTCAATTTGGCATACAATTGATGCTCCCTTCATACTTGTAATACATTCTTCAATTGTTTCTCATGATCTTCTTCCGACATGGAATATATAAAAATTTCATCCAAAAATACAATGAAAAACTTATCTGATCCAAATGGATTTTGGTGGCCTCCCACCTATTCCAACTGGTTCATTTTGGTAGTTTTCGAGTTTGACAGTTTTTTTTCCTAGTTTTTGGGTCCCTGGCTTGTGGGACCATTTTGAGGCCCTAAACAATGTTTTTAGGGCTCTCCATAGTCAGATATAGTCCTCAGATAGACCTTTCCAATGGGATATCCTGTAGATAAAATGAATATCGTATGAAAAAATTATGACCTCGGGAAGTTGATGTACTAACTTACCCAAACGGGGCCCACATGACTTTTGGCGCTTCATCTTCTAGGGTTAGTTTTTGGATATCTAGGGTTTTTTGACATTCCTGTTTATTGTAAAAGGGACTTCATAGCCTCACTTTAATCATATTCTTGTGAATGAGGGAATTCTTCACATCTCTTCTCAGAGATAAGCCACCACCATTCGAACAATCTTGTTTTTCGCTGCATTTTATAGTTTCAACTTATTTCCTTATTGAATAGAAAACTAGTTTTATTGTATCTCTGTTAGTTTTTTGTTAAGAAACTCTTAATAATTTGTATTCATTTCATTATTCTCATAAAATATAGATCACTGGTATCAGAGTGAGTTTTTCCTTTTCATCTTAATGCATGTCCCCAACGAGGTCAGGGTACAAAGAATTGGGTCTTGAGCTTGTTTCTCTTGAGGGAAAAATCTCTCGCACGCCCAAACGACCTCTCATGGAAGGAGAAAAGAAATATGATAGGACAAGAGATACTTTCAAAGTGTTTCTTGATGAATGCCTCACACAACAGAGAAATGAGATGGTGGATAGTTTCATGCAAATCCTTCGGCGACTACCAATAGGTGACACATCTTCCTTGAGTGGAGGTGTTGCCCCCTTCAAGGTACAAATCAACTTCGATATTCCTATATTTGAAGGTTATATAAATGCACATGCTATACAAAATTGGTTGAATCTACTAGAAGGGTATTTTTCTATCCATAACTTTTGGAATAGAGAAAAAATTACTTTTGCACTCCTCAAAGGCATTCCCCATGTCAAATATTGGTGGGAAAATTTCTGTGAGAAAAAGGAAATATAGGAAACCTCATTATTTATTGTCATGACCACCTGGGAATCCTTCAAGGATTCTATTAAGGAAAAATACTACCCTTTCATAATTTATGACGACTTGTATACAAAATGGATCACATTGTGGCAAGAAAGAGACCAAGCAATGCTAGATTTCACAAATATCTTCCATACCCTGTGCACCAAGCTAGGTATCAAAGATTTAGAGAGACATATGGTGATCATGTATCATGGTGATATGCATATATACATCTAGACCGAAATGGAATTTTTTTACATCTCATCCTTGGGCGCAACCTATCAATATGTTGTCAAAATCGAGCAGAAGCTCAAAAAAGAGACGCGACAATTTGGGCCTGGGAACCCCTCGTAGCAAAAACCAGGAAAGGGAGGCCCTAACCAACACAACAAAGGACATAGAAAATATTGATAGTATGAGGGAAACCAATCCAAGCCAAAAGAAAAGAAGGACACCGGAAATACAAAGAAGGATACCAGTAAGTGGCGCGACTTCCATAAGATCCCTTGGCACAAAACTGTTGATTTTTTCTCAAAGTAGTCATTGGTGGCTGAAGTGAAAGACTCTGAATCAGATGTGGGTTCTGACTCTGATTTAGACCCAGAAAGGGGAACATGTATCATTGATGTGGAACCCAGTGCCACTGTTTCTACCACCAAGCTCCATCCTGGTGAACTAGATGATCCTAAAGAAGGCAAGCACATTTTCCATTCATAGATGTCGGTAAAAGGAACCCTGTTGTACTTCATCATTGATAGTGGTAAACATAATAACCTCATCTCAGCAGAGGTTGTCAAGCGGCTAGCCCTACCAAAAATTCCACACCCACAACCCTACACCATTGGATGGCTTCGCCAAGGAAGCGATCTCCATGTCAGCCAACAATGTTGACTGTCGTACGACATCAATCCATTTAAAGATGAGGTATTGTGTGATGTTTCTCCTCTCAAAGTTTGTAATGTTCTTTTGGGCCAACCTTATTTATGGAAATGTCATGCTCTATATGATTCTAGGCCTCGTAATGTTATTATTACTTTGAACAAGAAATTGTACATGATACTCGAGGCAGTCCCTCCTAGTGTTATTTCCTTGATCTCTACCAAGCAATGTAGGAANGCTGCATTTTATAGTTTCAACTTATTTCCTTATTGAATAGAAAACTAGTTTTATTGTATCTCTGTTAGTTTTTTGTTAAGAAACTCTTAATAATTTGTATTCATTTCATTATTCTCATAAAATATAGATCACTGGTATCAGAGTGAGTTTTTCCTTTTCATCTTAATGCATGTCCCCAACGAGGTCAGGGTACAAAGAATTGGGTCTTGAGCTTGTTTCTCTTGAGGGAAAAATCTCTCGCACGCCCAAACGACCTCTCATGGAAGGAGAAAAGAAATATGATAGGACAAGAGATACTTTCAAAGTGTTTCTTGATGAATGCCTCACACAACAGAGAAATGAGATGGTGGATAGTTTCATGCAAATCCTTCGGCGACTACCAATAGGTGACACATCTTCCTTGAGTGGAGGTGTTGCCCCCTTCAAGGTACAAATCAACTTCGATATTCCTATATTTGAAGGTTATATAAATGCACATGCTATACAAAATTGGTTGAATCTACTAGAAGGGTATTTTTCTATCCATAACTTTTGGAATAGAGAAAAAATTACTTTTGCACTCCTCAAAGGCATTCCCCATGTCAAATATTGGTGGGAAAATTTCTGTGAGAAAAAGGAAATATAGGAAACCTCATTATTTATTGTCATGACCACCTGGGAATCCTTCAAGGATTCTATTAAGGAAAAATACTACCCTTTCATAATTTATGACGACTTGTATACAAAATGGATCACATTGTGGCAAGAAAGAGACCAAGCAATGCTAGATTTCACAAATATCTTCCATACCCTGTGCACCAAGCTAGGTATCAAAGATTTAGAGAGACATATGGTGATCATGTATCATGGTGATATGCATATATACATCTAGACCGAAATGGAATTTTTTTACATCTCATCCTTGGGCGCAACCTATCAATATGTTGTCAAAATCGAGCAGAAGCTCAAAAAAGAGACGCGACAATTTGGGCCTGGGAACCCCTCGTAGCAAAAACCAGGAAAGGGAGGCCCTAACCAACACAACAAAGGACATAGAAAATATGGATAGTATGAGGGAAACCAATCCAAGCCACAAGCAAAGAAGGACACCGGAAATACAAAGAAGGATACCAGTAAGTGGCGCGACTTCCATAAGATCCCTTGGCACAAAACTGTTGATTTTCGCTCAAAGTAGTCATTGGTGGCCGAAGTGAAAGACTCTGAATCAGATGTGGGTTCTGACTCTGATTTATACCCAGAAAGGGGAACATGTATCATTGATGTGGAACCCAGTGCCACTGTTTCTACCACCAAGCTCCAGCCTGGTGAACTAGATGATCCTAAAGAAGGCAAACACATTTTCCATTCATAGATGTCGGTAAAAGGAACCCTGTTGTACTTCATCATTGATAGTGGTAAACATAAGAACCTCATCTCAGCAGAGGTTGTCAAGCGGCTAGCCCTACCAAAAATTCCACACCCACAACCCTACACCATTGGATGGCTTCGCCAAGGAAGCGATCTCCATGTCAGCCAACAATGTTGACTGTCGTACGACATCAATCCATTTAAGGATGAGGTATTGTGTGATGTTTCGCCTCTCAAAGTTTGTAATGTTCTTTTGGGCCAACCTTATTTATGGAAATGTCATGCTTTATATGATTCTAGGCCTCGTAATGTTATTATTACTTTGAACAAGAAATTGTACATGATACTCGAGGCAGTCCCTCCTAGTGTTATTTCCTTGATCTCTACCAAGCAATGTAGGAAGGGCATCTCTCAGACCGGGAAGTTTGTCTTCTTCATAATTCGCTCTTAGATTAAGATAAATATCACATCCACATCTAGGGCCTCCATGACCAATCTATCCACACAACAGAAGCAAGTGGATAAGGTCGTGGAAGAATACTCATATATCTTCTCCTCTCCTACCAGTGTACCTCTACATTGCCAAGTCAAGAATCTCGTCGATCTGACCCCAGGTGCACCGCTACCCCATGGTCCAGTCTACCACCGCTCTCTATTAGAAAAAGAGGAGATCAAGAGGCAGATCTAAGAAATATTCGACAAGGGACACATCCTTCCTAGCTCATCATCTTGTGGGAGCCCAATCGTACTGGTGTAGAAGAAAGATGGTACCTGGTGACTCTACATTGATTATCAGGCCCTGAATAAAATCACAGTCCCAAACCGATACCTGATTCCCCGAATCGTTGAATTCCTTGGTCATCCCACTGGGGCCAAATACTTTAGTAAGGTTGATCTAAAGTCTGGCTACCACCAGGTCCCAATAGAATAGACAGATGTATGGAAGACCACCTTCAAGTCAAAAGAAGGTCTTTTTGAATGGTTGGTCATGCCCTTTGGTTTGACAAATTCTCCAACATATTTTATTAGAATGATGGACGATACCCTGCAACCTTTCACCAATACTTTTGTAGAGGTTTATATGGATGACATATTCGTATACAACAAGACTTGGGTGGAACACTTGCAACATATTCAACAAGTTATGCACACCTTAGGACAACACAAACTGTATGCAAACTTGGGAAAAATCTCTTTTGGCATGGACAGGGTCCATTACTTAAGCTACATCATTGATCATCATGGTGTACATGTGGATCTAGCCAAGATCCAGGTCATCCATGACTGGTCAGCCCCAACCACACTCACTGAGCTTCAGATCTTCTTGGGCCTCTCCAATTTCTATCGCAAGTTTGTGTTGGGATTCTCTCATATCGCATGGGCCCTAAGCCAAGTAACCAGAGGTAGAGTTAAGGAAATATTTGTGTGGGTCATGTCCCAAAAAAAATCCTTCGATGACTTGAAGTAGAGTTTGTTATTATCCCCAATACTTTCATTATTGGACCTGGAACATCCCTTTGAGATCAAGACAAATGTTGCAGACTATGTTGTGGGTGTCGTTCTCACTCAACACGACCACCCCATGGTGTATCATAATGAGACACTATCAGATGTTGTCCATAATTACCCTACTTATGACAAAGAAATGTACACCATTGTGCAAGCCTACCACCAGTGGAGACATTACATTCTGTGGAAGGAGACAGTCGTTGGCATTGATCACAAGCCTCTACAGCTCATGCAGACCTAAGGCAAATTATAGAATGATCACCATAAAAAGTGGTTCACATACTTATAGCATTTCCACCTCAACATCAAGTATAAAACAAGAAGTACAAACCAATTTGTTGATTTTCTCAGCCGACTTCCAGTCGTGGCACTCACCACAGTGCTATATTCCTATGACCATGAGACCTCTAGATGTCCCCACCTCTATGAGACAGACCCTGATTTCTCCACCTCCTACCAAATGTTGGGATAAAACTTAGTGGTCGCTAATTTCCATCTTCAGCAAGGGTTGTTGTGTCATTTGGGCCATCTATGCATTCCATCAAGTGAGCACACAAAGCTGATTTGGGAAGCTCACTATAGTCGGGTGGCAGGACACTTTGGCATCAAAACGACAGTGGCAATGCTGCATAAACATTTCTACTGGGCAAAAATTTGACAGGATGTCAGAAAGTATATCAGGTCCTACACTGCTTGTGCTATTTCCAAACTGACCACTAAGAAATAGGGCATGTACATCCCTCTTCCTACTCCTGACAAGTCGTGGGAATCCATCTCAATGGATTACATGTCGGGCCGCCCATCCACCAAGAGGGGAAATGACTATGTTTTTAGAGTTGTTGATCACTTTTCCAAGATGATGATTATGGTCTCCTGCAAGAAGAACATCATTGTAGAGGCCACTGCCTAGATCCTCTTTGAATGCATATGGGTACACTTTGGGATCCCACAAACCATTTTCTCAGATTGGGAAAATGTTCCTCAACACATTTTGGTCAAGCCTTTGGTCATTGTTGGATACCAAGATGACCAAATCCATGGCCTTCCACCCCTAGATAGATGGCCAAACCAAGGTCGTCAATCGAATGATCATACATATCTTGGGCATGTACAATTACAAGCACCCACACACATGGGATGAGAGTCTTCCCTTTGTCCAACATAGCTACAACCAAGCCCTGCATAGATCAACTAGCCACAACCCCTTTCAAGTGGGGTTGATATTCCAACCATTGGGCCCCATGGAGGTTGCACTACCCCTGGAGAACACCTCAGTCGACTCATCCGTTTCTCCACAGGAAGCTGAAAAAACCACTCGGTTGATTGAATGGATCCAACACATCTGCCAATAGGTTCATGATATTTTACAGAAGTCCAATTCCAAGTACAAGCAGTGCCATGATGACCATTGGGTGCCACATAAGTTTCAGGTGGGAAACAAAGTTTGGTTTCACTTGCAGAAATAATGCCTTATAGGGCCCCATCAAAAGATTTTCCCACTCCGGTATGGGCCATACAGAATCACCAAGGCTGTGGGTGAAAATGATTTTTCACTCAACATTCCCCCTTTCCTTGGCATGCACCCAGTCTTCAAGGTGGATCTCCTTTGGCCATATTTCCCACCATTATTGGACACCTAAGAGATAACAAAGCAGTTGACGCCAACATAGCTCAACCCTAACTGCATGCAACATGTATCTAGTGATCATATTGTGAACACACAGATCAAGGGCACCCGACATCAAATGATCCAGCTTTATTGAGTTGTCAAAAGAGGGAAGCTCCTGCACCAAGACAAGTGGCTCACTCGGGGCCAAATTCAACAGAAAGTTTGTCATCTAATGGGGGAACTCAAAGAAATGGAGACCATTGCTTCCTAGGGGGGGTGGATTGATCCATATGGATTTATGTGGCCTCCCACCTATTCCAATTGGTTCATTTTGAGAGTTTTCAAGTTTGGCAACTTTTTGTTTCCTAGTTTTCAGGTCCCTGGCTTGTGGGGCCATTTTGAGGCCCTAAATAACGTTTTTAGGGCTCACCATAGTCGAAGACTCCCTTTGATATATTGCAACAAAATGTGTATTCCTTGGATAAAATTTTCCAATGGGCTATTGTGCACCTAAAATGGAGATCATATGCAAAAGTTACAAACCTGGGAAGTTGATGAACTAACTTACAAAAATGGGGCCCACATGACTTTTGGCGCTGCATATCCTAGGGTTAGGTTTTTGTATGTCTAGGGTTTTTGACATTCTTGTTTATTGTAAAAAGGTCTTCAGAGCCTCATTTTAATCATCTTCTTGCGAATGAGTGAAGTCATCACATCTAGTCTCAGAGATAAGCCACCACCATTCCAACAAGCTTGTTTTTCGTTGCATTTTACAATTTCAACTTATTTCCTTATTGAATAGAAAACCAATTTTATTGTATCTTTGTTATTTTGTGTTAATAATATCTTAATAATCTGTATTCATTTCGTTCTTCTCATAAAATCCATATCATTATCTAAGTATTCTCTAAAAATTCCATTCATTAAACACATGAAGACAACTGGTGCATTTGATAACCCAGATGGCACCATTGTGAACTCATAATGACCATACCTTGTTCTGATTGTAGTATTGTTGATGTATTCATATTAAATTCTTACCTGATGATAAACTGACCTGAGATCAATATTGGAGAATATTTTTTCATTCTTCAACTGATCAAAGAGGTCATCGATCCTTGGAAAATGATAATTATTATTTACTATTACTTTTCTCAAATGATTGAATTCAATACAAAGTCTCAATGTTCCATCCTTATTCTTCACAAATAATACTGGAGCACCCCAAGGTGACACACTTGGGCATATGTACCCCTTCCTTAGAATCTCTTCAAGATTCATTTGAACTCCTTTAATTATGGGGTAGTCATCCTGTAAGGGGTCTTGGATACTGGCACTACTCCAAGCATCAGACTGATGGAGTAATAAATGTCTCTTTTAGGAGGTATTCCTAGTATTTATTTAAATACATCCTCAAACTCTTTTAGGACTTCACAATATTCAATATTTGACACCCTATCCTTAGGTGTCTCTTCCATATGAGCTGCAAATATTTAACACCCTTTTCTGTAACATTTCTTTAGCTGCAATGCTGAAATTTCTCTGACAGTTATGGCCATAGGAATTCCATGTATTGTCCTTAACTTCCCTTCTTCATCCCAACAAGTAAGTTCTTTATTATAACAGTCTAGGATAGCGTGGTGTTGTTCCAACCTATTAACACTCTGTAAATTTGTTTGTTTCATGAACAAACGATTGAGGTAACTGCTTCAACCAACTTTAGGTTGGATTCTGACCCTTCCAACCAGAGAGGTCTCTCTCAGACATATAGATACTGAAAATACTCAAAAATATTTGGCAATGGACACACAAAGGTCAGATTCTACAATAGGGTAATTTTTAAAAAGTGGTAGGACAAACAAGATAACAGGGGCATTGGGAAATGGGGTCAATTCCTAAAATCATATGAACATTTATAAGATATGTATTCTTGAGGGAACAGAGGAAAAATAGGCATGATGTTTAGACAAATAAGTAATATGAGATGGAAGTGGAAAAAGAGAGGAAAGACTACTATGAAAAGAGGCGTCTTACATAAGACGATTCTCTTGGTATAGATTTAGAAGAATAAACATAAAGGATGGCTACTGAAAATAGAGCACCAATCAAGGGTGAATTCTGAACCAGAAACCAACAAACACATACCAAGTATAATTAATACGAGAAGCAGTACCAGCAAGATGAATTCCTTCTTTTGCGTAAATATTATCACTAGCAACAAAACAAATTCATGAATATGAAATACATGAAAATATGTTGAACATCAACACGATGATGAATATCAACTATCTAAGAAAGACTTCTTTGCTTATATTAAAATCCATAAGAAATCATAAAGTTTTTCTGCTACAAGGGTAGGCCCTTCTCCATCCATTCCAACCCTTCATTTATCGTTTTAACAGTATATATAGATAAATTACATATGAGACCCAAAAACAGGTCATCTTCTCCAAGATTCCAAAAATAGATATCGGTTACAGAGGGAGTAACGTACCAAAATTGAACTCCTACTTTCTAGGGAACGTTACAAATAGAAAACCAAAATATTTGAGATCTTTACCCTGAATGCCACCTGTCTACAAAATCACAAGATTCCCTGAAATGAACTTGATTTAGCCTATCATGAATTTTACATTTTAGCTTTTCAATCTCTTCCTTTAACGTGTCAAGCCAACTAGGATGCTCTTCTTCAGTACCTTTAACTGTTCCATCTTTATGCTCCTGCTTCTGTCACTTTTTCCTTTTGTTCTCGCCGTCTTGCATGTAGTTCCCATTTGCATATCCATTAATGATAAAATCCTTCATAATAGGATTCAACCTAATCTCTTCACTTGATCCTGGTTCATTTGCAGATTTTGCGCAATATTTTTCCACTAGGAGTTGCACAACATGCCTTTCTCTCTTCTTTCTTGATAGTTTTGTCATATTATTCAAATTTCCTGGTTTGCTAAAAACTGCTCGATCTTTCTTCTTATCTTCCTCTACTTTTCCAGGGAACACGATCCTATTTCCCTCAACTGCACATGAATTAGATGAGTGATTCAATTTGCAGGTATCCCACTCTATAATAAAACGCCAATTACCCAAAATAGAGTAACTTCTCCCGTGTTTTGAGTAACAATCTCCACCAAGTACTAATCATGGGCTACTGAAGAAAGTCCTTACAAGGATAATGACCTCTCACGTTTGACCATCGATTTCCAATTATGATTATTAAATCGGTTATTTGGCGGAACTTACTTGGAACTGCACGGGCGAATGGTACCTAAACAGGTGTCTCGAGATGATTAGACTAACCATCAAGCTTCACTTCCACATGTGACCCTTGATGATTTGACACATTTAATGACACTTAACACATGATTTCGGGGGTGTGATGGAGTGGTTTTTCGTTCGCTCCCTCCCCCCCGAAATGCATCTGAGGATGCCACATATCTTTGTGGGAAACAATGGTTGAAATTCCAGGCCCGCTTATACATTTTAACCTCCGCGCTGTTTCCATCCTCGAAATATCTCCCAACTGTTGATCTCAGTGGATGGTGATCTATGACCTTTCGAGCCCAATTTTTCTAACACCTCCACCAAATTTAATCTCTTTTTCCATTTCTGGCATTTCCCCAAATTTATCTACCTTCTAAATTAGTTTATCACCTCGCTAACCCTAAAATCTCAATTTCACCCTGAAAATTTAAATGGTGATAACATGGGATCCAAATGGGGATTCTATCCTCCCAATGAGGTAGCAAAGAACATGTATACCCTGTGCCTTATCCATTGAGATTCACCCAAAATAGGTGTATACCCTTCCTTGACCTGTCACAAATGTATGTTGAAAACTTAAGTCTGCACACTACTCTCCCTTGGAGACTGAACACTAGATATACTACTAACATCTAAATAAACACTTTATTTGGAAATCTAAACTTGAAAATGCTTGATCTTCAATCTTATTCGTACCTACCTACCCTAACTGCTGAAATGAGCTTCCTATCAGATGAAATCATAATGCCAATGCAAACATACAAGCATTGTATCTACTATCTCATTTCTTTGTACATGCTTGGTCCAAAACTTGTTTACTAATGATTCATTTAAGAATCTATGTATGAATTCAAATCTCAAAAGATTGAAAACATGGGGATTGTTGACTGCCTCAAACAAAACTACAAATGGATCTCCTAAAACATGCATTAAACAATAATAATGTTGCACTCCTCCCATCACATTCTTTTTTTCACGTGGTTTAACTAGTTGATTTTTACCGAGAATTTGAAAAATCAGCTGAGACTGCTGGGAATAACAATCTTCTAAACTACAAGATAGTTTTGAATGGAATAAAACCCCTGGTAGCAAGCAATCCATATTTAATGTTGATGTTGATTGACCATCATCTTCATCCTTAAGCTTACAACCCATCATAAGCTCTAAATTCTGATTGTTAAAACTCTCCATATAGCATATTCCACAGGGTCATGAAACACATGAGAAAACATTTCTTCTTGATGACCCAAAACAGAAGGACATGCCTCCTTCATAAGTGTTTTTTTTTATTGTTCCACTTCTTCAGTCCTGAGAACATTTTTAGAACCATAATGTTCAAATGAATTAAATAAAACAACTGCCTCCTTGTTATCTTTCAGTATTTATGATTGAACCGTGACATACACTGTTTTGTTTCTTTCCTGAAATTCTATGTCATTTGTTTGCTCACTGCTTGAAATATTCATAGAATCATTTTCATCACCCTCATCAATGTCTAAAACCCTTGGAATTTGAACAACCACATCATTCATAAGGGAACAAAAACAACTTTGAAGAAGTTTTTTTTGTTGGAAATCTTGTTGAATATCTTCATCAATTTTAGGACAAGGAAAATGACTTTGAACAACAATGATTTTATCAACTTCCTCTGTTATCCCATGATTTATTTTTAAAAATTCAAAGGAAGAAAAACATAATGGAAGATAGTTTTCATTTTCAAGTCCATTGCTTTCTTCATATTTAACATCATGCTTGGAGGATTTCTGATTTGAAACATTATGAACATTTTTCTTCATCAATTTGAAACAAGCAAAGAACAATGGTAAGGTTCTTTCACCTTATTCAAAACATTCTTGATTTTCTTTGTTGTTGTCATTTGCATATATTCCAATTTCTTTTGATTGCTGAACACACTCATCTTCAACTTCATTTTCAACTGATGGTTGTAATTTCTTCTTAATTTGCTCCAGTGAATCAGTGTGATTTGGCATCATCCCACCTTCCTTTTCTTCAGTGATGATCTTAGAATTTTCTTTCAACAATTTAAATGAATAAAAGCATAAAGGTAAAGAATTTCCTTCAGCTAATTCAATACTTTCTTCTTTGTAATTATGACATGTAGGCTGATTTATCTTAATATGTTGTTGAAAAGGAACATTTTCTAATAGAGAACATGCAAATGGTTGTTCTAGGAAGTCAACATCACAATCATCATTATATTCATCATATACAGGAAAATAAACAACATCTTCAATGTCATCTAACAAGAACAAACTTGGAACATCAACCTGCTCTTCAACAGACTGATTTGCAAATTCATCTTCTTGACTGTCTACAAATGAATATATAAAACAATCATCCCCATGCTTATAATAGGGTGTATCAGAAGCTACATTAGCACCCGCTTTCTCAATAAGTGGAATATAATTTTTTTCAAAGTCATTAGCATTAAAATCTTCAGGAGGACCTATGATATTATTAATTCTCTGCTCAAGACTCCAATCAATTGTTTGTTGTTCATATTCACTTTCAGGTTCTTGAGCATCCAAACCCTCATTTCGAATTTGTTCACATGCTTGTATATTGTGTTGAATCTCTTAAGCATCATTAAATATTTGTTGTAAGGACTTAGGTCTTCTTTCCATCAGGATGAAAGACATATGGATGAAGAGTAGTTTCATAATGGAGCATGGAAGCAACTTTAGTGGGTTGAATTTCTTTGGGAAGATTGCAATAAATATCGAAAAACCTTATACTAAGTGTAGAATTAGCTTCATTTCTCTGCCTCTTCAAGACATAGAATTGTGTAAGTTGTAGGTCCAAATATTTCTTCTTGCCCAAAAACTTTGAAAAACAACTCTTCAATTATTCCCATGAACTAATTGTCTCTAGTTGCAAGTGTTTAAACCAATATTTGGTATCTCCTTTCACATATTGAGAGAAGGTCCTCATAGAAACATCATCATGGTCAATCTCAAACAAATCTATAAAATTCTCAAACTCTTGGATGTGTTTCTCAGCTGTGGTGGCATTGGGTTCCCCATCAAACACAAGGAGGTAGTTACAGTGTTTTTGAGGAAAATCATGAACGGTATGAGGTAATTTCAAAGGACTGTATCTATGCTGAATCTTGGAGGGTGTTGTATCAAGTATAAGAGGTGAGACATCAGCCTTGGTTTCATGAGGCTCATCAACTTGGTTATGGTTATAACATGGCACAAATGGGAGATTTTGATCAAAATCAGTGATAAAATGAGAAGATATATGTATAACTTTAAGAGGAGGATATACAATTTCAAGATTCTCATGATCATCATTTGCATGGAGCAGGTGGAGAAAAATTTGTTTATCATGTTCAGGAAAAGACAAAAGGTAATTAATAACAAAAAATATTATGTCTTGGAAAAAACTCAGCTTTAGGTACTTGTCTTCTCCCATGATGTCCTTTCATACCTCTGCCAAGGGGTCTCATATTCTAGTGTAATCTCTGAATTGCATTTGAAGCTTGAGAGGAGTCTCCATGAAATTTTGAATTCTATATACTGGGTCTTTGGGTAGTGGATTCACCATGAAATTTTGAATTCTATATTCTTGAAAATGGAGTCGCAAGGTGAATGGTATACAATCTTTCTGTGTCTGAATAATTTTCACCATCAGTACTCAGATCTGAACTTTGTCGTTTCTCCTAGGGAATATTTCACTTTTTCTCCCCGACAATGTCGCCAGAATGTTATAACTTTGTAAATTTGTTTGGATGATGAACAAATGACAGAAGTAACTGCTTCAACCAACTTTATGTTGGATCCTAACCCTTCCAACCAAAGAGGGATCTCTCAGACATATAGATACTAAAAATACTCAAAAAGATTTGGCAATGGACACACAAAGGTCAGATTCTGTAATAGGGTAATTTTTAAAAAGTGGTAGGACAAACAAGAGAACAAGGCCAGTGGGAAATGGCATCAATTCCTAAAATCTTCTGAAGATTTATAAGATATGTATTTCTGAGGGAACTGAGGAAAAATATGCACGATGTTCAGCCAAATAGGTAATATGAGATGGCAATGGAAAAAGAGAGGAAAGACTAATATGACAAGATATGTCTAACAGAGGATGATTCTCTTGGTATACCTTTAGAATAAGAAACATAAAGGATGGGTACCGAAAACAGATCACCAATCAAGGGTAAATTCTGAACCAAAAACCAATAAACACATAAAAAGTATAATCAATATGAGAAGGAGAACCGACAAGATGAATTCCTTATTTTGCATAAAGATTATCACTAGCAACAAAACACATTCATGAATAAGAAATATAAGAAAACATGTTGAACATCAATAGCATGATGAATCTCGGTTATCTAAGAAAACCTTCTCTTCTTATATTAAAATCCATAAGAAATCACAAAGTTTTCCTACGATAAGGGCTGGCCCTTCTCCAGCCAGTTGAACCCTTCATTTATCTTTTTAATAGTATATATATATATATATATATATATATATATATATATATATATTACATATGAGACCCAAAAACAGATCATCTTCTCCAAGATTCCAAAAATAGATATCGGTTAGAAAGGGAGTAACGTACCAAAAACGAACTCTTATTTTCGAGGGAACATTACAAATAGAAAACTGAAATATTTGAGATATTTACCCTGAATGCCACCTGTCTACAAAATCACAAGATTCCCTGAAATGAACTTGATTTAGCTCGTCATGAATTTTTCATTTTATCTTTTCAATCTCTTCCTTTAATGTGTCAAGCCAACTAGGCTGGTCTTCTTCAGTACCTTTAACTATTTTAGCTTTAGCCTCCTCCTTGCGTTTCTTTTTCCTTTTATTCTCACCATATTGCGTGTAGTTCCCATATGCATATCCATTAATGATCAAATCCTTCATAATAGGATTCAACCTAATATCTTCACCTAATCATGGTTCATCTGCATATTTTGCATGAGATTTTATCGCTAGGAGTTGCGCAACATGCCTTTCTCTCTTGTTACTTGATAGTTTTGTCATATTATTCAAATTTCCCGGTTTGCTGAAAACCGTTGGATGTTTCTTCTCAGCTTCCTATGGTTTACCAGGGAACACGAGCCTATTTCCCTCAAATGCACATGAATTGGACGAGTGATTCGATTTGCAGGTATCCCACTCTATAATAAAATGTCAATTACCCAAAATAGAGTAACTTCACCCATGTTTTGAGTAACAGTAGCCATCAAGTACTAATCATGGGCTACTGATGAAACCACCATTGGAATTTTTGGCCCGCATAGACATTTTAACCTCCATGTTGTTTCCATCCCTGAAGACTCTCCCAACCGTTTATCTCGTAGGATGGTTATCTATGACCTTTCGAGCCTGATTTTCCTAACATCTCTACCAAATTTAATCTCTTTTTCCATTTCTGGCGTTTCCCCAAATTTATCTGACTTCTAAATCAATTTATCACCTCTCTAACCCTGAAATATCAATTTCACCCTGAAAATTTAAATGGTGATAACACAACCAATCCATACCAATTAGATAGTCATAGGAACCTAAAGGAAAGATGTTTAAATATTATCTGGTGCTGATTCCATTCATGTCCATTGGACATGACTTGACCATCTCATTAAATTTTCTTTTGGCTCCGTTTGCCAACTTCACCAACAAAGATTTTCTATTCTTACTTCTTGGAAAATGAAATCTTTCCACCATATTAGGATCTATAATTGTGACTAGCTCCTGAATCAATTAAAATTTCAATGGTTTGGTTGTTGATCATACCTTCCACTTCACTCGTGTGACTGAAACTCAGCTTGCTTGTTTTCTAGGGCTTCATAGATCCTGGGTACATTCCTTCCCATGTCCTCCATTGTTTTAGCTTGATGTACATTGTGAAAAACTCTCACTTTTTCACTTCTATGAGGAAAATATCTATACATATGATTTCCCTGACAACCCCAACATTGAATAGGTAGTTTCCTTGGCCTTTTCCCTCCTATATCAATCATTATGTCTTCTCTATAAGTTGGTTGTCTGTAAAAACTATTTCTGAAGAATGATGGATTATTCCCCTTCTTCCTATATTTCATATTGTGTCTCCCCAAGGTTTTTGGAAAGTTGGCTTTCCTTTATGATGATCATATAGGCTTTTAGATTTCCTTCTAGTATCCTCCAAAGTTTTGGGATCATCATATTGTATCTTGTCACTGATGAAGGAAGGAAACCCACTCAAATACCTTTGAATCTTAACTATCTCATCCCTAATGAAGACAACATACTTTAGCAGTTCTAAAACCTTCTTTCATATTCATCTATGTTCATACTCCCTAGCTTGAGTTAAAAAAATTCCTTCATTTTCTTGTCATAATATCTCTTAGTCAAGTATTTCTTTTGAAAATACTTCTTGAATTCCTTCCAAGTAACATTTTTCTTTTTAATGTGTTTCACCTGCAGAAGTTGGTCCCACCACATGGATGCATTTCCCTTGAGATGATAGATATAAATTCTTGCTTCTGCTTGTGAAGAATAATTATGTAATTGAAAATACTTTCCCATGCCTAGAATCCATTTATCTGCATCTTCATCCTTTTTGTTCTCACCTTCAAACGTAGGAGGTTTGATTTTTTTCATTTCTCCTTATAGCTCATCCAGCCTAGACCTCTTCTTATGCTTTTTGATAGGGTATGGACATGAGATATTGTGTTCCCTCCTATTAGAATGTCATGGGGAGTGATGGTGATGTCTGCTAACACTTCTTGGTCTACATTTCTCATCAGGAGCCCTGTAACTTTCTGATTGGCTTGATCCATTCTCCTTATCCAATTTATTTTCTATTCTATCCAAGCTCTGCATTAACTTCATGTTGAATTCCTTTTTTATATCCTTGGCTTTCATAAGCCTTTCATTATCATATTTATGAATTTGGACATCCTTTTGCGATTTTTTAACGGTCTCTACCAAGTTCATGTTTTCTTCCTTTCCTTCTCCATGTCCATTTGGGTTTGTACCTTCATTACCCATATGGACATCCATCCCTATGATATCATCTTTCTGGATGTATTCCCCCTATGTATCTTCCATTTCTTTGCACTCTGTTCTGATCTTGATATGATCTAGCAACTGTTAACTCTACAAAATGTGCAACCAACAGAACTTTGTTAGGCTGATTGCTTTAACAAATTTAGGAAATTATGCTCAATTCTGGTTCCATAATACATATTAATTCTTTCTACCAATTTTCCTAAAAACATTCCTTCTCGGGTCAATTTTTAGAGTGACTACTTATATTCTACTTTACAATATATTTCCAATGCCTACTTCCATGCTCAATTCTGAGTTTCGAGCAGAAAGTTATGAATATTTGAAAATTGTGCTTCCTGGGATGTAATCCCTGTATAGTTCTTATTCTTTCTTAGAGAAAAATTGGCTCTTGGACCCATTATGGATCCTATCTTCATGTTCACAGGTCCTTTTTACTTCTTAAGATGTAGGTTTGTACAAATCAGAACCCTGCAAACTCCTTCTTTAAGCCCCCTTTTGTCTTTAAAACAATTTTCGGGCACTAGCCCTTTTTCCTTCAGCTTTCATTATCATGTAACCATTGGATATGACTAAGAGATTAGATGAAAAGTTCTTATCTGGAGCTTCAAGAATTTGGGCCTCTGAAACTTTAGGCTTCGAAGGACTTCATATCACAACACAACATTTTACCCAAACTACAAAGTGGCTAATTCTACAAACTGTGCTTCTACAAAATTTCGAGACGTCGAGGCTTCAAAGCTTTAGGCTTTAGAAAATTTTGCAACATCATTCTCCCATTTCCTCGAATGCCGAATCTCCAAACTTTCGAAGTCTTATCATCAAATACACACTACGGGTGTGCTACGTGGTAATAATAAGGAGCCGAAACGTGGCCCAATCGATGAGTGACACGTGACCCATTCTAGTTGGTACTAAAGGTCTGTGAAAAAAATAAATCAAGATGACATGTGGCACACCTAATATGGATCCATGTCACCCTAGATGATGTTAGCATGCCATGTAACTCTGACACTCCGGGACTTTGGGACTCCGGGACTCTGGGCTTCAAAGGATTTCACATGTGCACACTTTAAAACTCTCGAACGTCGAAATGTCGAACTCCCGGAGAGGCTCTCCAAAGATTCATGCTTTGAAGTTCCTTATACCCTTATACCTTAATTATTCTGAACACCAAATTTCTGAACTTTTGAAGTCTCTTCAACAATCACACACGAGGGGGTGCTATGTGTCGCAAATATAGAGATTACACATGGCCCAATCTATGGGTGACATGTGTCAAGTTCTAATTAGCACAAAAGGTCTATGAAAAAAATGAAACAAGATGACACGTTGCATGCTTAGAGTGGGTACACATCACCCTAGGTGACGTTAGCATGCCACGTCACTCCAGTTCTCTACAACTTTGGGACTCTGTGCTTCGGAGGATCTCACACATGAATAGCTCAAAAATACCGAATGACAAACTTTTGAACTATCGAAAACATGTTCTCTGGAGCTTCGTAACTTCAGGGCTCTAGGATTTCAGAACTCCAAGCTTCAAAGAAATTCCAAACATAACACTAAAAATCTCCCAAACGATGAACTTTCGAATAGGTTCTCCCCAGAGCTTCAGTACTTCGAGGCTCTGGGACTTCGGAACTTAGAGATTCAGAGGATTTCACACTTGAACACTTTAAATCATCTGAATGCTGAATTGGTGGACTCCTGAACCGTTTCTCTCTGGTGATTCGGGACTTCGGGCTTTGGAAGACTTATCCACATAACATTACAAATCTCCCTAACTCCAAACTTCCAAACTATGTTTCTTTGGAGTTTCGAGACTCTGGCACTTTGAGGCTTTGGGCTTCGAAAGTTTTCATTGTTGATCACCACCCAAATCTTGAAATCTTGAACGTAGAAATTATGAACACTTGCTAATATTCCAACACGTATCCCCAAACATGAACAATCTGTATTGGTTTCGGAATTTCATACTTTCGGGAAAACTCCACTCTGCACAATCAAAACCAAATTTCCCTGGAGTGTCGAACTGTCGAACCACTTGGTGATATAACAACCTGCTTTCTCTCGATGATCTATGGTGTAGATTCACTCTGGGACTTCGAAGCTTCGGGGATTTTTCCTACTTTTGGTCAAAGACTTAAAAAATTTTGAAGCAAGGAAGTTCGAAGGACTTGAGGGGTTAACCGCCACACTTGTTTTCCCAGAAATGATGGTTGTGAAGGATTCATACCTTTCCCTAATAGATCATACGACCATTGTGGTTTCTCGAATTGCTACACCTCCTAAGCTTTCAAACACAGTTAAGGTGTGCTCTCAATGCTCTCTTGGCACTCATGGACACTCTAAAACTCAAATTTTGTCCATTTCGACAACAACTCTCTATGAAAATTTTGCTTCAATTTACACTTACACGGCCCATCCAGTCTCAGTTTTGAAAACTAGGGCTCTAATAGAAAATTGTAACACACCCAACCTTAAACCTATTGGGCTATGCCACACAGAAACTCTTGCGGAAATGTATAAATTGTAACATCCCTAGACCACTCAGGTCGGGGCCATGCCACTCCATAAAAACAATAATTTCATCTATATATATATGTAAATATTAAGCATAAAAACATATTATGTAAATACACAGATTCATGCAAAAATAACAGTAAAAATATACATGCATCATACAAAGGAAAAAACCATAAACATAAGAACATGTATAAATACACATCATGTAAATTAATAAACAACTGAGTAAATATGTTGAACCTACACATAATAGATCTAGCTAGAAAATACCACACATATTTGTATAGATAAATTGACAAATAAGAAGTAAAAGAGAAAGAATGGAAGAATTCTCATTAACCGTAATGGATAATGAATAATTTACACATGATATACTCTGTATAACTCAACCAATGCACACTGGAGGAGAATAAAATGTGCCATAGTGGTGGTCTAGAGTGATTTGGACACACACCAACAATTACAGGAGTAAACTGCAACCTAGTCTAGTGTCTCAGGAAGTTATGGGAGTGAACTGCCACCTAGCTGAGTTAACTAGTCTACCAGTCTTCTATTAACTGACTGAAATAGAGTGAAGTGAGGAGGATATTAGGGAATCATGGGTAATGCACTAGTATGGTGATGATACCAAGGTTAATGCACATTATCTGGTGATGATCCCAATTTTCATGGTGACAAAACCAATGTGTTGGCACAGGGGCGGACCTAGGGTTCAATGCTTCAACAACGCACCAACAAAACCCTAACTACTAACCATTTTAGAAACACCTGCGAAGTAGATGAAGTCTCACTTGAGTTAGAGGTAGGGGTGGTTGCAGGAATCGAGTGTCTGCAACCTATCTGGGACACAAATCTGTGATTGGAACAGTTAACCGAGAAGTTAGTAGTTAACATTCATCAGAGAACTTCGTAGTTAACATTCATCAGTATCTAACCCTTATTCACATCGCAGGTCAAAACCCTAGTTATAGGGTAGTGCAATATTCAACAAGATATAATACATCTAATAACTTAGCATATAGAAATATATTTGATCTAACATTCATTCACATTACCAAGCACTAAGCTATCATATTAGATTCATCTAACAAACAAATTACTGGACTAAGAATAAATCACAACAATCACATAACAAGCATAAGCAAAAATAAATCACAACATAGGATAGGAGATCTGTGTGCACCTCACCAGATCCTCCTTCCCCGAGCTAGTTTCAAGCACAAAGCCTTCTTACAATCTGCACGCAAGTTTATTACAATCACTTTCACTTATCTCTGCAAGTTCTTAACACACAATATGCACAAATCCTCTAGCTTTGCACTAAGATGATTTCGCTAGGTCTCCCTTACTTACATCATCTAGCTTTCTATTTATACATTACAAAAGGGGCCAAGGCATGGGTAAACCCATGGCCCGACATCCCATACCCATTACATAATCCCTAAACCCAAAAAGTTCCCTAAGAAGGGGTCGAGATCTCGCAATCTCCTCTTCACCCTATGCTCTGCCTTCATCCAGCCTGTCGAAGTCCCAAAATTGGTCAAACATGACCAAGGCTCTCCAAAACTTGGTCAAGGGCCAATAGAACCCCAACACTCACTTGTGACTCATCCTGAGTAACTCTGATTTGGGTAACTCTGCCTCAAAGGCCTCGATCTTGGCTCAAGATTCTTCAACCTGTTGCTTCGCCAGAGCCTCCTGCTTGGTGAAATATTGAAGAACCTTCTCTGTCACAGGTCCTTCTAAGCATTGTTCCATTGTGGTGACCACTTGTTCTAGTTTTTCACCTCATCCTTCAATTTCCTCAAAAAGTATGCAAGCTTCATCATGCACTAGCTGGAGTCATTGAGTCACTTCCATGACCTTAATCTATATGGAATGGACTTGTTGTTGAGTTGTGCATTGTTCCTGGGATCATTTCATCCTCTCTAACACTGGTAGTGGCTTCAATTTCACTTGCACCATTGTTTCTTGCTGCTTGGCCTCCTGACGCTGTGACTCTAGTGTCCTTAGTTCAGGGTCCTCTACAAGGTGCTCATAAGACTGTGCACTTCTACTGCTAATTTCTTTACATTCTAAGGCCAACGCCTTGATTCTCTAGACTGTGCTTTGGGAAGTTTCTTCTCTCTAGTCTCACACTTCCTGTAGAGTGCTTGGCACTGCTTGTCACTCCAGCTTTTCTATCCTCTGTTGGAGTTGTTGGATGGCTTCAACAAGATTCCCTACTTGGATTTCCACTGGGGCTTCTTCCATCTGTTCTAATCCCATCATAGAGCGAATTTCTCTAATGACTTCTTCTTTAACTCCAATCTTCTCTGCGAGAAGTTGTTCCTTCTCCTTATGGATCTACGCTCTATCCTCTACAAAATTGTCTTGGATGTCATCTTTTTCCTGTTGCACAACCCGACATTGTTCTATGGCTTCCTCTTTTGCTTTCTTTAAGGCCTCTATGGCCTACTCTTTCTCTTCCTAAATATGTCGAAGGTGAGCTTCGATTGCATATTCTATTCGGCGTAGCTGGGCAGGTTCATCTCCCAGCTGTTTTCCCAACCATTTGTTGGCACAGGGGCAGACCTAGGGTTCAATTCTTCAATAGTGCACCAACAAAACCCTAACTACCGACCATTTCGAAAACACCTGTGAAGTAGATGAACTCTGACCTGAGTTAGAGGCAGGGGTGGTTGCAGGACTCAAGTGTCTGCAGCCTAGGTAGGACATAGATCCATGATTGAAACACTTAATAGAGCACTTAGTGGTTAGCATTCATCAGTATTTAACCCTTATTCACATCGCAGGTCGAAACCCTGTTTATAGAGCAATGCAATATTCAGCAAGATCTAATACATCTAAGAACTTAGCATATAGAAATAGATCTAATATAACATTCATTAACATTACCAAGCACTAAGCTATCATATCAGATTCATCTAACAAAAAGATCACTGCACTAAGCATAAATCACAAAAATCACATAACAAGCATAAGCATAAAGCAATCACAACACAAGATATACGTGGTTCACCCCAATGTGGGGCTACATCCACCAACTCTTCTCTTCTTTATTTTCTTCTTTCGATATTCTACAAGCACATAGACACAAGAACCCACTACGCATAGGACAAAATATCTGTGCACACCTCGCTAGATCCTCCTTCAATGAGCTAGGTTCAAGCATAAAGCCTTCTTACAATCTGCACACAAGTTTCTTACAATCACTTGCACTTAGCTCTTCAAGTTCTTAACACATACTATGCACAAAGCCTCTAGCTTCGCACTAAGTCGATTCTCCTAGGTCTCCCTTACTTACATTGCCTAGATTTCTATTTATACATTACAAAAGGGGCCAAGGCATGGGTAAACCCATGGGACGATATCCCATACCCATTACATAAAACCTAAACCCAAAAAATCCCCTAAGATGGGGATGAGATCCCGCAATATTCGCTTCGCCTTATGCTCTACCTTCGACCAGCCTGTCGAAGTCCCAAAATTGGTCAAGGGCCAACACAATGCAACATATAGACTCCAATCAACTAGTCAAATTGAAGTGAAAACTGAAGAGAATATTCTCCCTAGACAAATATTCCTCCTGAAATATATGAGACTGCATAATGAATAATAATGACTAATAAACAAGGAAAAACCTTAGGAAAAATGAATCCTAGGTGTATGTGAAGTAACTCCAACACCCCCCTTGAACATCACTATGGTGAAAATAAAGAATGGGTCACGACAATGAGGCCATGTTAGGTTCCCAAATACAAAATATACATTGAAATAAAGTGAGGAAAGAGGGAAAACCTCATGGGAAAAACCTCCCCTCAAGGTAAAATGTTTGTAAAAAGAAGAACTACAGTTGCTAGGAAACTATGTTCTTCACTTCAAGATGGATTCACAGAGAATGGAACTTCTACTCAGTGAAGGTCTTAGTGGAGATGTATGTCATTTGTTCTGCTGAAGGAAAAAACTATAGGTCAATGATCCCCTCATGTACTAAGTCCCATATGTAGTGCATGTGGATATCGATGTGCTTTATATGTTGCCTCTGAATTGGATCTCTACATAACTTCAGAGTTCTATGGTTGTCACACCAGATGACAATCGACCGATGAAACTGAATTCCCAATTCAGTGAGAAAATATTGTACCACATAACCTGAATGGTTATGTTAACTACCCCTCTGTACTCTGCCTCGGCTGAATATAGAGCAATGGAAGCTTGCTTCTTGCTCGACCAATGGATAGGCCCAGAACCAAGACTCAATGAGTGACCAGATGTGGACTTGCGATCAATGATGTTGCCAGCCTAGTCAAAATCAGTAAACCTTATGAGATCTAATATAGATTCGACTGCATAATGAATCCCAAAGGTGATGGTGTCCTATATGTATCGAAGGATACACTTTGCAACATTCCAATGTAGCTCATGTAGCTCCTGCATGAACCTGGAAATTGCACCAAATGCATAGGACGGGTATGGTTTGGATTTTGTGAGATACAACAAGAAACCCACTAGCTATCCATACAGTGTGTTGTCAACTAGTGGAGTGTCCTTGCCATCCTCAAGTTTGAATCCTGATAGGAAAGGATTCGGAGTAGACTTGCAGTCTATCACGTGAAATATTTCAAGGAGATCTCATGCATACTTGGCCTGAGACAGTCTGATGCATGATGCATCCTGAATGATCTTGAGTCCAAGGAATAAGTGTAACAGACCCATGTCCATCATCAAAA
>JZKD02S1129603.1:23030-33517 GCA_000966675.3 Picea glauca | reverse complement strand
TACCAATCTGCAGTGGTGAGGTGTAGTTTTGCTTGAAGATACCAATTAATAGGCATTGTGTCCAAAGTGTTAATGAATTTATGCACCCAATGTTGTTGAGGAATGTTTCTCTAGGCCTCCTCACAATTCCGCACATGGTCCTTCAAGAAAATATGACCTATGTATCGAACTTCGCACCCTTCGTCTTGGTCTGAAAAGCGCACTATCATCAAAGTGAGACATTGCACCCACTCTGCAATGTTCTTCTTGTGTGTTCCCCACCATCTCGTTGGCATTGCTTTCAAGGCTTCATCCAGTGCCAACAATTGCTTTTGTACTGGTACAATTTCTTCAAATTCCAATAAGAAAGTTTCTAAATGATTTAAACCATCAAATGTGGGAAGATTACTTAGTTCTGTGCCAATCCAACGAACTTCCCTGGTCAATCTGGAACACCTCCACGTAGAAACTTCATACATTTTGTTTTGCCAGTTCTATAGTGTTCTTCTGAATCTGATGAACATGCATTGTCACTTCGCAAGCTTAATTTCCCATCTGTTGTAGGATTAATGTAATCATGTTGTCTTGTTGTTAATATATATATATTCTCTAGATTGTATGCACTATCTTCTTCTCAGATGGGTTCTATGTATATACAACCTTCGTCAGGGTCTAGAGGTGAAATGAACCTAATTCCATCACCTTCAAATGTCATTCTTCTTTTCTTTAAGTCAACCATAGTCAAATTTTTAAAATCCCAATCAATTCCTAACAATGCAGGATAAGGAAAACTATCTCAATTACTTCAAAATCTACAAATGTCCTAACCTCGTCGATGTCCATAGGGACATGCTCCAGTATTCCAAAATGACTTACTGCCTTCTAATTATCCATCGTAAGCCTGATAGGGGAGTAAATTAACTTATGTTTTCCCATCAGTGCTTAGTTCTTCTTCGTCATAACATTGACTTATGATCCCAAGTCGAGGACCACATAATCTATGTCATAATATCCAATTTGAGAATTAAGGTTTAGTAACTTATTTTTCCTTCTTTTTCTAGATACTTGATGTACTTCTCTATTCAACGTAGGGTATACCCTCCCTATCTCATATTGTTTGATCAAATTTTGTAGTTATTGTACAACTCTTTCATCCTTAATCAAATTAATGCAAGTACATAAGAATTCCATAAGATTTCTTACCTCTTTTCCTTCTTCAGGTGAAGAAGACTGATCAAATTCCAAAGGCATTCCACATTCTCTCACTTCTAGCTATGTCTTTCATGAAGAAGCCTGGTCTCTTCCAAATTCTCTTCTTGCCTCTTCAAACGTCTTCTTTTATTTCCTTGGATCAAACAATTGTGTCTTCTCTGCAGCTCTTCTGACCCTTGATTCTTCTGTAGTATTTTCTAGGGTCACTCTTTCTTCTCCTATAACAACACCTCCTCTAGTGATAAAAATGATTCTAGGATCCTCTCCACGAGGTTCTGCTGAGATTAATTGTACTTGATGGTTTCCTCTTCATCTCTCCTTAAGTTTTTCTAGAAATGCTGGACAATCCTCAATAACATGTTCAAATGAGTAGTAGTAGCTACAAGTGGTACAAGGGGTCTGGAAGTCCCTTTCCAAGTGTCCTGGTTGTGCGCAGTAATAGAAAATGATCTGAACTCGACCTTGACCCATGCCTCCTCCTCGTCCTCTTCCTTTGAATCCACCACAAGGGTTGAAGTTTCCTCTTCCCGGGGAATTGAACTATGTAGTGTTTCCTTCTGACTGCATTTCTCCTTTAATTCTATATGTATCCCTCGACCTTTCATGCATGATATCATAATCCCTACAGTCCTTCTCATCATGCCCCATAGATTTACAAAATATGAAGTAAAGTTTGGTAGGTGTCTGGACATATTTTTTGCATGTAATAGCATTCACCATGGCGATGTCTATTTCTGCATACCTCGCACCAGAGTAGAGTAACCTTCTTCAAAGGGCTCGGAGATATAGAGGCCAAGTACTCATGAAATAGGGGACAATGCTCCTTATCATGGCCTTTTGCTTTGAATTTGATACACCAAATGTCCTCTCTTTTATCTTTTCCCTTGTCTTTCTTCATATCTTCGACCTGCAGAGTAAGCTAGTTAGTTGACTCAAAATTTGACTCATACCTGAGTTGGATTCTCCCATAGGGGTCGATTCTAGTTTCATGGCAATATCCAACACCTCATCATGTGAATCAACCTTTTGTTGCATTAGAGGAACTATGATATGTGGCAAGAGGGAAACAATGAACCATTCTTTGTTATACTCATCTAGGATTTGGAAAATCAATCATCCTGTCAAGGTCTTAAACCTATGATCAAAATCCCAAACAGGTTCAGCTAGCCTCTACTTGATTTCTTTCAGTTATGTAATGCACTGCGACTTGGAATTGGGTTTCTTGAATTCTGCACTCAATGCAATATTGATATAATTCAAAGGTTTAGGTTGTGAAACTCCTTTAACAAACTTCATGTACCAGCTCAGTGTGCAGTCTCTTAAGGTAGTACTAAACTAATCTCTCTTAATAGCTTCATCATTGACTTGCTTAATACTCCATACAACTTTGCATAAGAACTAGTGATGATCAGGATCTTTAGATCCATATCCTCTAAAGATAGGTAGCCTTGTCTCATATACCATAGATCTTCCTAGGGTGCTTGAATGACTATGTATTGAACTGATGGTAACAATTCTCTAAGTGATCTAAGTGCTCTGATAAATCTGATTACTTTGGTTACTTAACGCTGCTAAAACAATGGGAGGAGTAGTAGTACTTACTTCGACGGTCAGCACAGTTCATGAAGTTTCTAATTCTTTTCGGAAAGGTTCTTCAATCTTCTAGTCCTCTGCCCTAGCAAACTCTGAATGTTCCTCATTCAATAACTCATCTTCTTCTCCATTGTAGAACCCTTCATTATGTGCTAGTGGTTCATGGTTCTTCTTGAACAAGTTCACGAGAGGAACCTCTTTGAAGGTTCTCCCACTGTGCGTATGTCCAACCTCTGTGTCAATGTCACTGTCTGAGTTCTTGAAAATTAGCTTTTTGATCCAACCAACTATTGTATCTTCAAGATGTTCTTCTCATGCAATAACATCTTGATCTTCAACTTCAAAAAGTGTAAAATTTTTCCTCTTGGTCCGTTACAAAAATATCTCTTTGGTTGGCTATATGACTCTACTTTGTCAATAGAAAAATTGGTAATGTACCCTCCAATGGTGCTATCAAACCATTGATCTACTACTCTTGACACAATGTTATCAACTCTCTTTACCTTCTTGATCAACGTTGATGTCCAAACCACAGGAGATCTAGATCTGACTTCAAACTAGGTATCTGCTAACCTAGATAACCACTCATATAGCTCCTTATGAATTCCTCCAAAGAAAATCTCATGTATATCGGTAAATATATACCTTCCCAACCAATCCTTTGTACTAAGATTAGGGTTCTTATCCTGAGCCTCAATGAAGTCATTTTCATGTTCTTCTATCCACTTCTGAATCTCTGTCTTCGATGGAAACCACCTTGACATTCCCTGAAGAAGATCCTGGTCCCAACAACAGAACACTTTGTTGGCATAGGGGCAGACCCAAGATTCAACTCTAAAAGTGCACCAACAAGCCCTAACTACAGGCCCTTTTGGAAACACCCGCGGATCATATGCAGTATCACCCTAAGTAGCAATAGGGTGTTGTAGGACACAAGTGTCTACAACCAGAGGAAATGCAAAGTGGATCCAAAACAACAACACTCAGAGATCTAGTTATTCCTTTACCTATTGAAGTCTACTTTGCACAACTATATATTAGATATAACACAATAATGCAATAACAGAATAACATAAGGCAAATAACACAACATCAATCACACATAACAACAATATATATGTGGTTCACCCTCTCCCTAGGGCTACGTCCACAAAACTATGTTTATTGATGTATTATATGAAAGCATACAGTTCTATATGCACACTTAGATTCCATATCTCTCTCTCTTTCTCTCTTTCTCTCCCCTCCCTGTGCACCCAACTAAAGGGTTGATCTTCACACCCAATTGAAGATCTTACAATACAATAATATTCTCACAACACAATAATCTCCTTACACACAAAAATAATCACTCGACATCAACAATACAATCCTCTTCGAACTGACCCTCCCAGGTCCTCTAAACCTTTATTTATACATTTCCTGACAAACTTCTAGGTGTCAAAACCCTAGATCCCAAAACCCTAGGTGTCTAAAACTCTAGGTCAACTTGACCCACATTTTCAGGGCTTCACCAACTTGTCTTTCCTTCTTTCCCATGAGGTGCTCCAAAGAATCCGTTGGTGGATTTTTCCGCTTGATGAGTTGTCCAAGATCCATCTTCCTTGCTGATCTATCTTCCTCAATCTTCTCATTCAAAGACTCGTTTTCTCTTCCTTCTCTCCTTATTTTCCACTTCTTTGACCACTTTGACCCAATATTAGTCACTATGTCTTCCGTGCAGTTCATACTTTGCCTTTCTTCCTTAATATTCACATTCTTCCCTAACCAAGGGCTAACAATAGTCAATGCCATGTACCTGCTGAAAGCCTTTGGAAACAAGCCTAGCTTTGTATCTATTAATATTTCCATCCACTATTCTCTTAGTCCTGTAGACCCATCTGCACCTGACAAGTTTCTTTCCAGAAGGAAGGGGAACCAAGTCCCAATTCTGGTTCTCAAGGAGGGAGTTGTACTTCTCCTACATGGCGGATTCCCAAAAGGTATTTCCAGCAGCCTCGCCATAATAATGTGGATCTAAATACTGAACCTAGAAAAGACGCTGGAGGGTAATGGTTTAGTGGTAGTGAGTGAAATAGGAAGCTCCTCAAAATCATATCGAGTCCTCCTAGTATCGGCTGGATCACCAACAGAATCCCTTGCATCCTGAAGAGTAGTATGTGCCCACTTGGGCCTTTTCTCTGGCTCTTCATATGCATCTGGATGCTTTGACTCTACATATGACTGTACTGAATCTATATCTGGATCATTTGAGTCCTCTGAATTAGAACTCTCTTCTAAAGAATATTCGACATGTGCATGCTCATCATCTCGGACAAGTGGAAGAATGAAGGTGTCTACATGCGGCTATTGAGGTACATGCAAGACACTTTTCTTGAATTGGACACTTCGCTCAATGATGATATGGTTCGAGAAAAGATCAATAAGTATGTATCCCATCACACTGTTGGGTTATCCAACAAATATACACTATGTTCTTTGTGGATCAAGTGCATTCCTCTTTTCATATGGAATATGGGCCCATGCACGTGAACCGAAAATGCGAAAGTGGGTCACTTATGGGTTCAGGCCGCTCCAAGCCTCGTAGGAGGTCTTATCCTTGATAGATTTATGGGGAGATCAGCTTTGGATGTAGGTTGCACAATTAATTGATTCGTCCCATAGTCTATGTGGTAGTGAATTATCATGTAGCATGCAAGATGCCATCTCTTTTGGAGATCTATTTTCCACTTAGCAACTCCATTTTTCTACGGAGTATAGGGAACTATCTGTTGCAACTGAATCCTTGCCTCATAAAAAATATTTTGGATCTCATGATTGACATACTCTCCCCCATTATTATTTCAGAGGACTTTGATTTTCTTTCTGGACTGTGTCTCAACAAGGGCTTTGAAATCTTTGAGGTGTTGAAAGACCTCATATTTTTTCCTCAGAAAGTAAATCCATGTGAAACGTGAGAAATCATCAACAAAAATGAGAAAAAACCTCTCTTTTCTAATTGATGGATGCGAAAAAGGACCCATGTGGCCACTATGGATCAGATATAAAGGAGAGGAATATCTTTGAGTCTTTCCTTTGTCAAATTTCTCTTGAGGGTGTTTTCTAAGAACCCATCCTTCACAGATTCCTTTGGAGAAATGGATGTCTTGTAGACCATAAACCAATATTTTCTTGATAAGTTTTTGCATATATATGAAATTCAAATTCCTGAATCTTTCATGCCATATAGTACTACTTTCATCAACATGGGTAGGAAGTAAAGCATAATCTGGTTCAATAAATTCAGAAAATTTATACAATCTAGATTGATGATTTACCTCATCAGTAGAAACCCTAGAATTGGTTTGCATGTCATAGATGTCCACTGCATTTGGTGTGAATATGAATTTCTTTCTGGTGCCGAAATTCATCATCTAAAACATAGAGAGAATATTGAAGGAAAGTTTGGGAACGTGAAACACATTCTCGAAGCTTCCATTGGTGAGTTCAATCCTTCCTTTTCCGGTGACATCGAATGGAGAGTTGCCCCCCATCAGAATCGGAGGATATTTTCATCCATCCAATGAATAATAGAATTATTTTGTGGCATCCATTTGATGTGATGCTCCTGAATCTACGATCCAAGAACCAGGAGAGGAGTTGATGGCAATCAAGGCATGGAAAGAATTTCCTTTCTTGAGATTTTGATCTTCTGGCTTCTTCTTCTTGGAACCCTCAGGGATGCAATCTCCAAGGTTGTTTTGATGAAGTATTTCATTCATTAGATCTATTTTTTTCTTCATGCATGTAGATTCTATATGGAGTCCTTTATGGCAGTATGTGCATTTCTCCCCTTTTCTTCCCTTTCCACCTTTGGATCTAGAGGCATCGGTGAAGGGTTTTGAGTACCCTTCCTTCTTCCAATTTTCATGAAATTTCCTTTTGTATTTATCTTTAGATTTCTGATATTGATGTCTTCCATCTTGCACAGTAAGTGCGTGTGCATTTTTGCCTTTGATTTTTCCCATGTTGATGAGCTTGGTTTTCTCTTGTGTCAGGGATTCGATAAATTGCTCAAGAGAAGGCATCTTTGAGGTGGCTCCAGAGGTGAATTTGAATGAATGGAATGTGGATACGAACACACATAATTCAGGACCAAGTTTGGAGAGAATTGTGAGAACCATTTGTTTCTCCTCCTTACATTTATCAACCCCGCAAGCTTTGAGTTGCGACAGTAAATCCTTGAATTTTGTAAAGAAATCTTGGAGATTGTTGAAGCTTTTTGGATCCAATGTGAGAAATTATACCTTGTTAATGTGTTCCCTAATCTCATGATTTTTTCCAAATATCCCTTCCAAGGTGGTCCAGGCTTCATTGGGGGTTTTACAAGAAGATAAGTGAAAAAGGAGATTGGGAGAGATGAGGCTGCAAATTGTTCCGAATGGTTCATCCATTCGATTTAGATACTTGGATTTTTCTATGGATGATGTCGATTCTGTGTATGTATTCAAGTTTAACTTGTGAAATATTCTGGTTTAGATATGTATTATTATTCTCTCCTTCCATGAAAGGTAATTGTAAGGTGTAAGAATGAATTCTTTTGGGAATTCCATTTTTCTATTGTCTTCAATCTTTGGTACCTGCAAAAATTTGGTGTAGATTTTGCTTAGCAATCCATAGGCTATGATACCATGTAAATGTGTTGAAACTACATAGAATAGATATATATAGAAAATACCACACACATTTACAGAGATAAATTGAGAAAGAAGAAGCAAGAGAGAAAGAATGGAAGAATTATCATTAACCGTAATGAATAATGAATAATTTACACATGATATACTTTTTATAACTCAACTGATGTGCACTGGAGGAGAATCCAATGAACCATAGTGGTGGTCTAGAGTGATATGGACACACACCAAAAGTTAATGGAGTAAACTTCCACCTATTCTAGTCTATCAGGAAGCTACGGGAGTGAACTGCCACCTAGCTGAGTTAACTAGTCTACCAGTCTTTGGTTAACTGACTGAAATAGAGTGAAGTGAGGAGGAGATCATGGAATCATGGGTAATGTGCCAATATAGTGATGATCCCAATGTTTCATGGTGACAAAACCAATGTACCATATAGACTCCACTCAACTAGTCAAACTGAAGTGAAAATTGAAGAGAATATAAGCCCTAGAGGAATATTCTTCCTAAAATATAGGAGACTGGATAATGACTAATAATGAAAAATAAATAAGGAAATACCTTAGGAAAAATAAATTCTAGGTATGTGTGAAGTAAATCCAAAACAATGATACTTATCTTTTATAGAAGACCACCAACTGTGTGCAAACCTTCCATGATCCTCCCAACCTTAGACCACACTGCTCATAAATCTCAGTAGTGGGTCACTTCGAGGTGGGACTAAACTCCACTTGGGTAAAGGTATTCCTAGCTAGGATGAGACAATACATACAATAGGAAGGATTTCATCCTAGGATCCAACTCAAACTACCATCCTATAGTCTCTCATTCCCCACATGCCTCTCCCACCCCAGGAAGTGTTCCCCTTCTCTGCTCAACAATCCTTCGACTGCCCCACTTCCCTTCTAGGGATTTAGCAACAGGACGAATAGGAAGTCTCAGATAATTGTAGCTTTAGTTGGGCTCCCTCAAGAGATCAATTTCCCAATAGTTCTCTCACCTGGAAGGAGTTTGTCACAGGATTGACAACCTGCCTCTTCAATCCACGGGCATGACAACCCGTCTCTTCAATCCCATGGACTTGACAACCCATTTCTTCAATTCAGTGCTTGAGTGAACCAATTAAATGTAATGGTAAAGACAATATAAAAGTTCAACTAAGGCACAATTGATGGAAGCAACAACTTTTAGGGCATGTGACATATGCTTCTGATAACGAAAAGGTACAACACTTGATTAGGTAGGTATAGGTGCATTGTGCATCCCAGGAGGGATACGGTTTACTATTGATAATAGGAAAGGTATGGGTGGTTCAAGAGTGCATGCAGGCTCGAGGAGTGTGTGAATGATGCAGAGGTCAAATGATGTAGAGAATGGATAGGAGCATGAATGGATGAGTGAGTCCCCAAATGGACTAGTTCCCCCCACCTTTATTTTCATGTGCCCTTGATGACACATGTCTCTCAAGGATATCGTTTCTCTCCACTTGGGATTCATTCTCTTTCCCATAAAAACTTAGGATTAAATAATTATCCTCACGATAGTCTTTAGGAATAATATTAAAATATTCCTTTGGAAATAATCCCTCTAGCTTAGCTCCCTTTCTAGGCTCTTAACCCCTCCATTTCCCTTCCTAGTGGAGTTTAGTCCCCCATACTCTTTTATTGTGGTTGGTATACACATAGAGATGTATTGTATTAATGATATGAGTGTTTACATATACAAAAATAAGCTCATTGTCCTTTATCATTTAGGCTCTCCTGCCTAATCATCACATAATCCTCCTAGCTTATAATCACCTAGATCACCAGCCTATAAAAAATATTTTACAATTTCAATCGAGGATCAGTCTTGGGGTATTACATTGGGAAAATAGTTATGTGATTATCTTCATCTTCATCATATTTCATTAAAAAAAATTCCAATTCTTCATCATTCTCAAATACTTGTAAATATTCTTGGTTACCATGTATAGAAGGTCGAAATACTCTTTCTACTTGAAAATATGTTTTTCTTTGAATATCATCTAGGCTCGACAATGTGGTTGTCAAATCTAATGAACTTGCCTTCTGATTCTTGTCCCTTGGAATGAAAGAAATGTTGAATGAAAGAGATGAAAGATTCCATCAATTTGTTAACTCTTTTGAAATATAATTTGATTCTTTCCTTTTTGATTTTATACTTCTAGGTGACTTGATTTATTACCAACTCAGAGTCGCCAATCACAATTAAATGTTATATCTTCAATTCTTGTACAAGAATAATTCCCTGAATCAAAGCTTCATATTCTGCCTCATTATTGGTACATGCAAATTCAGTTTTGATAACATGTGGATGCACAATATTTCCTGGGCTTACAAGGACAATTCCAACTCCACTCCTGGAACTCAAGCAAGATCCATCGAATGGAATCCTCCAAAAAACTTCAAACGGATGCTCTTGATTATCCATAACTTGAATTTTCTTTAGGATTTCAGTCTGTTCCATGTCTAGGATAACATAGTTTATAATCCCAACTTTGATACAATCATTTGTTAATTCGTTATCCTTCTTTTTGAAAGATAAGGGTTTTCTGGTTTCATGAGAAACCTTAATCATTTCTCCTTCTTTGTTTGGTAGCATCATGTAGCTTCCATTGTTCATTATGTATCCCCTGATCATAGACAACCAATATCCTCCTAGCACAAATCCATATGCAGGAGGGAGGTCTACCACCGTAATATTGAAAACTGTAACGATATGGAGAGCCATCGTGATCCAAGAATAAAAGTATTTAATTTCACCATAACCTGACACTTTTCTGGAAGCAATCACATATATAATTTCACCACTCTCATAATATTTGGTGCAGTTCATACCCAATGACTCCATGACTACTAGTGGCATAATATTATTTGTTGCGCTAGTATCGACTAAACAATTATGAAGTGCAACATCTGTTAGGAAAAATAGGACCGTGGAGCAATAAAATAAAACAAATGTGGAAATAAAACATAGAAGATACATAATACAAGAGAGACACAGATTTAC
>JZKD02S1129603.1:0-15267 GCA_000966675.3 Picea glauca | reverse complement strand
GGTGGCCATTGATATCCACCTGGATCACAAAATCATCAATTTTATTTATGTTTCTGAATATGAAATCTCTAATCTTCCATGGAAAGGGGATGAATTGATTTTTCCTTTTTTCATGGAAAAAATGCCGCCATAAATTTTATTGTATTGCCACCTTTGTAATGAATAATTTATCATACACATGATATGGGAGAAAATAAGGATTTTATTTGGAACATAATATCCTTATGACACTATGATTCTCCATTTGTTTTATATTTCCTCTTTTCTCTATAAATTTATTATCTTGTTCAGATATCCTTGAAGTATTCTCTCCCAACAATAGCCTCTTGAAGAATGAAAAAAAATCATTATAGAATTCATAAAAACATAAAGGGGTCTTATGTCTCCAATTCCTGATACCAGAAGGTAATCGGATTTGTTTCACAATTCACCCTCTTACTTATGGTCAATTTTAGGAATTGACAACAATACACTATAGAGAATATCAAATATGATACCATGAAGAATTTTTTATCCTTTTTGTAGTACATTAACTGGGACCTGATTTCGATAGAAATCAATTTTCCCTAGTCAAAGATGGCTTGTTCTTTTACTGTAAAATATAAATTATAAAGAATCATGCGAGAAATAGTAGCAGTTCTTTCCTAACCTATCAACTTGGTAAACAACCAAGAGATTTCCCAAAAGGGGTTTTTAAAAGAGTCGACCTGAATCTTGGTTATGTCTTCTGGAATAGATGCATGATTCTCCAAATATTCAGGAAAGAGGTCAAGGCCATTGTTATGTCTCTTCAAGAAATCTCTGCAGTCTTCTCCTTTGAAGGTAAGCGTCAGCTCTGGGAGCTTCAAAATCCTGCGAAAGACTTGTGGTGAAAGAGAAACTAGAGAATGAACTTGGAGTTGTATAATCCTCTGGCTCGACTCGTACTTCTCCATGCACTATCCAACAAGTTCTTTGCAGTCAAATACCTCAGGAACACACCCTGCATGATAAATTCTAGATGTCCAGATTACTTCTTTTTGTGTTGTAGGAGATGAGTAATATGAATATGCTCTGGACCACTGAAATTTCTGGTCTCCACGACCAAAAATATTCAAAGTATCTCCATAGAATTTTTGTCTATATGCTACTACCATTTAGGTTGATGGGAGTATTCTTCATTTGAATAATAACTTGAAATAAATCCTTTTGGAGAGATGACAATAATATAATGCTTTGGAAAATGGTGAATTAATGCAATTTAATGAATAATCTCCTGGAGTCTTTTTCCATTAATGATAATCTTTTTGAATCCCTCACAATTAGTGTTATCCGCAATTTTGGTCATTGTGATGATGTTATGATGATGTTATGATGATGGAAAATCAAGCTCTTCACTAAGAACACTTTCCTGAGAAAAGTTACACTTTTCTGTTTCCAGAAATCATATTTTTTAAAGAGATTCCCAGGCTACCTATATACTTGCCTGCAAGAATGCCTGATTCTCGCAGGCTACATTAAGCTGGGGTGCGAGGGGTTCGCACTATACCTAATTGCCAGGGTGCGAACATATTCTTAAAGAGGAAAAAGATGAAGTTCTCGAGCCTTCTAGAAGGGAATCTTCGAGAAGAATGAGTTGGTTAACAAATGGTTGTCTAAGTACTGGTTTTCCTGATATCTTGGGATCATTTCCTATCCAAGTAACTAATCTATCTTTTCCTATATATTGAGAGGAATGATCATGGAAAAGGTTAAGAAGAAGCAAACTAGCAAGAGATTGATTGGAGAATTAGTGCAAGACTGTATGGAGGACTGATGCTACAGAAGCTAGAGATAACAGCAAGGTCAACAAAAGTGGTTGATTTTCTTCATGCATGAGCAAGTGTGTGTGTCAGAGCTAGGAGCCATCGAAAGGAGATCTACAACATCAAGGCTCATGTTGTAAGTTTCACTTTCTATCAATTTAATACAGTAATATGTCCCTTTCCCATAAAGATGATGTCACTTTATTACATAACTCCTTGATCATATGTATAGATTAGCTATTGAATATATTGATCTGCCTTCACTTCGATTGGTTTGAACTGTTGTAATCTAAATGGGACAAGAGCATTGGAGCGAAGCTTGGAACAATAGAGACCTAAGGAAAGCGTTCATAAGGTATGTGCATGATCCTAGTCTCTTAGTTCATTCAATAGTCTAGATCTAGGGAAAGTGTATTATTTTGTCCTGTTTTGTTCTAGATCCAGGTGGATCTAGGGAGATCGATTTGTGTCTGCACTCATGGATTTATCCTGAAACAAAATTGGCGACTCCACTGGGAATCTATTCCCTTTTTATTTAGGGTTTTTGAATTTTCTGTGGCCATTTTCTCTATTTGCATTTTTCTCCTTTTTTTTCAGTGTCTGAGTCCTCAGGATATCCTGAGAGACCTTCTGGGTCTATAAGCCAGTTTGAATTTTTCTTGCTTTTTCAAAATTTTTATTATCTTTAGGAATTCTCGCACTGTGTCTATTTACAGCCTACGAGAACTGGCCAGGTTCGCACCCTGCATATAGGGTCCAGTGCAAACACCTCGCACCTTTCTTTAAGGTGGCCTACGAGAATACTATCTTCTCGCACTGTGTTACACTGCTTGCCTGCGAAAAAGATTTTTAAAAATTTTGGAATTGAGTTTTGACTTTTTCAACTGCTCAGATTTGTTGAATTATATCTTTTTGGCTTATTAGATCATTGATTTACATATCTCTTGCTTTAGTTGGCATGCTCGAACAGATTTAGGGTTTCAAGGTCTTTCTTGCCCTTTGTAGCTTGACTTTCATTTCTTGGCT
The DNA here is from genome assembly GCA_000966675.3 of Picea glauca. NCBI lineage: Eukaryota > Viridiplantae > Streptophyta > Pinopsida > Pinales > Pinaceae > Picea > Picea glauca. The sequence goes on along the minus strand of JZKD02S1129603.1, from coordinate 12,457 downwards.
CTTATTGGCATTTTCCTTTTCTCTGGCTTCTAGAGTTGAGTGTGTCTGTTTGGTTGAGAACCAGTGATTGGTTGAGAGTTAAGTGCTTTGTGTTTCTCATTTGCTTGGTGGTTCAAAAGAACATTTTTCATTTGCATTGAGGAACTCATTGGTTTTCTTTTTGTTTTTACTTTCGTTGAAAGGATTGGTTGGGTTGTTATCGTTTGATTATTTTCGATTCGATTTTCTTTTCTCGTTAATCAGAGTTCTTTTTGGAAAGTGAACAACAAGTTTTCTTTTAAGATTTTGTTTTTTGTATTTCGAAAACATTGAAAATCAAGTTTTAGAGTTTATTGAAGTATTTGAAAAATACGTATAGAGATTGTCCTTTGATATATGATTGTTTGCATTGGCATCTGAAAGGAAATTGAGCATTGCATTTGCATTGTAGTATTGAGATTGATTTGGAAAATATTCTATCTCTCCCATAACTAGGATTCATGGAATGAAAAGGATTATATTTCATCATTATCCTTGCATTATTTGGGTCAGAGTCATACATCATGAGTTTCACTTCCGTTACCTTTGATTAAACAATAGCTTTTAAAAACATTGCGTAATCTTAAAATTGATCTAGTAACTCTTTTCTAGGGATCTTTTACACCAACATTTAGTTAGGCTAGTGCTTTGGAGTAGGAAGAGAGATACACTCTCCAAAAGCTCAAAAACACACAATAGCATCTTGAGTTAGGGAGTGTTAAATTCCATTTGCAACATATTGTCCTGGGACGCCCTTCTAACACAAGGGTCAAGCACTAGGTCACATTGGTGTTGGCAGAGTTACTAACCCTGCTCTGTTGACATCAGTGTAGAGATTGCATGTATTACAGGGATCACTCCGAGGTATACCCACAATTATGAGTGGAAGTCTTTGAGCTAGTTTCGGGCTAGATACCCTGCCCTTGCATGTGGATCGGACTAACAACCGTTCCCCCAGGTTGTATTGTTGGTTGTGGTGACCTTAGTGGCCTATCTCTCTAGGTTCTTACCCAAGGTGACTATGAAGGGGAAAGTCTTTATGGTACCTGGAATTGACATTGGCCAGACTCACTCGGGCTCCTTGGAGGGTATACCCACGATTATGTGTGGGAGATTGCACCAGGGTGTAAGTCCATTAAGCAGGTCGTCATCGTAACTTTTTCACCCTAGCCCCACCCCTTCTCGTCTCGTTGTTGCGACGTTGGATTTCATCACCAACTAGTGGCTTCAAAATTAGAAGGTTTTGTTTGCTTGGTGATTGCTTCCTAGATTTTCTTTACTAGTGTGTTTTGTTTCTCGAAGTTGACCATAGGATTTTCTTAGCGGAGCTTGTTACTTGTTTACAATTTCTCCCCCATGACGTTCATGTAGGATGCAAGGTTTATCTTCGGAACATCCGGACGTTTCACAACCCTTACCTACGACGACACCTGAGGGTACCCCTGAAGGTTCCCCTCATCAAAGCAAAGTCCAAGATGTTTCGACACCACCTCCATGGGTAGAACACACTGATTCTCTAGAATATTTTCGAATTACCATTACTAGAGAGGACTATCGCATTCGTCGTGGTGAACGACCTTTTGTGCAATTAAATCCTTCTGAAGAAGCAGTTGTTACATATTCTGAATCAACTGTTGGGCCTTCCTCTGGTGTAGTAGGCCAAGATCCTTTGTGGTCGGGTGATTTCCAATGAGTCCTTTTCGGTACTGAGTCACCTCCGGTTTATGAAAGCAAACCTTCAGTATCTCCTGAGACTGAAACTAGACCTGTAGCGACCACTTACCATTTTGTTCTTCCTCCCGAGATGGCCCATCTCGCAAATACTACGAGTGTCCAAACCGGAATTCCTGCGACTATCCTGGCTCCTATCAATACCTAGAGAATATCTGATGTTATCCCAACATTACCTCCTGGTTACCATGTGTTGAATGCTTTGTTGAATGCTTCTAATACAAAACCTCCACAAACCCCAACTGGTTCTCCAGGTATTCCTGCTTTTATCTCGACACTCCCTCCTTTTCCTCCTGGCAATCCTAATCCTAGTGGCACTATTCTGACTGTTGCACCCAACTTGTAGATTCCCGTTGGTGGACAGGGTGGTACGGTTCCTTTTCCTTTTCCTTTTCCCAGACACAACATAGTTACTACACAACCTTTGGTTGGTACACAAATTCTGAGTGGAACTATACCTACTATAGGGGGACCAACCTCACCTTTTGGACAAAACATACCTCCTAACTTGGCCCAGTATTGGAATCAACTTCTACGAAACTTTCCTTAGAATACTGAAGGGAAAAAAACTGTCCCTACTATAGGTCAACCTTATCCGGGAGTAACTAATTCTATTTGGGGTTCGAGTCAGACCACTCAACCTCAGGTCCCTACTCAAACTCAAGGTCACAATCCTTGGGGTTACTATCCTATCCAACCACCACTGAATCAGCCAGGGTCTTCCCTCTATGGACAGTATGCTTATGGTCCTACTGGTTTGCCGATAGGGATTCCACCCCAAAGTCACCAGTACCCACAAGTGAATCGACAGTTGCCTTTTCTTGCTACCCTGGATTTGCCAGATTTGTCTAGGATTCTAAATGATCCTATTCGTCACTCTCCCCAATGGCCTGTTATCCCTGCTAAGCTTCCATCAGATATTCCGAAATTCGATGGCAAGGTGGGAGAGGACCCAAATAATCATGTCATGACTTTTCATTTATGTTGTTCATCCAACTCGCTGATGGATGACTCCATTCATCTACGTCTTTTTCAAAGAACTCTTACTGGTGTTGCTGCAAAGTGGTATATTGAATTTCCACGAGGCTTCTTTTCTGATTTCAACACCCTAGCTATGGCTTTTCTTACACATTACTAGTTACTGATCCATTACGATATTGGGACAGAGATTTTAACTTCCTTCAAACAAAGTACAAGAACTCATATATCTGATCATATAAATGAGTGGCGAAGGAGGTGACGTCTCATTAAACTTGAGCTTCCCGATCAGTTACTGGCAGAATGGTTTACAAAATCCTTTGTGAACAAAATTGGTAAAGACATTTCTATGGGCGGTGTTGTTACAGAAGAGCAGGCTATAATTCGTGCTCAATATCTTGACCTCGTTTATTCGCAAACGAGAACCCTTTATGATTTATTACCTGATTTACCTCATCCTGGTACTTCCAGCACGTCAACTACTCCAGTTTCCTCTCATGCAGCTGATGGTGTGATTGGTACTACACATACTCACTCACACTCTGTTTCAAGTACAACCCCTAAATCCAATTCTTCTAATGTTCAAAATGCTCCATCTCCTGCTCCTCCCGCCGGTAAAACTTCTGAAGTGAACGATGTTCAATCTACACCGACTGGTAAAAATAAATCAAAGAAAGGGAGAGGCAAGAATAAGGAGAGTAAAAATAATAATCAAAATGAGCAAACTAAAACCCCTCTTGTTGAAGATCGGGATAAGCGCAAACCCCGCTACCCTTGCCTTATCTGTGGTGACGATCACTACACGAAGGATTGTCCTAGACGTGTCGAGGTTAATAAGTTCTTTCAAGGAACATCCAAACCCTCTACGCCGACAGTCTTGTCTCAACCCTTCCCGTCTCAGCAACAGGCCTCGTTGGTCATCCATGACCAACCCTCTACTTCTACGACATCATATGTTTTGATGTGCACCGGTGATTCTAAGAACAATGACGTTGCCATCGCAACTAGAGACAAAGACTATTCTCCATATAAGGAGAACGTTGATGATTTACCTCCTGATTTGGTACATCCCTCTCTGTCGAACCCACCTACGAACGATCCTCTTCATCTCGAACGACTGAGCCTTGATACAGTCCTACGACCTCCGAAAGGTTTTATTAAGAAGTCGAAATTCAATCCTCATGCTCGTGCGGCCCAGAACTATAGCATTGTAGAAGATCTGGCCCAAGCACCTTCAGTGATATCTGCCCTTGAAGTCCTTTAGTCTTGTCCTATGCAACGAAGGGCTCTGTTGAAAGCTATAGGTGGAATCGATCCTACAGATACGAATTTGATAGTATTTGACTTGGAAGACCATATTCCAAGGTTACCCCCACATCTTGCGTTTCAGATACAAGTTATTGTCTCAGACAAGAACATCTGCCGAACTGTTATTGATGAGGGTGCCTCTACATGTGTAATGTCTTTTACTTGTTGGAAAGCCATTGGCTCTCCTCCATTAACTAAATCCCAAAATACTTTGAAAGCCTTTAATGGCTTAGGTTTTAATCCTTATGGTGTTCTTCTGTCGTTGCCCGTTACTCTTGAAGGTAAGACAGTCCAAGTTGAAGTGGAAGTTTTCGATGCTCCCTTAGATTACAATCTTCTTCTTGGTCGTAGCTGGGTAGATTCAATGCGTGTTGTTGTGTCAACACTTTTTCGCGTAGTCTGTTTTCCTCACCAAGGAAAATTCATTACGGTTGACTAAATTGCCTTCTTTAATTCTGATACTCGCACCGACAACGTGCCGTTTATAGCTAAAACCCCACTGGTTTACGAGAATGTTGGAGTCGGTCTTTTAAAAGACTCTTCATTAATGGGTACTTTCCCATACCACCACCACCCGATATTCTACGCCCGTTCGTTGCTTCTATTAATATGATATTCATTGTTCCTCATGAGCTTGCAGTGTATTTTGACCCTTGGATAGTCCCTGATCCTGGAGATCATACTCATTTCGGTAATGTCATGCCGTTAAGTCCAGTTGAGTCTGCTTATCATGCGATTCAATCGGCAACACCTTCTACACCCTCTCTTGAGGAGTTGTCTCTCGATCGTTTCCGTGTCATCTTTCCCACTAACGAGATGATCATGTCTGTCATGGCTGATACACCTTGGGACGATGGGCATCATCGTTCCGTGCTGTTTCTAGAACAACACACTCTCGAGAATTATCAGTGGATTTCGACCTTGTCGACCATTGTTGTCATAACGACCATTCCTGGATCTACACGTGATGTGTTTGTGGAAGGGAACCTCAGTAATATTTCTCCCACGATACCCATTGATATTTCAGTTAAACCTGGGATAGTTGAAAATGTTCACATTGGAGCTTCGTGTTCTCCAGAGGAAATTGTCACCTATATTTCTTTGTTCAAATAATTTCATGATATCTTTGCCTAGAGTTACGAAGAGATGCCAGGTATCGACCCTGCTATTGTTGTTCATGAAATTAATACATACCCTAGAGCTAAACCAGTTCGGCAGCGCCTCCATCCTTTCCATCCACGTAAAGCAGTAGCCATCAAGCTCGAAGTTGAAAAAATTCTCAAAGTTGGTTTTATTTATCCCATGGCTCTGACAGAATGGGTTTCCAACCTTGTACCGATTGATAAGAAAGGTGGTAGTATACGTGTTTGTGTTGTTTATCAAGATATTAACAAAGCCTGTCCCAAGGACAACTTTCCAACCCCTTTCGTCAATCAGATCGTCGATGACTGTGCTGGCAGTGAAATCTTTTCTCTCATGGATGGATTCTCCGGCTATAATCAGATTAACATTGCTCCTGAGGACCAACATAAAACTGCTTTTATTTGTCCTTGGGGTACTTTTGTTTATAGGAAACTTCCCTTCGGTCTTAAGAACGCAGGTGCTACATTTCAGTGTGCTATGTCTTATGCATTTCACGATATAAAGCATATTGTTCAACCTTATTTGGACGATTTGCTGGCTCATTCTTTACGCCGAGTCAATCACCCCAACCATCTCCGAGCAATTTTCATTCATTTTCGGTTCTATCGCATTCGTCTAAACCCTCATAAGTGTGTCTTTTACATAGAGTCTGGTCATCTTCTCGGTTTCATTGTTTCATGTCAGGGGATCTGGGTAGATCCTATCAAGGTGGAGGCGATTCTTAATCTCCCTCCTCCTTCTTCACTACGCCAGTTACAAAGTTTGCAGGGGAAAGCAAACTTTCTTCGTCGCTTCATCCCGAATTACACTGAGATTACTCGCGGTTTTACACGTCTTCTAAAGAAAGGTTCAGAGTTTGTCTGGGATAAGGTTGCTAACAACACTTTTGAAGCTTTAAAGTTGTCCCTCACGAAAGCTCCTCTTCTTTTCCCTCCTGATTATAGTAGGGATTACTTTCTTTATCTAGCCGCTTCTGAGTATACTTTCGGCATGGTTCTCATCCAGGAGGATGATGCACACGAGGAACATGTTATATATCACTTAAGTCGGAGTCTCACTTCGACGAAAATCAAGTACCAACATGTTGAAAAGCTGGCTTTGGTTGCTGTTCAAGCAGTTCAACGTTTTCGTCATTATATTCTCTCTAGGAAGACTACAGTGATTTCACATTGTAACCCCATGCAACATATTTTGACACGTCAATTGCTAGGGGGCAAGTACTCCAAGTGGATTTTCATTCTCCAGGAGTTAAATTTGGAATTCGATCGCACCACGTCGAAGAAATACCTAGTTTTCGCAGAGGTAATTTGTGATTTTCCCCACACTGCCACCGAAAAAGTAGCAGTCGATTCGTTACCTGACGAATCACTTTTCCTTATCAGTATTGACGATATTTGGTATGGAGATATCATTATATATCTCCAAACTCAAACTTTTCGGCCTGCTTTGTCTAGTGTCGAACGTCGTCGTGTCCGTTATCAAGCACGTCATTATATTATCCTCGGTGATACTCTTTACCGTCGAGGCATTGACTCTGTCTTTCGGCGTTGTTTGACTTTTGACGAAGCTGAGAAAGCTTTGAATGACTACCATTTAGGAGCATGTGGTGGTCATATGTCTAGGTATGCTACTGCCTAGAAGATCTTACGTGCAGGATACTTTTGGCCTTCCTTGTTCAATGACTGCATTACTGTTGTTCAGAAGTTTCATGCCTGCCAGACTTATAATCAGAAGATTCAGTCGCATCCTTCTCCCCTTCATCCTATGGTCTCAATAGGTCCTTTTTCAAAATGGGGAATTTATTTCATGACATGTCACCCTCACTCGACCGGGGGGCATGGTTACATTATCGTAGCTGTTGATTATTTTACTAAGTGGGTTGAGGTGATGCCAACATTCGATAATACTAGAAAGACCACAGTGTTATTTCTTTTCAATCATGTCATCACTCGTTTTGGTGTTCCTCAGGCTATCGTTACCGATCACGGTAGTCATTTTAGAAATTATATGATGACTGAACTTACCGGAAAGTTGGGCCTTCGTCATGATAGCTCAACACCCTATTATCCACAGGCTAATGGACAGGTCGAAGCAATCAATAAGTTTCTTATAACTATGATTCGATGGATGATAGGAATTCATAAAACCAGCTGGCACACGATGTTGTTCTCAACATTGTGGGCATATTGGACATCTGTTAAATCTGCTACGGGATTTATACCCTTCTGATTAGTTTATGGCATGGAAGCCATTCTGCCAATAGAATGTGAAATACCTTCTTTGAAGCTAGCTGTAGAACTCTTACCCAAACTTCTGCTGAAGAGGAACATCTGTTGTATCTGATGCGATTAGACGAGACTCTCTGTGACGCTACTCTTGTAATAGAATCCCAGAAGAAACGTGTTAAGGCACAGTATGACAAGCATGTCAAACCTAGTGTCTTCTCTGAAGGAGATCTTGTTATACTATATGAACAAGATAAATATGTCTTAGGAGCTGGAAAATTCGAATCAATGTGGCGTGGGCCTTACATTGTTAGAATATTTTTGGAAAAAGGAGCGTATGAGCTGGTGGATTATGATGGTGTACCTTTGAGTGAACCCAGGAATGGGTTGTACTTAAATAAGTACTATGCATAAGTCATTTGTGCATGAGTACTTGTATTTTTATGTATCATACTGTGTGTGGGTTACTTTGGTTTTCTTTTGACTTTATCTAGTCTCTGCCCTTATGTAAGGTTGTGTTTGATTGCCAGATGTCGAAGTATTCGCTACCTTATATTGGCTTCGTTGATGGTGCTAGCCGTAGTACTCAGAACTTAGCTTCCGTTGCATGGGCAATCTATGCCCGAAAAAACGAGCTTAAATATATACGGGGTGTATGTCTTGGCCGGGAAACCAACAACATCACAGAGTATAGCGCCGTTATTGAGTTACTGGTTGATGTTATCATTCTCGAGATTCATCATTTGGTTGTGCAGCTTGACTCGCATCTTGTAGTACTACAACTAAGTAATGTCTATGCTATTCGAAGTCCTACTTTATTAAGGGTATATTTGCGGATTCGCCTCTTGGAACGACATTTTGATCATATTGAGTATCAACATATTCCTAGATGTCTTAATACATTAACATATGCTTTAGCTAATTATGTATTGGACAGGCATTTAAATCATTTATAAATCAAACACATTAAAATGTACACAATTTAAAGTAAACCAGTAGAAGTCATGTATATATATAACGATCAAAAGAGTTTGTTTTTACAAAATGTTTGTCCGAAGACCAAAATATCAAAAATTGAAGCTCTTGTCTTCTACATAATGACGTCACGGATGACGTTCACAATAACACACTAATGTCCTAGCAACTCTACGGAGCAGTCGACCCATAGATGCAGAGACTCCCACAGTGTGACGCTGATCGTGTCATGGAATCTCTTCCAAAGCCATATCTGAAATGTCTGCCATCAGACCCTCTAAGTTTTGCTCCACCGTCAGATAATCCTCGACGTACTGTGGAACTGCTACTGCTGCCTCTCCTCGTCGCTGGATAGGAGAACTGCCAACAGGTCGATATGGTCCAACGTCTGTGTTATCAACAAATAATTGATGTTAGTCTTTAGATAAATCTATAAAAACAAAAACATTTAAATATGCTAAAAATTCAAAAACATTTAAAAAACAAAAAAAATTGTGTACTTCTTACCGAGGTATCCCCACTGAGCATCTTCAGGAAGTGCTAGATCCGGATCTCCTCGAAAATCTAGCCCTACATATGCATAGTCTTCCACCATCAGCATCTGGTTTTGCAACCAATCGAAGAAAACATCGTCATATTTGACGATAGGTCCTGCCACATGTCGGGCCAAGAGACGAAACCATTGCAACATCCTCGAATCCCTAGGACCCAAAAAGTGCCACTCAGCTTGTAGTCTCAGCACAGGGACCCTCTCTAAAAAGAAGGACACTAACAAAGACCCATATCGAAACTGTTTCAAATCTCCACGCCTACACTTAGTCAACTGTTTCTTGATATTGCGTAATACTTCGTCAACCCAGTTAAATACCTGGGGCTCAGTACACTCGATGGCGTACTGGAAATAGCTCTGCAGAGCCATATGTGGAGAAGCACTTCCCTCCATCCGAGCAATGGTAAAGAGAATAGTGCGGAGAGTCAAATCAGTCACTCCCCAAATTGCCACTTTCCCTTTCTTTCGTTCAGCCTCAGGCACGCAGTACTAGTTGCAATACTCACTCATTTTTAAACCCCCTGCTCTGTTGTTGGTCAAACTGACATAGGTACCACGCCTGGATAATCTAGTCAAGAAATAGATGTCCTTGATGTTAATAGTCAATGTATGAGCTCCCACGATGAAAAATTGTTGGTCCGGATCCCACATTCGGACTAAGTACTCCAGTAATCGAACTTGGGCTCTCATGCCCGGGATACATAAATACTTTAAGAGACCACAGTCTCTTAGTGCAACTATGGTGGGAGGATAGTTTTTGGCATTGGCATTCTCCTCCTCATGCTCTCGTTCCCGCCACTCTAACACCATGATTGTGGCTAGTAACCTGCATAAGAAACATACATATGTCGTTAATGATCTTATTAATGAGATAAATTTTTGCTATTGGCTAAACGTTACATAAATTTTTGAATTATGCATTGTTCGCAGGTGGCCTACTTTGTACAGTGTGAACTTCTCACAGGCAAACTATGGCACACCTGTGAGAATAAGTCATTCTTGCAGGTCCCGTATGGGTCACTTGCGAGAATGCCTCCACCCGCATAGGGTTCAAAAAACTAGTTTAAAACTGAACTTTTTACCAATGAAATTGAATTTTTAAACCATGAAAAGATAAGGAATGGAGAACTTACCAAGATGCTACTGACAGCTCGTCAAATGATCACCTGTAGCTCTCGAAAATCGGTGTCGAATGTAGAGGGTAAAATGAGGGGTTTTGGACTCAATGGTAAAAGTGTGAAAATGATATGGTAAATTTTGTTATTGACTCATTTTAATTACTTTTTACTATATCAAATGTGGGTTTTTTATGTTTATTTGTTATTTAACCCTAATCACTAATGTGAAAATGAGTGAAATGATTGGCAGGTGCAAAACATGGATGACTATGGATAGAATTTTTACCTAGTGTGGTGTGATTTTGATTGTTTGTTATGGTTTTGACATAAAACCTCGAGCGCCTTTTGTCCGTTCTTGCGCTTGTGAAAAACATGAGAACGTGACCGAGCGTTTTTTTATCACTTTTTTGGGATCGCTGTGGTTATACAAAAAAGGAACCCCCCTTGAGTTCTCTTTAAGCTCTTTTCAGACTCTCTAAACATGAAAAGATTGCCGAGGGATCTTGCTATTTTCACGCTCGGTAAAGTATTTGACGTTACGCATCCTTCGAGCGATAGTTTAACCCTTTTTCGGTCTCGTTGGACTATGGTACGAAAAAGGAACTGTGAGAGTCCTCTTTTAAGTGTTTTTCCAAACTCTATAATCTTGAAAAACCTTCGAGTTTACTATCTCTGGACTCATTAAACAAACATTGATAGACCCATAATGGGACCGAACCACTCCTTCCTAGGGTTCGTTAAAAATACTCCGAGGGACTTGTCCGAAGGATGAACTTATATCAACAAGCATATGTGATCCTCTTCAAGCTTGTGTAAAAATAAAGAGGTACTTGCCAAAAATGGTGGGGGAAAATTTGGGAAAGGGATATGTTTCATCTTTGAATTGATTGGCAGTAAGTGTCGCTCTTGAACATGACACCCCCTATTCATCATTTGAAGCTGGTTTGGGAAATCCATTTGTCTCTCATTCGATTTGATAACAAGGTATTTCCATGTGTCGTATTTGAGTCAATGCTTCCAAATCATTGGTCATGTCACTCATATGTTCAAGAGAAGTTCATCTGAAACCTCTATTGAGTCGTCCATCTGTAGTTATCCATTCATTCCATGTCGGCCTTCCCTGTGTCCAAAGTCCAATTGTCACATACTCTGTTTTCACTTTCAAACTCAGTTACTCATTTCATGTCATTGATGGGGGATACATCAAGGCCCTTCTGTGACGGGCCTCATTCTGTCAACTCCAGCACATTATCCAGAATTGAGGCTTAGAAATTATTCAGTACCTTGGAACTTGCATGCCTCAATGGCAAGTTTCCTCGTTTTCGACAGTGGGTTTACATCATTGACCCCTGATCGAAAGATTCTATCGGTTGTTTGACATCAACTAATTTATTCATAGTCGATGGATCGTACTATGGTACCTTGGGAGTCATTGATATCAATGGTGATTTCCCTCGCACTTGTTAACAGTTACATCAATGACCGGTAATCAAGTGGTTTCTACCGTGTTCGACTTCGACACATGTAATCACATGGTTAGATTCGTACTTTGGGCGACGATATTGAAGACCCTGGATATTGTCTTTTTGATCCAGGTTGTGATGGAGTATGTGTAATTTGCGACACATAGATCCACTGTGTATGTTTCGTGGCTATATCGTCTTGATTGAAAATTTGTCGCACAAATCCACAGTGTATTCAGGTGGCTGTGCTATATGGTGACGGCATGGATCCACAGTGTATGATTGGTGGCCATGACCTTGGTTTATGATGTCATCAGTCTATGATCTCAGTATGGGAATGCCTACCTCAGAATTGATATACATGATATTCTGTTGATGCTTGGGTGTTTGCAGGTCTCTGATTAGATGTGCTCTTGGTTCTTGACACACATATGCAGCTTACAAAGTCTATCAACTGTCATTGATTCCACTCTCAGACTTTGGGGGACATTTTGTTATCCACAATTTTGGTCATTGTGATGATGTTATGATGATGTTATGATGATGGAAAATCAAGCTCTTCACTAAGAACACTTTCCTGAGAAAAGTTACACTTGTCTGTTTCCAGAAATCATATTTTTTAAAGAGGTTCACAGGCTACCTATATACTTTCCTGCGAGAATGCTTGATTCTCGTAGGCTATGTTGGAAATATGGCTACAGCAGAGATGATGCAGATGATCAAGGTTGTCATTGATGGCAATCGATTGTTTATGGAGAACAGAAGCTGAAACGTAGATGTTGAAACACAAATGTTGAATCACAGATGCTGAAACGTAGATGCTGAAACACAATTGCTGAATCACAGATGCTGAAACGTAGATGCTGAAACACAAATGTTGAATCACAGATGTTGAAACGTAGATGCTGAAACACAAATGCTGAATCACAGATGCTGAAACGTAGATGC
>JZKD02S1129592.1:0-12924 GCA_000966675.3 Picea glauca | reverse complement strand
ATTCAATAGTTAGATCTAGGGAAAGCGGTGTATTCTGTCACAGTTTGTTCCAGATCCAGGTGGATCTGGGGAGATTGGTCTGTGTCCGCACTCACGAATTTATCCTTGAACACCTGGTATGGTCCTGAAGACGCAACATGGGAGCATGAAGAAGTTATGCGGGCAGAGTACCCAAATCTTTTTGAAAATTTTGAAAGAATTGCAGAGACAGTGTAAGTGGCACTGAGGATAGTGCAAAAATAAGGGGAGGGGGATTGTAGTTTCCCCAAGGCCGAGCCCCGTTACAGAACATGTTATATGAAAAAGTATTGTAAAAATGTTCCATAGGCTGGTGAGCCCAGTTTTGTATAAGTTGTAGGCTTATGTGATTTGTTAGGCCAGGGAGCCTAAGTGTTGGAAGGCCAGGAGCCTGTTGATGTACTTGTATGTATGCAGATCAATTAATAAAATATAAATGCCACCAGTGCAGACCGACCACGATGAATGAGTGAGGGGGGACTGAGCGTCCACAGAATGGGCAAGGAACTAGGGTCTAAAAGGTGGGAAAAGGGTTGAGTGCTAAGCCTAGGGGCTTAAGCCTGGGAAATAATATTTTAATATTATTTCCAAAAATAGACATGTGCATTTTTGTTTATCCTAAGTTCCTAGAAAAGGAGGGAACGTGCAAAGGGGATGCACGCTGTGGTATGCATGCAGTTCCCAGGGTGACAAGTGTCAACCCTGGTGCATGCAAATATAAGCCTTGAACTGAATCGTGGGTGGGGTCTCTCCTCCATTCTGAACCGAACCTCTGAGCGTGGAACCAGTACGACCTCTGTCGGATATCCTGATTCATCTCTGAACCCGTTAAGCGGTTTTTGCCTGAGGAAAATCGTGTTTACCCTGTCCAGAGTTGTGAGTTTGCGCCTGTTTTAGGCAACCCAAAAACGCATTCCTGAACCAGAATTCCCTGTGCTGAACTCGAGTGGAAGCATCCTGTGATTGTATGGGAAAACTGAGCTAGCCTGTGCGTGAAGCCTTCTCCTAAATCATCACCGTGATATCATCCTGTGATTGCTGAGCCAGTTGTTGGAAGAATTTGTCTGTGTTTCCTATGGATTGTTGTGACCGTGCAGTACTGGATTGTGTGAGGCTTGTTGGCCTGTGAGTGACTCCTCTAGGTGAGGGAGTGCACAGAGGGAGAAGAGGACTCCTGGAAGGAACCCTGTAGCTGCCATAGAGCCCGGAGAATTCCGATCCAGCCTGTTCCTGTAACCCAAGGTAAGGGAGACTGGCAGCCGAAGGACTGTCTAGGTGACAGAGAAGGTGCACTCTCCTGGGATGGAACAGGCATGTGGGGAATGAGGGTCTATGGGCAGTGAGCATGGGAGATTCCTGGGAGAACTTCTTTCTGGTGAATGTGTATGTGCTATCTTCCCTGTAACCTCAGCCTAGTATAGGATTCCTTGCCTTGTGGTGGAGCTCGGTCCCAACTCGGGGGTGACCTACTATTGAGCTGATGAACAGTGTGGTCTAAGGCTGGGAGGTTCGTGGAAGGCCTGCACTTGGTTGGTGATTTCTCCAGCTGATAAAAGATAAGTATTCTGAATTGTGATTTAACACGTTTGGCATGACTGTGTTGTTCATATATTATCATGTTTTCCGCTGTGTAAATGAATTACTGTTGCATGCTATGGTTTGTTAATGGTAACAGTAACTTATATATTTTACTCTGCAAATTAAGTGTGTTTAATTGTGTTAAATGCATGTGGTTATAATTCCTGTACGAATTATGTAAACATTCATGTATAGAATGGTAACTGAGAGTTTGAAAACTTGGGTAGTGAAAAAGGTACACTACAAATTGATATCAGAGCCAAGGTTTCAACACTAAGCCTAGATGGGCCAGTTTCTTCATGATGCAATTCTTCATTGTACTCATCCATGTTTTCTTATGTCTGCTCCTCTGCTGTGCTTTCTCTATCCTCAATGTTTCCTGCTGGTTTCTCAACTGTTTCAGGACTCCAAACTTCTTTCCCCATTTCAAAGTTTGCTTGAAATGAATGCTGGGATTTTTGTTTCTGAGAGTTTGGTCATTGAGCAGCAGATTCAGACTTTGATATAATATCGTCAATATAAGTCTTTCTTCCTCCTCTTCCTCTACCCCTGCCACCTGTAGGGTCAGTGTCTTCGGGGTCTCTGCATCCTCTCATGCAATATTTGTATCTGAAAAATCATATGTGATTTTGAAATCTATAATTACCTTCCTCAGCAACGGCACCAAAATGTTGGTCACTATAATTGCTTATTTAATTAAACAATCAAGTGCTACATAAATTGTCAACCCAGGGAAGTTTGTTTATTTCAAAGGTAATCACACACTATATATGCTCAATATCAAAAGCAACCTAGAGTTGTAGTAAAAACATATTAATCACACTTTGACTTCAACAAAATGAAGTTCTAACTTGAATTACAGGAAAGCAACCTACCTATTGCAGAGCTCAAAGTTTAAAAGAATGATTAATTAAATAATCCTGGATTACATTTAACATAACAACAAGATGCTGCAACAAGAAAGACCAACTATCTTGTAATAGAGAACAAGACCCTATTCCCTAAGAAGGAATATTCAACACCTATTTCCAATCATTACACTTCATGAACTCATTGCTTAACTGAAATAATTAACACACACTGAAGGATAACTATTTCTAACAGAGAACATGACCCTATTCCCCAGGCATGAATCTTCAGCACCTGTTTCTGGTCATCACACTTTCATAAACTTGTTTCTAATTGAAATGATTGGAACATACTGAAGGCTATCTATCTTTAATCAGAGAACAAGACCCTATTCCCCAAGCAAGAATCTTCAACACCTGTTCCTGATTATCACACTTTCATAAATTTCCAAACAGGAATGCTAACTAGAATGATTAACAGTTACACAAGCATGAATCATATGAAAACAATGTAACAACCAGTAAAACAGAGTTTCAACAAAACAAAGTTTAGTAAAGTAGTGTTTCAGAAAAACATAATTTAATCAAGGCATGAACAGAAATGACACTAACACACTACAAAGATAATGGGTGAATCTTGTGAAGAAGGTGGGCCCTCCCTTCTCACAAGATTCCCCTGAAACGAAAGGAACTAGAGAGAAATGCTCAGAACAATATTTTATTCATCTGTCAACTGTGTTACATTACAATCTGAATTAAAACACGTCCCTCTCTATAAATCCTTTATTTTGTTAAGAAGAAGGTCCTCTCTAATGATGATTTCCTCTTATTTAAAGAGGAGAATCCCCTCGATACAATTTGATCATCGAATTACATTTGCACATCTCAATCCTATTCTTAGTCGGATCTGATTTCTATACTAGAATAGGATATCCTAGTCTCCCGTAACAGAATGCTATTACAAGTGCTGAGTGAGGTGTTGCTATTGCAGCTGGAGTAACAACTTCTTTATTTGTCTTCTTGTTACTGCTGTTTGTATGTTGTTTCAGCATCGCAAATCGCGGGTTGTTTCAGCCACGGGACTTGCGTTCTGACTGTTTCAGCAACTTGGTCTCAGGCAGCAATGATGATTAATGCTATCTCAAGGTGCGACTGTTGTGGTCAATGTAACATTTTTGTGTTGTTGTTTCAACACTGTAGACCACGTAGGGTGTAACAGCTTCTTCTGTGTGATTTTTTGTTTCAACATCATTGACCACGGACTGTGTAACAACTTCTTCTGTGTGAGTTTTTGTTTCAGCATCGTAGTCCACAGACTATTTCAGCCACAGGATTTGTGTGATTTAACTGTTTCAGCAACAGGCCTCAATGCTAATCTGCAGTTCGAACTGTTTCAGCACTTATACATTTCTGATCAATGGTTAAGTACGAGAGTAATGTAAAATTATATGCAAAACAGATTAAACATATAGTAAAGAGAAGAGACGTTGTATACCTTTAGAAAGATAAGGTAAGGTAATAATGTGAGTTTAAATGTGATTGAAACAAGGGTGTAAAGGTAGCAAAAAGTGTGAGCAAAAAGGTACATTGTATTGTCCTAACAGATGCTATGCTAAGATTGGGCACCAAAAATTCTAATGGAACCACTACTTCCTTCCCATACACCAATATGAATGGTTTGTTTCATGTCAACTTCTTACATGTGGTCCTATATGCCCATAGTACTGTTGGTTTTTTCAAGTCCCAATCATCCCTTTTGAAATTGCAGATATTTGTCAAAGCATTCTCCAAGATCTTATTGAAGGCTTCTACTATTCCATTTGCATGAGGATGGTATGGTGTACTCTTCTGGTGATAAAATTCAAACTCCTCAATCATATCCCTGATGGTATTGTTGATAAAGTGAGTACGTTGGTCACTTGTCAAAATCCTTGAACATCCAAATCTAGTGATCACTTGCTCAAACAAGAAGTGTGTTGTTGTCTATGTGCTGCAGTATTTGATTGGTGTTGCTTCTGACCATCTTGTTAAGTATTCAGTTGCATTAATGATATATCTATCTCCATAATTTTTTTCCAGTGGATGGATTGGTCCAACAAAGTCTATTTCCTAATTTTCAAGTACCTGCAAATTTATTTGTGGTTTTAGGGGCATCTCATCCCTTCTATTAGGTTTTCCAACCCTCTGACAGAAATCACATTTTTGGCAATATTCCTTGGCATCTCTATGAATTTTTGGCCACCATAATCATACGCGTAATACCTTCTACACACTATATTTTCCTAAATATTTTCCTCCAGCTATACCTTCATGAGATTCTGCCAAAATTCTAGGCCTTTCATGTTCTAATACATACCTTCTCAAAATATTGTCTACACCCATATTGTATAAGTGTCCTACAATAAATTGATAGTCTGCAACTTTGTTTACCAGATCCTTATTCTACGCAGTGTTAATATTTTGTGGTGTAATCCGTGTACTTAAGTATTCAATAATATCATCAAAATATTCATCAACTATCTGTACTGAAAACAACTACGCATCAGGGAGCTTGTCTTCCAAATTGGTAGGTTATTCTCCATTAGTTACTCTTCACAAGTGATCAGGTTCTGCATTCAAATTCCGTAGTTTTACTATCACTTCAAAATTGAATTCTTGAAATAACAATAGCCATCTACAGATCCTCCCCCCCAACAATGACTTGTTGACTAGGTATTTGAGGGTAGAATGATCTGTGAACATCTTAAAATTTTTACCAAGTAAGTAGTGACTGAACTTGTAAAGTTCATATACCATAGTTAGGCCTTCTCTTTCTATGGTGTTGTAATTTTTCTCTGATTCTGACAATTTTCTGCTTGCAAAGGCTATAGGATGGTCTAAATCCACTAATCATGGCTACACCAGAATTTCTCCAAGTGCTATGGTTGATGCATCTACATGCACATGAAACTTCTTTTCCCAATTTGGGAATACCATGATAGGTTTTGTGACCATGTTTTCTTTTAAGGTGTCCAACCCTTGTTGACAATCTCCATTCCACTGAAATATGATATCCTTCTTTAACAATTTTTCCATTGGTGCATTTATTTGCACATACCCTTTGATAAATTTTCTATAATAGCCTATATGTCCTAGTGTTTCTCTCAACTAACACACTAATTTTGGTGGTGATAATTTTACAATGACTTCAATCTTAGAAGGATCTGCTATCAAGACTTGTTTACAAACTATATGTCCCAACAATATTCCAAAAGGTGTCCCAAAAATGCATTTCTTGATATTCAATGATATATGACATTGCCTGCACCTTTCCAACATTAACCTTAACACTTCTACATGGTGTTTTAATAGAGTATATACAGTTCATTCATCCCGTTATACTTCCAAAAACTTATGTATGAATTCCTTAAAAGCAGCTATCACTACTCTTGAAAATATTTCTAGTGCATTCTTCAACTCAAATGGCATGAGTGTTTACTGTTAGGATCCCAATTCAGTAGAAAAGTAGTCTTATACCTATCTTTTGGAGCTACTTTAAAAATATGGTAACCCGAGAATCTATCTATAAATGAATATGCCTCCTGGCCTCCCACATTCTCTAGGACTTCTTCTATAAAAGGGGTAGGAAAAGGGTCATGTAAGCAGGCATCATTATTTTTTCTCAAAATAAACAAATCCTTATCCCCCCTTTTTTATTTTCTTGAACTAACATAAGACTTATCCATTTATATTCCTCTGTTGGTTCTATGATACTAGCTTCCAACATTCTGTCAATTTTGGCTTTCACTTTCTTCTTATATACTGGACTCATTCTGTAATGTCTTTGCCTGACAGGTATTTCCTTGGGTTTGAGAGGTATTTTCATCTATCCTATCTCTCCTTCTATGCATTTCATATCTGTAAAGGTCGTTGGGAACAGGTCACTATATTCACGCAATAAATTTGTTATTATTTTTATTGTTAGTTCATCCCAATAGTCTCCAATACTGGCCATTTTAGGATTTTCAATTGTCCTGATGTTGACTTTCTTCACTTTGATCGGTGCATCAAATACTTCTAACTCTAGATATGGACCTTCTACCTCTCTTTGTCCTTCAATTTTTTTAATCTAGATGTTGCACAGGTCATCTTCATCTGGTGCTTCTTCTTCCCCATGATAACATGACAGTAGTTGCGTGGATGTCTTTCTATGTTGTTGTTGATATTATATCATAATTTCAACTTTCGGTTCATCAATAAATATTACACCTCTTATATTATTTAGTTTTGAATCCATTTTAGGGTTCTCATGTTCAAATGAGAAAGTTACTGCAAAGTTCTGCAATAAGGTTTTCCATTCTATAGTGCCTCTCCGCATCTCTTGGTCTACATACCAGCTCTCTGGGATTCCATCCAGTGTATGGATGAAGTGATGAGGCCATTCCTTTGGTGGTGTCATCTTTCATTATGTTATGCACTTCTCCAAATGTTCTATAGGTGTTCCTTTCCTATCATACCTCTGCATATTATTTCTCCCCTGCTTTGTACTGAATATAATGTGCAATAACCATTTACATTGGTACCAATCCTAAATTGTTTCATTTTGCACAACCCACCATATGGAAGGTGTTTCCTTGAGTGAAATAACTAGGGATAAAAGCCTCTGATTCTCTAACACTTCCTCTTCATATTTTTTCAGAAATTCCTATAAGTCATTTACCCCATAAAAACTGGGAGGTTCTCTTATCTTTGTACCAACCCATCTTATTGAGAGGTCTATTATTGTGCACCTTCTTGTGGAAACTTCACGTAATATATATTTGCAATTATCCAAACCTATATCTGAGTCATAATCACATGATGCGATGCTTCTCCAGATGAGTAGCACATCTGCAGTTGGGTTAACATAATATTTTTCATGCGCGGTGGTTCTGTACAACTGGTTTATTTTCTCCAAATCTAGAGAGGTAGGTTCTACAAACCTTTCTCCTTATAAGGGATATAATAGTGCAATGAATCTATATTCTCCTTATTCAAATGTCATTTTCCTTGTCTTTAGTTTTATTATGGCATTCTTATCAAATTCCCAATCCAATCCAAGCAACGCTGGATAAGGTGTTGTGACATATATTATCTATATTACTTCAAAGTCTGCCATAGTGCGCACTCCATCCAAATCTATTGTCACACCTTTAAGCCTTCCAATTCGTAGAACTTTTTGTTGATTTACTAATTTCAACTGGACATGTGAATATCCTAGTGTGGGTTCTCCCATGCATTGCCATGTCTTCTTAGGTAAGACATTTACTTCAGAGCCTAAATCCAATACAATATCTCCCATGTTGAAATCCCAATTTTAGCATCAGGTCTGAATTCCCTGCTTGTCCTCCTTCTTGTGTGGAGGTTATTGACTGTTTTCTGCTCTAATTTTTCTTCTACCTCTGTGTTACATCTTTCTAGATTTTTTTTCAAAATTGTGATATATGATGGATCCTTTAATAACTTAAGACATGATTGTAGAAAAGTTTTGATGTTACTTACTTTCTCCAAAGGTTGTGCTTCATTGGTGTGGTCCATTGAGGACAAAATTTCATACATTGCTACATTCTAAGTGTGATGTGTGACTGATGTAGATGAAACATTCTTCTTGAGAAACTTTTGTCTTGCCTCCTTGAATGTTTCCTTTTATTTTCATGCATCAAATTGCTTCTGTGGTTCAATATTATTCTTCATCCATTGGTGTTGCGTTGAATATTGTCTTACTACATCAGTTCATATATTATCTCCCCATCGTGTGACTATGTTGATGTTTCTTCCATCCTCCCTAGCTTCTGTATAAATCCACTGTACATTCTGGTTGTTCTAGTTCCTCTTTTCTTGGATTTGATGGTTGTGGAGCTTGATTATCTTCCTGACTCAGAGGTCTTGTGTTTTTTCAGCTGTGTTTATACCCCATGAAGACTTTACAGCCCAGAAGTATGTACAATCTTCCACGCGGGGGAGTGCAGAGAGCGAGTACCCCCTCTGCAGGGTCTGGGGGGTTCTGGGGTGAAGCCCCCAAAGGAAAACTTGCCTTGTAAAAGTATATTGTAATTTCATTGTAAATCTGGACCGTTCATTATAAGGTCCCAGATCTAATGATATAAATTATGTTAGGGTTTTTTTCCATAGAAGGAAACCCTCTGTTATGAGGGAAATGTATTACGGCTATGTATGATTGCAAGTATTCTATTCTGAGAGTGGACACTGTGAGAGAAAAAAGAGGAAGTTACAACGGGTTTTGCTGTAGTTTGTATCCCTTCATTTGTTGGATAATAATAAAGGATGGACCTATCAATTTCTCTAGTGGATATATCCCACACTGGGTGAACCACGTAAATATGTGTCTCTATTGTATTGTGTATCTTCTATGTTTTGTTTCTACATTTGTTTTATTTTATTGCTTCGTGGTCCTATTTTTCTAACATGATTTTTCCTATAATTGTCGGACACGATTTTGTGTCATGGTATGTTGCGCGATAGTACATGCATGTCATTATTGGAAGTGGAAATTCACTTGCATAGTGTCCTGGCTGTTGGCAGTTTTGGCACACTATTGTTCCTCTTCCTCATCCAAATCCTCCTCTACCTCGTCCTACATCTTTGTATCTAGCTCGATCTCCTCGTGGTACGTTCTACTGAGGTACATGGTTATACTACGAGGGGTTATATTGTGTCTGTGCAATGTTTTACTACTACTATGTATTGTTGTATGGAGGTCGTACCTAGTTGAAATGAGGTGCAACTTTCCATTCCATCATTTATTCTTACACCCTATAAGTATATGAAGTTCTTTCTCTCATCATCTCCATCTTCCTACAATCTTTATCATAATGACCCACTGACTTGTAGAAATTGCAATAAGAACTTTTGGGTATTGTCTGATACTTCTGCATCATTAGAAAATGATATGGATCATGACCATGTGGTTTAGAGATATCACACCATGGTCATCCTATTGGAAAAGGGTTTGGTACTCTTGTTTCTATGTGATGCATGAAATTTGGACATTCATTCGTGTGGTGTCCTTTTGTCATGCATGTGGTACACAAAACAATGTCTCATTTTTATTTTACATTGTTCTAGTTTAGTTGAAATGTGAAGTTATTTAGATCCTCCTTCATCTCCTCTATTGCTAGATCTATTTTTTGATACTCATTTTCTTCCATATGTAAGGATTCCTATAGAGCCTCTACCTGATTTTGAAGCTTATGTTGTCTTAATGGGTATTTCAAATGTGGTAGCAGAGTGTTCACAAATAAGTGCCTATGTTGCATGTCAGTAATTTCATACTTCATATTACCTTTCAAGCGTTTAAACTTCTGTTCAGTTTCCCAAAATGACTCAGCTAGTTTTTTCTTGATTTCAATCATTTCATTCATATATTGATCTTCTAAGCTAGTATTATGGAATTCATTGATCAATAGTTTTTTCACATCTGCAATGGTCCTTGTTCTTCCTGGCGGACTGTTTACATCTAGGCTCATATACCAGTCCAATGCATGGTATCTTAGCGTGATAGATAACTACAAAATTTTTGTATCGTCATCTATGATTTTCTTTGCTTTCCAGATACTCTCATAGATGAATAAGTTCTTTTCAGGTTCCTCTGATGCCTCTCCCTGAAATTATGGTAACCTGATGGTGGTATCATGTCCTTCCATCTTGATTTATGTTTAAATACTACCTCCACGTAGTGTAGATATTTGACTAATTCTTCTTGAACTGACTCCCCCAGTTGATGCTCCTTGACTAGAACCTTGTCTTGTCATTCCCCTGCCACTAAAATTCGATTTTCTAGATGTTGGTGTTCTTTTTGGTATACTAGTTGCACATGGGGTTATGAATTCCACACTGACATGGATCTGAATTGGATTTCTTAATTCTATTCCTTCCCTTAGACCGCCTTCTTTCCTTTCATAAGTTGCACAAAGTATTTCCTCAATCTGCTCAACAACCCAAATATCTTGTAGCTCTTCCTCATCGCTTGCCAATCCCTCTCTATCAATTATGGATCTCTTCTTATTATTCATCTTATATTGGTAGGGTGATCCACTGTGTGTCTTTCCAGTTGTTTCCATTATCTTCTTTAACTGGTCCTAATCCATCATGATTAGGTCCATGGCCTCCTTCTTCTTTCCCTTATCCACCTCTTCCTCCATTTTTCAAGGTCATGTCAGTGCTTCCCCCCTTCCCCCATGCATGCAAGGAAGTTTAGTTGTTTGATTCCATGGTCATCACACTGTTTTTATATAATAAAATTTTGATTGACATATATAAYGATCTGATATACCTACCTATGGGTCCTTTTAGAAACTCTTTCTTTG
This sequence comes from Picea glauca, assembly GCA_000966675.3. NCBI lineage: Eukaryota > Viridiplantae > Streptophyta > Pinopsida > Pinales > Pinaceae > Picea > Picea glauca. The sequence continues at coordinate 2,135 of JZKD02S1129592.1, read as the reverse complement.
TTGTGMTGTAAGACTTTGCAGTATCTACTACAAATTCTTTGATAAATCCTACAATCATATTGTCTAACCATAAATCTACTGTGCACGTGAATTTGTTGTTAGCTTGTTGTAACTACGTGATATCCACAAGATTCCACTCAATATGTCTGATACTATTAGTTGGGTGGTTGTATTTTAACCTCAATAGCCACTCCTGTAACACATGCAGTAAATCATAGAAAAATACCTCATGGAGGTCGTTAAACACGTACTTATCAAGGTATTTGCGCGATGTCAATTTAGGGTTTTTGTTATCTTTCTGTGCAAAATCAAGCTCCTTTGTTTTCAACCATATTTCAATCTCCACCTTCGTTGGATTCCATGCATGAAAATTCCCTTATATACATTTATTCTCTACACGATTATTCCACGAATCTCGTCCACTAAATCCCATGCAGTTCTAGCTGGAAACAAAACCATTTGTTGGGTTTATTCTCTCTTCTACTTCTAGGGTCGACCCATGTTCGTATCTTTACAGCTTTCCAACAAAAATCTCTAAAACTATTGTCCCTTTTGGTAAAATAGAAGGAAACATAGTGCACTGCGCAGTCTCACCCGAGATAGCTTTATGGTGGACTGCAATGCTCAAGTGCTTGCAGTCTAGAAGTGAGTGGGGATCTGGGATTGTGTTTCATATTCTTCATGCATTAAACTGATCAATCTATTATTCCTAGGATTCATTCATCTGTTAAGCCCATGCATGCATTCTAATATATCTATCTCATCCATTCATTCATCCATTCATACACTAATTACTGACATAATGTAAATATGCAAGAAACATTACAGATAACACATGATTTACCATGGTTCACCCCCTCCTGGAATACCTCCACAAAGATCTGGATTCTATGCACTTTTATTTAAATTTATGCAAAATATGGCATTGCGCGCACTACATCTCCCATCATACAATCATGAAATAGGTTTAATAACCTCTATGAGGTGGACTAGATCACACTTGGATCCTCAACCTGTGACCTAACCCTCAAAAGATGGCCTACTTTACTCTTCTACATCTTAATAACTTTACAACAATACCATGACAATAGATGAACTAATATTCGAGATGAGAAGAACTATCAACCTCGACCTAGACCTCCTAGGTTCTTATTTATACTATTTTACAAGCTTATTATTCGTTACAATCTCTACCAAAATCCTAACCCTAACATGGTTAGGTCTAACTATCTATGTGATTCTCATGTTACTCCTAGCGCATGTTGTTTTTCCTCACACATGCTTCTTTTCTTGCCAGCTGTTATTCTCCAAAAATTTGGCCTTTCCATCCAAAATTGGGTATTTCCTCAAAATAGGATTGCTGCCAACACCAACATGTGCCTCTACCAAGCATGTACCAATATCACCAACATACAATCACATGATCTGTTTCAAAACCATCAACTTGTACCATACCAAGCATCAACCGTGTACCACAACTTGTACTACAACAAGTGCATCAACCATGCACCAACACCTATTCCAAATCATTCATCAACCATAAACCAAAACTTGTACGAAACCATGCATCAACCATGCACCACAACAACTATACCAAATCATGCATCAACCATGTACCACAACTGTACCAAACCATGCATCAAACATTCACCACAACCTGTACCATATGGATCAACCATCAACCATGTACATAAACTATTGTAGAATACCATTTACCAACAATGTATCTCAACCATATACCATATCATTCAATCATTTCATATGCTAAGTACCATAGGATATATCAAGAAAGTACCATCAATGGTGTACCTCAACAAATCACCAACATCACCAACATCACCAAGAGATGCATCTCATACATGTGTTTTCATATACCAAGTGTATTCCTCAACAATGTATCAATATTAATGAAAAGCATGCACCATGTGCCAATGCTTCAAGATTATAATCCTCAAGCATGTACCATATCATCATTGTTATCACTGAAATTTCGTCAGCACATGGTTACAAGAACTCAGCATCGTCAAACAGTGATGAAGTCATTCATGGACCTGAATTAATACCATAGCATTCAAAAAAGGTTAAAAACTATACAAAGTAGTGAAAAATTGAAGAGCACTTTGCAGACATTGGGC
>JZKD02S1129581.1:0-12925 GCA_000966675.3 Picea glauca | reverse complement strand
ACCTCGTTGTTAGACGTAAATCAAGATGAGACATGATTTTGACCTTGCTGCTAGACATAAAGCATGACGCCGCTGATTCCTTGCTTCTAACCTAGTTGTTAGACGTAAAGCAAGATTATTCCTCTCTTCCGACCTAGTTGTTAGACGTAAAGTAGGATGATTCCTCGCTTCTGACCTCGTTGTTAGACGTAAAGCGAGATGTTGATGTGTTCCTTGCTTTTGACCTCATTGTTAGACGTAAAGAAAGATGAGTCATGCTTCTAACCTAGTTGTTAGACGTAAAGCATGATGTTGTGATTCCTCGCTTCTGACCTAGTTGTTAGATGTAAAGAGAGATGGTGATATCCCTTGCTTCTGACCTAGTTGTTAGATGTAAATCAAGATGTGACTGACACTAAGCTACCAGCTTAACCGCTGTGACATTGAGCCAGTGTAGTAATGTGATGTGCTAGCCTAGTGCTGTGATGAGGTATCATTTTTACTGATACATATTTGATGCAGATGATTAATGAATTCTTTCGAGAATGATGATGCTGCTGATGAAGAAAACTTCCGATGACTCATAAATATTCTAGCCAATGTTTCAAGATGATATTGATGATACTGTCCTCCAGATGCCACTGATGATGCAGATCTCTCTCGCCTAATGCTGATGAAGAATAAACTTCTTGTTAAGGGGGAGTGTTGAAATAATGTAACTGCGAAGAACATTCTTATTATTATTGGATTAAATCCCCATTGTGTATTAATCATGTCATTATTATTATTGTTGTTATTGGATTAATCCCCATTGTGGATTAATCATGTCGGTAATTGTATAAGGACCAAATCCCTTTTTGCGGATTGGTCATCGAACAATTATAAAGGGCAGAATAAGAATTCAACCCTAGCAGTTATTATGGAAGACCCAGAATTAATTAAAGGTGGGTTTACCCACCCAGAGTGAGAGGTCAGCCCTGCCAGCGGTGCCCTTTCACACGTGCCAATTTTTTATATATAGGAGGCTAGTGCCTCACTTCTAACACAAAACTTGCTCATTATCTTATGAGGCAAGCTGCAATTACTGGTTAGAGAGAGGAGAAGAAGAGTGGCACATCTCTTGGAGAGGACTATCTGTATTGGTTTGAGTTATCTCTTRAACATTGTATAAGCTATTTATGATAAGGAAGTTTTTGCTGGGTTTTCTTCCCCTAGAGGGTTTCCCAGGATCAATGATGTGTCTCTTGTGAATATGTATTTCTCGGTGATCTTGTTCTTATGATGCTCTTATCTATTGAAATAAAAAGAACTATAATAATGGAATAAACATTAACATCGAAAACACCAACATCTGGAGACCAAACACAATGCAGGGTAAGTAGCCAAGGGTAAAAGTCAAATAGAAGAAACACACTAAAGTAACACACAAGAGTATGATATAGTAAAAATACAAGTGCTTATGTAGAGATAGGTTAAGTGTAGTACTTCTTTAAGTAAAGCCCATTTCTGGGTTCACTTAAAGGAATGCCATCGTAATCTACTAACTCATATGCTCCCTTCTCCAACACTCTTTTAACAATATAAGGGCCTCGCCACATAGCCTCAATTTTTTCAGCTCCTAGTGAATCACGATCTTGTTCATAGAGGAGAACTAGATCACCTTCAAAAAACACACGTGGCTTAACATGTTTGTTGTATTGGTCTTTTATGTGTTTCTTCTGGGTTTCAATAACTAGGGTGGCATCATGACAGGTTTCGTCCAATTGTTTAAGATACAACAGACTTTACTCCTCAACAAAGGTGTTTGGGAGAAGTTGGATGACTAGTTTTAATGATGGAATTTCACATTCAATCGGAAGAAAAGATTCTAAACCGTACACTAATTGGAAAGGTGTAAACCCCGTGGATGACTTCACGAATGTTCGATAGGTCCACAATGTTGAGAACAACATTGTGTGCCAACTCATTTTGAGAATTCCGATAATTCATCGAAGCATGGTAATAAGTACTTTGTTTATTGCTTCGACTTGGTCGTTGGCCTGTGGATAGTAGGGGGTTCAGTTTTCATGTCGAAGACCTGACTTTCTGTAAGCTCAGACATCATAAATTTTCAGAAGTGGCTACTTTTATCAGTGACGATAGCCTGTGGGAATCCAAATCGTGTAATAATGTGATTGAAGATGAATAGGGCTGTCGGTTTTCCCATGTTGTCAAATGTAGGCATTGCCTCAGCCCATTTCATGAAATAATCTATAGCTACAATAATGTACCCATGCCCCATGACTGAGTGAGGGTTACATGACATGAAATTGATGCCCCATTTAGCGAAGGGTCCAATGGAAACGACATGATGTAAGGGAGCAGGGTGAGATCTTATTTTGTTGTTGTATGTTTGGCAAGCATGGATTTTTTGGACAGTAGTAATACAATCTTTGAATAAGGAAGGCCAAAAATATCCAGCTCGTAAGATCGTTTGGGTAGTAGCATACCTAGACATGTGACCACCACATGATCCAGAATGGAAGTCATTCAAAGCTTTCTCAGCCTCATCATAAGTGAGACATCGTCAAAAAATGGAGTTGACTCCACAACGATAAAGAGTATCACCGAGGATGAGATACTGACGGGCTTGGTAAAGTATGCAACGACGGTCAGTACTAGACAAATTGGGCTAGAAAGTCTGAGTCTGAAGATATATAATGATATATCCATACCAAAGGTCATCGAAACTGATCAGAAAAAGGGATTCATCAGGTAATGAATCCTTGACTACATTTTCTGTCTCAGAACAGGGAAGGTCACATATCAATTCGGAAAACACCAAGTATTTCTTAGACATATCATGCTCAAACTCTAAGTCAAACTCCTAGAGTATCACAATCCATTTGGAGTATTTTCCCCCTAGCAACTGGTGCATAAGGATGTGTTGCATAGGGTTGCAATTGGAAATCACAGTGGTCTTGCGTAAAAGGATATTGTGCCAGAAACGTTGGACATCTTCAACAACTGCCAAGGCCCATTTTTCAACATGTAAATACTTGGCTTCGGTAGTCGTGAGACTCTGACTCAAATAATAAATGACATGTCCGTCGTGAGAATCATCCTCTTGGACCAGAACCATGGTGATGGTTGAATCTGAATCAATGAGATAAAGGAAATAATCTCGACTATAATCGGGTGGGAAAAGTAGTGGAGTATGAGTTAAATCCAATTTCAAAGCTTCGAAAGCTTTGTTGGCAGTGATGTCCCATACAAATTTAGAGCCTTCCTTTAATATTCGAGTAAATCTGAGTGTTAACTCAGCATAGTTTGGGATAAAATGACATAGAAATTTTGCCTTCCCTTGCAAACTTTGTAGATGACGAAGTGAAGAAGGAGGAGGGAGATTGAGAATTGCCTCAACCTTCAAAGGATCTACCCTAATCCCTTGACATGACACAATAAATCCTAAGAGTCAGCCAAAATCCTCACAAAAGACACATTTGTGTGGATTTAAACATATACGATAGAACTGACATCGAAGGAAAATGGCTCGGATATGGGATGGATGATCACTACGATGCATGGAATGTGCTGGTAGGTCATCTAAATATGGTTGTAGAACGTTCTTAATATCATGGAAAGCATAAGACATAGTGCATTGAAACATGGAACCGACGTTCTTTAAACCAAAGGGCAGTTTCCGGTAGACAAAAGTGCCCCAAGGACAAATAAAATCGGTTTTGTGTTGATCCGTGGGTAAGACGTTGATCTAATTATACCCAAAAAAAATTTCCATCAAAGAGAATACTTCACTCTCGGCACAATCGTCAACAATCTGGTCAACAAAGGGGGTGGGAAAGTTGTCTTTAGGATGCAATTTATTAATGTCCCTGTAATCAATGCATACATGGATCGTACCTTGTTTCTTTTTAACTGGAATGAGATTGGATACCCGATCAGTTAAAGCCATGGGATAAATAAAGCCAGCTTTAAGAATTTTTTCGACTTCAAGCTTGATAGCAGTTGCTTTGCGTGGGTGGATCGGGTGAAGTATCTGCTAGACAGGTTTAGCGCCCAGGTATGTCTTAATTTCATGGACAACAATATCGGGGTCAATGCTGGGCATCTCTTCGTAGCTCCACGCAAAAATTTCATGAAATTATTGGAACAATGACTTATATGTGACAATTTCAGTAGTGGAACACGAAGCTTCGATATGGACATTTTCAACAACTCTAGGTTTGATAGAGATGTCGAGGGGGATAGTGGGTGAAATGTTTCTTAAGTTCCCTTTGTATAACACATCATGTGTAGAGTTGGGAACCAAAGTAATAATGACAATGGTCGACAGGGTTGAAATCTGTTGGTAACACTCGAGGGTGTGTGGTTCCAGGAAGAGAATGGAACGATGATGTCCATCATTGCACAGAGTGTCCTCCATAGACATAACTGACATAATCATCTCATCTGTGGGAAAAATCACATGAAAAGAATCAGGAGATGAATCGCCAAGAGAGGGGGTAGATGGGGATGTCTATTGAATGACTTGATAGGAGGATTCAATCGAACTTAAAGGCATCTGGTCACCATAGCGTGAATAATAACTGGATTCGAGGATGAGACATGGGTCAAAGGATGAATGGGTTTCACGAACGGAGGTGGAAATCATCTTGATTGAGGCAACCAGAGGTGGTGGAACGTCGGGTGGTGGGATTGGAAATGTACCCATCAGACTAGAATCTTTGAGTAGACCTACACCGACATTCTCGTACCCAGGGGGTGTCTTAGCGATGAAAGGTATGTTGCTAGTACGTGTGTCAGAGTTGAAGAAAGTCAGTTGGTCCACTGTAACCACTTTTCCTTGATGTGAAAAATGCACGATCTGGAAAAGATTAGACACGACTGCACGGATGGAATCGATCCAGCTACAACCAAGTAGAAGGTTGTAATCAAGAGGTGCGTCAAAGACCTCAACTTCAACATTGATCGTTTTTCCTTCTAACGTAATAGGCAATGAAGGGAGGACACCGTAGGGATTAAATACAGAGCCATTAAAGGCCTTGAGCATGTTGTGTGATTCAGTTAAGGGAGGAGAGCCGATGGCGTTCCAGCAGGCAATAGCCATGACACACGTTGAGGCACCCTCATCAATAATTGTTCTACAAATGTTCTTGTCAGAGACAACAACTTGGATTTGAAATGCGAGTTGGGGGGGTAACCTTGGAATGTGATATTCCAAGTCAAAGATTATTAAATTTGTATCTGTAGGGTCAATTCCACCGATAGCTTTCAATAGTTCCTTCCGTTGTGTAGGAAAACTCTGAAAGACTTCGAGGGATGACATTACAGATGGTGCTTGTGCCAGATATTCTACTATACTGTAGTTCTGGGAAGCACGTGCATGAGGATTGAAAGTAGACTTTCGAACCACACCCTTGGGAGGAGGGCAAAGGACTGTGTCGGGGTTCAGTCATTCGAGATTAAGAGGACTGTTGGAAGGTGGAGCCAAGGGAGATTGTTGAACCAATGAAGGTGGTATATCATCAGCTTTCTCCTTCGAGGAAGGGTAATCTTTGGCACGAGTGGTAAGTGTGATGTCATTATTCTTTGAATCACCATTACACATAAGTACATAGGAGGTGGTGGAGGAAGAAGGTTGATCATGGATGCCCAATTGAGCCTGTTGTTGAGAAGGGAAGGGTTGAGACAAGATGATAGGGGTAGGAGGTTTTGGGGTCCCTTGGAGGAACTTCGTGACCTCAGCACGTCTCGGAGAGTCCTTCATGTAGTGAACATCACCACATATAAGGAAAGGATAGAGAGGTTTGCGTTTATCCTTATCTTCAGTAGGTTGTGTTTGATATATTATATAATGCTTAACTTTTTTCTTCCCAAATTTGTGAGTATCAAAATTTTCAAATATTTCATCATCAATGTTGATATATTCTCTTGCATATTTCAATTTAAATTTTATATTAAAAAAAAAAACCCGAACATAAATTCACTAAACTATATATAAAAGTGTTCATCTTGTATTATCTAAATTTATGTACATATCTATAGGTGATTCATCTTCTTCTTCAACATTATTAGAAAAATCTATTTATGTTTTTTGAAAAAACATTAAATTGTGATTACAATCAATTATATTAAACAATATTTTAAATTTGAATTCTATACTTTTAATATAAAAAATATGTACATGCATACCTTGCATATGTAACATCCCGCCCTTGTGCACTGAGAGAACCTATTCTTTGAGGACACTTGCTCGCAAGTGATCTAGATTTTATGTTATTAAAACATTTATTTTGATTATGAGGTGTTAAGGGTTGATGACATGTTGTTTTAATGCATTGACATAGACATGTGCTATTGACTTGGTTTTACTGAGTGTGCAGGATTTTGGATTTGAAGGATGCAGGGGCATCGATGGAACATCTTGGACTCTGGATCGAGTTGAGGAATGTACCATTGGGGTTTGATTGTTTTACTGTGATATTAGTGCGTCTGATTAGATCATATGATATGGATATATTCTAACATGATTCATTGATGATGTAGGGTGACGATATATTTCCAACCAGACTCACATATGGAGTAAAGGGGTCACACATGACTACCATAGATGTTGAGGGAGAGGTGTGGAAAACAACCCTACCATAGCCTACTAGCACTCCGACCATGGATCAAATTGTAGGTTAACGCTTACCTAGTTCGAGAGGACCCTCGATGTCATGAGGGAAAAGTGCGATAGTCGCTCACAATGATTCTAAGGGGCGCACAATAAGGCGGGGGCCTTATTCCTTAGAGTCCCTTAGTCTCCCACAAGTTCACCTGGTGGAGTATTGACTCTAGGGGTTTTTGATGTCTACCAAGTCAGTCAAGAGGCGAGTGGCACCCTTGGAGCACATGGTGCATCCTGAAGGGCANAACAGACTTTACTCCTCAACAAAGGTGTTTGGGAGAAGTTGGATGACTAGTTTTAATGATGGAATTTCACATTCAATCGGAAGAAAAGATTCTAAACCGTACACTAATTGGAAAGGTGTAAACCCCGTGGATGACTTCACGAATGTTCGATAGGTCCACAATGTTGAGAACAACATTGTGTGCCAACTCATTTTGAGAATTCCGATAATTCATCGAAGCATGGTAATAAGTACTTTGTTTATTGCTTCGACTTGGTCGTTGGCCTGTGGATAGTAGGGGGTTCAGTTTTCATGTCGAAGACCTGACTTTCTGTAAGCTCAGACATCATAAATTTTCAGAAGTGGCTACTTTTATCAGTGACGATAGCCTGTGGGAATCCAAATCGTGTAATAATGTGATTGAAGATGAATAGGGCTGTCGGTTTTCCCATGTTGTCAAATGTAGGCATTGCCTCAGCCCATTTCATGAAATAATCTATAGCTACAATAATGTACCCATGCCCCATGACTGAGTGAGGGTTACATGACATGAAATTGATGCCCCATTTAGCGAAGGGTCCAATGGAAACGACATGATGTAAGGGAGCAGGGTGAGATCTTATTTTGTTGTTGTATGTTTGGCAAGCATGGATTTTTTGGACAGTAGTAATACAATCTTTGAATAAGGAAGGCCAAAAATATCCAGCTCGTAAGATCGTTTGGGTAGTAGCATACCTAGACATGTGACCACCACATGATCCAGAATGGAAGTCATTCAAAGCTTTCTCAGCCTCATCATAAGTGAGACATCGTCAAAAAATGGAGTTGACTCCACAACGATAAAGAGTATCACCGAGGATGAGATACTGACGGGCTTGGTAAAGTATGCAACGACGGTCAGTACTAGACAAATTGGGCTAGAAAGTCTGAGTCTGAAGATATATAATGATATATCCATACCAAAGGTCATCGAAACTGATCAGAAAAAGGGATTCATCAGGTAATGAATCCTTGACTACATTTTCTGTCTCAGAACAGGGAAGGTCACATATCAATTCGGAAAACACCAAGTATTTCTTAGACATATCATGCTCAAACTCTAAGTCAAACTCCTAGAGTATCACAATCCATTTGGAGTATTTTCCCCCTAGCAACTGGTGCATAAGGATGTGTTGCATAGGGTTGCAATTGGAAATCACAGTGGTCTTGCGTAAAAGGATATTGTGCCAGAAACGTTGGACATCTTCAACAACTGCCAAGGCCCATTTTTCAACATGTAAATACTTGGCTTCGGTAGTCGTGAGACTCTGACTCAAATAATAAATGACATGTCCGTCGTGAGAATCATCCTCTTGGACCAGAACCATGGTGATGGTTGAATCTGAATCAATGAGATAAAGGAAATAATCTCGACTATAATCGGGTGGGAAAAGTAGTGGAGTATGAGTTAAATCCAATTTCAAAGCTTCGAAAGCTTTGTTGGCAGTGATGTCCCATACAAATTTAGAGCCTTCCTTTAATATTCGAGTAAATCTGAGTGTTAACTCAGCATAGTTTGGGATAAAATGACATAGAAATTTTGCCTTCCCTTGCAAACTTTGTAGATGACGAAGTGAAGAAGGAGGAGGGAGATTGAGAATTGCCTCAACCTTCAAAGGATCTACCCTAATCCCTTGACATGACACAATAAATCCTAAGAGTCAGCCAAAATCCTCACAAAAGACACATTTGTGTGGATTTAAACATATACGATAGAACTGACATCGAAGGAAAATGGCTCGGATATGGGATGGATGATCACTACGATGCATGGAATGTGCTGGTAGGTCATCTAAATATGGTTGTAGAACGTTCTTAATATCATGGAAAGCATAAGACATAGTGCATTGAAACATGGAACCGACGTTCTTTAAACCAAAGGGCAGTTTCCGGTAGACAAAAGTGCCCCAAGGACAAATAAAATCGGTTTTGTGTTGATCCGTGGGTAAGACGTTGATCTAATTATACCCAAAAAAAATTTCCATCAAAGAGAATACTTCACTCTCGGCACAATCGTCAACAATCTGGTCAACAAAGGGGGTGGGAAAGTTGTCTTTAGGATGCAATTTATTAATGTCCCTGTAATCAATGCATACATGGATCGTACCTTGTTTCTTTTTAACTGGAATGAGATTGGATACCCGATCAGTTAAAGCCATGGGATAAATAAAGCCAGCTTTAAGAATTTTTTCGACTTCAAGCTTGATAGCAGTTGCTTTGCGTGGGTGGATCGGGTGAAGTATCTGCTAGACAGGTTTAGCGCCCAGGTATGTCTTAATTTCATGGACAACAATATCGGGGTCAATGCTGGGCATCTCTTCGTAGCTCCACGCAAAAATTTCATGAAATTATTGGAACAATGACTTATATGTGACAATTTCAGTAGTGGAACACGAAGCTTCGATATGGACATTTTCAACAACTCTAGGTTTGATAGAGATGTCGAGGGGGATAGTGGGTGAAATGTTTCTTAAGTTCCCTTTGTATAACACATCATGTGTAGAGTTGGGAACCAAAGTAATAATGACAATGGTCGACAGGGTTGAAATCTGTTGGTAACACTCGAGGGTGTGTGGTTCCAGGAAGAGAATGGAACGATGATGTCCATCATTGCACAGAGTGTCCTCCATAGACATAACTGACATAATCATCTCATCTGTGGGAAAAATCACATGAAAAGAATCAGGAGATGAATCGCCAAGAGAGGGGGTAGATGGGGATGTCTATTGAATGACTTGATAGGAGGATTCAATCGAACTTAAAGGCATCTGGTCACCATAGCGTGAATAATAACTGGATTCGAGGATGAGACATGGGTCAAAGGATGAATGGGTTTCACGAACGGAGGTGGAAATCATCTTGATTGAGGCAACCAGAGGTGGTGGAACGTCGGGTGGTGGGATTGGAAATGTACCCATCAGACTAGAATCTTTGAGTAGACCTACACCGACATTCTCGTACCCAGGGGGTGTCTTAGCGATGAAAGGTATGTTGCTAGTACGTGTGTCAGAGTTGAAGAAAGTCAGTTGGTCCACTGTAACCACTTTTCCTTGATGTGAAAAATGCACGATCTGGAAAAGATTAGACACGACTGCACGGATGGAATCGATCCAGCTACAACCAAGTAGAAGGTTGTAATCAAGAGGTGCGTCAAAGACCTCAACTTCAACATTGATCGTTTTTCCTTCTAACGTAATAGGCAATGAAGGGAGGACACCGTAGGGATTAAATACAGAGCCATTAAAGGCCTTGAGCATGTTGTGTGATTCAGTTAAGGGAGGAGAGCCGATGGCGTTCCAGCAGGCAATAGCCATGACACACGTTGAGGCACCCTCATCAATAATTGTTCTACAAATGTTCTTGTCAGAGACAACAACTTGGATTTGAAATGCGAGTTGGGGGGGTAACCTTGGAATGTGATATTCCAAGTCAAAGATTATTAAATTTGTATCTGTAGGGTCAATTCCACCGATAGCTTTCAATAGTTCCTTCCGTTGTGTAGGAAAACTCTGAAAGACTTCGAGGGATGACATTACAGATGGTGCTTGTGCCAGATATTCTACTATACTGTAGTTCTGGGAAGCACGTGCATGAGGATTGAAAGTAGACTTTCGAACCACACCCTTGGGAGGAGGGAAAAGGACTGTGTCCGGGTTCAGTCATTCGAGATTAAGAGGACTGTTGGAAGGTGGAGCCAAGGGAGATTGTTGAACCAATGAAGGTGGTATATCATCAACTTTCTCCTTGGAGGAAGGGTAATCTTTGGCACGAGTGGTAAGTGTGATGTCATTATTCTTTGAATCACCATTACACATAAGTACATAGGAGGTGGTGGAGGAATAAGGTTGATCATGGATGCCCAATTGATTGTTGAGAAGGGAAGGGTTGAGACAAGATGATAGGGGTAGGAGGTTTTGGGGTCCCTTGGAGGAACTTCGTGACCTCAGCACGTCTCGGACAGTCCTTCATGTAGTGAACATCACCACATATAAGGCAAGGATAGTGAGGTTTGCGTTTATCCTTATCTTTAGTAGGTTGTGTTTGATATCTTATATAATGCTTAACGTTTTTCTTCCCAAATTTGTGAGTATCAAAATTTTCAAATATTTCATCATCAATGTTGATATATTCTCATGCATATTTCAATTTCAATTTTATATTAAAAAACAAAACCCAACATAAATTCACTAAACTATATATAAAAGTGTTCATCTTGTATTATCTAAATTTATGTACATATCTATAGGTGATTCATCTTCTTCTTCAACATTATTAGAAAAATCTATTTATGTTTTTTGAAAAAACATTAAATTGTGATTACAATCAATTATATTAAACAATATTTTAAATTTGAATTCTATACTTTTAATATAAAAAATATGTACATGCATACCTTGCATATGTAACATCCCGCCCTTGTGCACTGAGAGAACCTATTCTTTGAGGACACTTGCTCGCAAGTGATCTAGATTTTATGTTATTAAAACATTTATTTTGATTATGAGGTGTTAAGGGTTGATGACATGTTGTTTTAATGCATTGACATAGACATGTGCTATTGACTTGGTTTTACTGAGTGTGCAGGATTTTGGATTTGAAGGATGCAGGGGCATCGATGGAACATCTTGGACTCTGGATCGAGTTGAGGAATGTACCATTGGGGTTTGATTGTTTTACTGTGATATTAGTGCGTCTGATTAGATCATATGATATGGATATATTCTAACATGATTCATTGATGATGTAGGGTGACGATATATTTCCAACCAGACTCACATATGGAGTAAAGGGGTCACACATGACTACCATAGATGTTGAGGGAGAGGTGTGGAAAACAACCCTACCATAGCCTACTAGCACTCCGACCATGGATCAAATTGTAGGTTAACGCTTACCTAGTTCGAGAGGACCCTCGATGTCATGAGGGAAAAGTGCGATAGTCGCTCACAATGATTCTAAGGGGCGCACAATAAGGCGGGGGCCTTATTCCTTAGAGTCCCTTAGTCTCCCACAAGTTCACCTGGTGGAGTATTGACTCTAGGGGTTTTTGATGTCTACCAAGTCAGTCAAGAGGCGAGTGGCACCCTTGGAGCACATGGTGCATCCTGAAGGGCATGTCGTGCAAGAAAAATGGAAAGAAGCGAGTGGCACCCTTGGAGCACATGGTGCATCCTGAAGGGTACGTTGTGAAAGAAAAATGGAAAGAGGCAAGTGGCATCCTTGGAGAACGTAGTGCGTCCTGAAGGGCACATCGCACAAGGAAAACAAATTAAGGCGAGTGGCACCCTTGGAGCACCTAGTGCGTCCTGAAGGGCATGTCGCATTGTTGATGATAAATGAATGAACCTAGATGGACTTAGGACGAATAACGTGTTAAGAATTTTTAAAAACAAATTCCCTAATAAAATGTCGCCCAGTACAAAAAATTAAGGTCTAAGTCTAAATTATGCTAGTGGTAAAATTTTATCTATCTATTTAAAAATAATAATAATAATTATACTCTTCGTTAAATCTTGTAATAATAAGGGGGTAAGCAATTTAAATGATTCATAAAAATCTGTTACGGTAAAATTTAAAAAAAAAAGGGAAATAATTGTTTTATTATTTATGATAATTTAAAATTATTAACTAAAAATGGAAAAAGGAAAAAGGGGGTTAATTTCTACACCTGCCAATTTGAGTCCTAAATGGAAAGGGGAAAGAGGGAAATCTAAAATATTTAGGAAACTAGGAAAAGAGGGAAACATAAGAAGAAAAGGGAAACCCAAGGGAAAAAGTAGAAAGTCAAACATAGTAAGGTATCTACCATTAAGAACTTTCTAATTTAAAACTGAACTAGAAAATTGATAATGGGGAAAGTCATTAAAACCTGTAAGAGAATTTGGGGACAACTAGAAGTGATTCTAGGAGTGACTCTAGGTGGGTGAGGGAAATAAGGGAATTTAATTAATTAAATAACTTAATTTGTGGAGGAATGAAGGGGATGGGTGACACTTGTACGTGGAGAAATTTTT
>JZKD02S1129570.1:0-12925 GCA_000966675.3 Picea glauca | reverse complement strand
AACCTCTAGCTACAAAAATATTCTTCCCAATATAGTCATGCCCTTAGAATGAGTGAGGTTAGCAAAACTCAAGTTTCCCAAATTAGGGCTAGAGTACATTAATAGAGGAGGACAATAGAAGAGCCAAAGTATTCTTCAAACTCCACACGAGAAGACTCTAAGGAGACCTAGATATTTACAACATTACATCTAAGAGCCAAATATTAGTCTATAGGGAAAAATTCTTTGACTAATTTGTTAATCATTATCAGGAATTTCCACTACAAAATTTATCACGAAAGCTTCTAGAGATGGTCTTAAATAAATGCCTTAAAATAATTTCCAAGAGAATCTTTGACATCAATTGTTGGACAATTGGTTGTCATTGATGTCAACCCTTGGAGAGTGATCTTATAGATTGATGTCAACCCTTGGAGAAGTCTGGAAGCCATACATATATAGACGAGATCATTGGACAATTGATTGTCATGTTAGAGGTCTACCATTGATATTGACACATTGTTAAGGTATACACTTGTTATGGTACATATCGTGNAGATATCAAATATTGAGCATGTGTCATGTCATACAAGTTTTCTCTCTAGAATAGGCCAAAATTCAGCAAGGTCTTCCATTGTCTCTATAAATCCTTTTCAGGAATGATTCAAGCAGTGAAACTTGGAGGAATTCCATAAGACATATTGAAGAATTTTGGGTACAAGTTTCGTACCTTTTTTCATTACACATACAAATTTATTCTTGTTGTAAGTTAGGATTTGTGACTAATCCAAAACTAGTCTCATGAGATTGAGGTAAAGGTTGATCAAGATGTTATTCTCTTGTTTCTAAAGTTGAGAAAGGTATGCAGGTCTATGATCACATACACCAGGTTAGAAAAAATTTGAGAGGTTGTTGTGACAAGTTGATAGTGACAACTTTTGGTGACAAGTTGACAGTGACAATGATGGTATATCCGTCCAATAAAAGGGACAGTGACAGGTTGATGTGGTAGTGACATACTGGTCTACAAAGTTGCATGTGGTAGTGACATACTGGGACTGAAAACAAGCTTGCTAGAATGGTGGCATCTTATCTCTGAGAAGAGATGTGATGGATATTCTCATTTGCAAGAAGATGAGTACAATGAGGATTTGAAGGAATTTTTAAAATAAACACGAATGCCAAAACCATATGCATAAAAAAACCTAAACCTAGAGATGAAGTGTCAAAAGTAATGCGGGCCCCGTTGGGGTAAGTTAGTACATCAAATTCTCAGGGTCACAAATTTTGCATGCAATCTTCATTTAGGGCGCACAATATATTTTTGGAAAGGTCTTGATGACAATATTCATTTAGGGGTATCAATCATAGACTTTAGCTATCATATAGGTGCCCGATTGTGAAACAAATGTTGTTTATGGCCTCAAAATGGCCCCATAAGTTTGGAACCTGAAAAATGCTAAAGATAGTAAGTTACCAAAAAACTGTTTTGAGTCTGTTGGAATAGGTGGGTGGCCACTAAGATCCTTCTAGATCAATCCTCCTCCATTAGGAAGAAATGGTCTCCATTGCGTTGATTTCCTCCATCATATGAGGAATTTTTTGTTGAATTTGTCCCCGAGTGAGCCACTTGCCTTGGTGCAGGAGCTACCCTACTTTGAAAACCCAATAAAGTTGGATCTTCTGCTGGGGAGTTCCCTTGACTAGTGTGTCCACAATATGATCATTGGATGCATGTTCCATGCATTCAGGGTTTAACTCTGTTGGTGTCAACTGTTTTGTTATCTTCGAGGTGTCCAATAAGGGTGGAAAATAAGGTCGAAGGAGGTCCACATTGAACACTGGGTGCAAGCCAAGGAAGGGGGGAAGGTTGAGCTCAAAATAATTGTCACCCACATCCTTGGTGATGGTGTAAGGTCCATAATGGAGTGGATGAAGCTTCTGATGAGACCTTGTAGGGAGTTATTTATGCAAGTGCAACCAAACTTTGTCTCCCACCTGAAACTAGTGTGGCACCCAGTGTTGATCATGGTTCTTCTTGTACTTATAATTGGAATTTTGTAAAATATCTTAAATGTGTTGGAGAATGTGTTGGATCCACTCAATGAAATAGGTGGCTTTGTTAGCTTTAGTTGGAGCATGTGATGAGTCTTCCTGGGTGGCTGCAAGGGGTAGTGCAACATCCATGGGACCCAATGGTTGAAATCCCAACCTCACCTAAAAGGGGTTGTGGTCGATTGAGCTATGTATGGATCTGTTGTAGATGTGTTGAACAAAGGGAAGACTCGCATCCAAGGTGTGGGGGTGCTTGGAAATGTACATGTGTAGGATGTGCACGATCATCCGATTGATGAACTCGATTTGGTACTTCCTATTTATACTTGATGTTTAGGTGGAACTGCTACAAATATGTGGACCACTTCTGATGGAGGTCATTCAACAATTTTCCTTGTGTCTACATGAATTGCAGTGGCTTATGATCAATGTGGATGATTGTCTCCTTCCCGAGAATTTAATGCCTCCACTCGCAGGAGGCTTGCACAATGGATTACATTTCCTTGTCGTAATTAGGGTACTTATGGATGGAATCTGATAGTGTCTCACTATGATAGGCCATGGGGTGGACGTGTTGAGTGAGGACTTCACCCACAACATAGTCTGAAGCATCTATCTCGATTGCAAAGGGTTGTTTCAAGTCAAGTAATGAAATAACTGGGGCTGAGCACAAGTGCTACTTCAAATCATTGAATTATTTTTGTTGGGACATGCCCCACACAAATTTTTCCATACCACCAACCTTGGTTATTTTACTAAGGGCCCATGCAATATGAGAGAATCCCAATCTGAACCTGCAATAGAAATTGGCAAGGCCTAAGAAGCTCTGAAGCTTAGTGAGCATGGTTGGGGTTGGTCGGTCATGGATGACTTGGATCTTAGCTAGATCAACATGCACACCATGTGCATCAACAATGTAGCCTAGGTACTAGACCCTGTCCATGCCAAAGGAGCATTTTTTCAAGTTGGCATATAGCTTGTGCTGCCACAGAGTGTGCAGAACCTACTGAATATGCTGCAAGTTTTCTTCCCAAGTCTTGCTATAGATGAGGATGTCATCCAGATACACCACCACAAAACAATTAGTGAAAGCCCGCAAGATATTGTCCATCATCCTCATGAAAGTTGTTGGGGAATTTTTCAAACCAAAGGGCATGGCCAACCATTCAAAAAGACCTTCTTTTGAATTGAAGGCAATTTTCCATACATATGTCTACTCTATTGGGACCTGATGCTATCCAAACTTCAGATCAATCTTACTGAATTATGTGTCCCCCTCGAGATGATCAAGGAGATCATCGATTTAGGGAATCAAGTATCGGTTCCTGACTTTGATTTTATTTATGACCCGATAATCAATGCAGAGTCGTCAGGTCTCATCTTTCTTCTGCACCAACACTATTGGGCTTCCACAAGGTGATGAGTTGGGTCAGATGTGCCCCTTGTGGAGTAGTTCTTGGATCTAATGCATGATCTCCTCATTTTCTAGCAGAGAGTGGTGATAGACTGGCCCATTGGGTAGCATTTCATCGAGGGTCAGATCGATGGGATGCTTGACTTGACAGTGCATAGGTACCCTAGTAGGTGATGAGTAGATGTATTTGTGTTCTTCCACAACCTTATCCAATTTCTTTTTCTGCATGGAGAGGTCACACACGGAGGCCATGGATATGGATGCAACCTTTCTCTCACTCTGAGAAAGAATCATGAAGAAGACAAACTTCCTGATCTGAGAAATGACCTTCCTGCATTGCTTGGCAGAGATCAAGGAAATAGCACTAGGTGGGACTACCTCGGGTATCCTATATAATTTTTTGTTCAAAGTAATAATAAAACTGCAAGTCATAGACTCATATACAACATGATGTTTCCATAAATAAGTTTGGCCCAAAAGAACATCACAAACTTCAAGGGGAGAAACATCACACAATACCTCATCTTTGAATGGATTTATGTCGTACGACAAGTGACACTGTTGGCTGACGCGACGATCGCTTCCTTGACGGAGCCATCTGATGGTGTAGGGATGTGGGTGTGGCATTGTTAGCAGGGTTAGCTGCTTGATGACCTATACTAAGATGAGGTTATTCTAGCTACCACTATCAACAATGAAGTGCAACAGAGTGCCTTTCACCCACATCTGTGAATGAAAGAGGCGCTCACCTTCCTTTGGCTCATCAGGTTCACCAGGATGGATCTTGGTGGTAGTAACGGTGGCACTAGGTTCCACATCGATGATCTGTCTACCCTTTTTTGGTTCAGATTCAGATTCAGAACCCGCATCTAATTCAAATTCTTTCACCTTAGCCACCAATGAATTCTTTGAGCAACAATCAACATTTTTATTCCAGGGGCTCTTATGGAAGTCGCACCACTTCTTGGTATGTTTCTTCGTCTTCCCATTGTCCTTCTTTGCTTGTAGCTTGGACTTGTTTTTCTGAGGTTTCCCATCTTTTCTCTGTCCTTTTTTTTCCGGGTTGGATTTTCCCTTGCCCTGCTTCTACTGTGAGGGGTTCCCAGACCCAAATTGCCACGTTTTTTTGTTTAAGCTTATGCTCAATTTTGATGTCATATTGATAGGCTACGCCCAAGGATGAGATGTCAAAAAACTCTATTTTTGTCTGAATGTATCTAGTTGAAGAAGATATCAGAAGAGTTAAGATAGGGAGAGCAACCCCAAAGAAAGCTCAAACAAAGGGAGCATCCCCAGAGAGAGAGTTACCCTTTTTCCCAGGATGTCAAAGGGGAGAAGAATAGAGGCATGAAAACATGGGTAGAAGCCCCAAGGAAAATACCCTTTTCCATTGATGTCAAAGGGTGGGAGATAAAAACATTGATGATGAGCGATGGTCACATGGGGAGCATGAGCATGGGGTTTTCACGTCTAAGTGTTTCCATCAATGTTGGTGTTGTCATCAATACAAAGGGGTAGATTGTTGGATAGTTGGTTTGGACAATTGGTTGTCATTAATGTCAACCCTTGGAGAGTGATATTAGAGATTATGTTAACCCCTGGAGAAGTCTAGAATCCCCAAATATGTGGATGAGATCGTTGGACAGTGAATTGTCGTGTTAGAGGTCTACAATTGATATTGACACATTGTTAAGGTATACACTTGTTATGGTATAGATCGTGGTACATGTTGACATACATGGTTGATGTGGATGGTTTGGCACATGGTATGATACATGTGTTTATGTGCATGGTTGACATACATGGTTGATGCATGGTACAGGTTGGTACATGGTATGGTACAGGCACATATCTTGTGCTGGTATGTTGATGACTTCGATACATGCTTGATAGAGGCATGTGTTGGACATCTAGTTGAGAGGTGCCCTTGGTATATGATCCATGTGAGAGGATCCAATGACATTTTTCTCATGGAACACGCAGTTGATCGAGGAATAAAGACATGCAAGTCAATGTACTTGTAGGTAAGACTATCATATATGGATAGTACGCGTCATGCCATTTCCGTTGATATATGGTACATCACGGTTGAGGAGATGTGGCTTTGTGAAGTTAGAGGACCCTCAAGAATATTATAGAAGCCTCTAGAAGGTCATCAAGATGATTCACCAGTCAAAGTGGTTGCAACAAGGATTAATTAATTGTCGAAAAATAGTAATTAATTATTGGAGGGATAATTAATTATTGCATGTCATTAATTAATTATTAAAAACAATTAATTATTGAAAGATTAATTAATTATATTAGGGATAATTAATTATTGCAGGGATAATTAATGATTAATGTTGGTTGTCATTGATGTCAACCCTTGCAAAGAGTTGCATGTTGAAGTTTGCATGGTGGTAAATAAAAGATAATAGGGTGCATGCGAGTTGCATGGCGATTGCATGTCATTAAGCAATTTCCCTTTAAAACAGAGAGAACGGTCAATTGAAAATCACTTTTGTGTAATCAATTCTAAGAATATAGGTTGGATATTTGAGGTAGTGAGGCAAATTTAAGAGGGAAGGTGAAGTAAAGAAGGCCAAAAATACAAGGGAGGATGAAGTTTTTGATGATGTGTTCTAAGGTATGTTATTTACAGGTCATATTACCATTTTCTCTATAAATTATTTTCAAGAATGATTCATATATATTAAATTGGAGGCTATTGAGAACACATATCAAGGCACTTGTGGTAGAAATTTCAACTTCTGGGTCATTGTAATTTTGGAGATACACTATGTGGAAGATAGGGATTTTGACTAGTTCTGAAACTAGTTTTAAACATGTGTTCAGGGTAAAATAGTCACACATTATTCATAGAGAATCAAATATATGTGATACCAATTTTAATGGAAATATTACAAGTTGTAGTTTTTTTTGTGAAATTTTCAGAATTTAAACAGAATATAAACCATGCTGAATTGATTGCATGCACTAACAACTATGTTGTATGAGTTTCCAAAACAAGGTTTAGGAGGTTGGGATGTGTGTGTGTAATTGATGGATAAATAGGAATGTTATTAAAGAAGGGATGTTTTAGAACATAGTACATTTTTTCCTGCTTCGCTCCATGTGGAATCTTGCTTGCGGTGTTGAAAACTATGAAATATGTTGATTTGGACTTTTTGCATGTGCTTGCTGACCTGAGATATGATGATATATGATTTGCTTGATGGTTATAATAGGATTATAACAAGCTGAAGACACAATAATGCTGTTTTTTTGTGACCCCATATCTTTTTTTTGTAGTCTTTCTTTCACCATTCACGCTTTGAGTGAATCTCTTCAGTGAACTATCATCTCTAACATCTATAATGGTGCGCCTACTTTTCATTGTGCCTAGGAAGACTCCAATATAATTAGGAATAATGGATGGAATGAACCCACTAGAAACAAACACTCAAGAAACAATAAAATTAAGACATATGAGGTCCCATTCAAGGTACTTGAAACATCTTCAAATTAAATAGTCATTAAAATGATTTGGATAACATACCTCCCATGATCACAGTTCATCCATCATTATGTTTGTCTAATACCTTCAGTGCCAAGTCATTCAACCTCCATAAATATCTATAAAATGCATACAACTCATATTGGTAGCATTGTTTACTCTAAGATGCATTTTTATGAGAATGTCAGAACATACCTTGACAATGCTTCCAAGTACCTTATAGGCCTTGTTTTTTGGACTAGACCCTCATCATCCTAGATTAAAACATGGATTTACTTGATGAGAACAAAATAAAAATGTGATAGATATATAACTAAATAAATCTCTTGAATAAGCTCCTCTTGCTTTCAAGAATTATTTATTGGATCCATCTAATCTTGGAGCAAACCTCCCTCGATCTGAAGGAACAACAACGAAGTCAACATTGACTATGCTGCTACTCCATTGGATCAAGGGAGGTTTTATCCAAGATTAAACGACTCCAATAAATTATTTTCTAGTGAACAAGGCCAACCACGTGAAGGTGGAGTTGCCTATGTTCCCTCTGCCCCCTCACATCACTCTCAATTCCCCAATACCCAATCTATATTCTAATAGAAAATATGCATTAAAAATATTCAAAATTGATAAAAAGTGATTGTAAAGCTAAGCAAGAAAGCTAAGATAAAATAAGTACACAATTGTTTGATTTCCTTCTGCTTTGAACATAAGTACTATAAATTAATAGAATTGTATTTGTTTTATCTCTCTATCCATATTTTACTAACCATCTATATTTCATATTTTACTAACGTAAGTACAAGAAAGTATGCAATAACTCATTCAAAGGAAATGCAACAAAAAGTATGAAAGAACTCTTTCAAAGGAATATGTCATAAAAAATGGTTTTTATAAATGAGGTTTATCATCCAAAAAATGTTCCAACTATACTAGCTATATGTACATCGATTTGTCTTATAATAATATTATACATCATCATTGTTTTTAGGCCTCTTATTATGTGCTTTCCAGTTCTTAAGTAAATCATCAACATCCACATCTTCATTTTTTGGGGGCTCTTCAGTAGCTGATTCTACTTGACTCCTCTCAGGCAGAGCATGCCTAGTCGTGTACTCATGACGTGGAGGCCTCTATGAGGGGGCATCCCCTAAAAAACAAAAAATATTAAATTTATATGACCAATTTTTAAATATCATTGAAGTAGTTCAATATTATTAAAAAAAACCTCTGCAATGTAATTATTTATTTGGTGCACTAATCGACACTGTTGGAATGGCTGCCAACTTGTACTCCTCTTCAGGTGAAGGATCCTCAAGTATGACATTCTCTTCCATTGAAACCACAAAATTTATAAGGACACAATCATAAATGTACAAGTAAAACAAACTAGAAGTACAAAATTATTAAGTATATGATTAATATACAACCATATTACTGTCGTGGGCCTCAATTGTACGAACACTGTGGGGATGCACCCCAATTAAATAAGGATTCTCAAGAGCACCATGTTGTGGCAGCACTGCACTATCATTGCACTGCTCGTCAATACAAATGAGATCATTGATAGTGCTACTCCCCTGATTAAAACAAAGTAACACATTAAATTTATGGAAGATATCAAACACGAATGTATTTTATATGTAATGGAAGGTTAATAAGGATTGATTTTTATTTACCTTATCCCGCATACTGGATCTTGGGGTTTTCCCCATGCTTTCCCTACTTTCGACGACAACTTGATAGTCATACCTATAAACAATCTGGAGGTCTTCCTTTGCGGTTTCAGTTCTGAAGTCATCACCCTGGATTGCATAAGAGTATGTATTTTTAATGTTATAAGCTGCAATTACCTAAAATTTGGAAGACAATACAAATAATATTGTTAATATGTTTGGGTGCCTACAATTCATGACTGTAACTTCATGTAGCCTCCCTAACCTAGCTAGTGTTGGCCATGTCTGTAAATCCTTGGTTTCATTGCCTTTGAAGTGTTAGGAAACCTATCATCAAAAGTTTCAAGTATGTTATATACCGCACTTTTATCTACATCTAAAGAAAATTAAAGGTATTGAATACAAAATGTAATTTACCTTGGGGTACCAGTTGGTATTTTTCCTTCTTTTCTCAATTTTTTTCCTTTGCATCCTCAATGAATTCCTTCAAATCCCTCTCTATAACTGTGAAAGGATGCTCATATCTAGGGTTCTTTTGAAAATGAACCCTATACACATCTCACGTAGATTTTAGATATTGGCCAGCTAAGGAGGTGGCCATTTTTTTATTGAAGGTGTCTACTCCAAAAATCCCTTCAAGATAATCCATAAGTTCTTTTTTGAGGTTGGAATTTTGGTAATTCCACCTTGTGTGTATGGTTGGCCCAAAAATCAACAATGTCTTGGTCTCCAAGTTCCTATAAAAATTTTTTTTTACTACATGCAAAAATATATGGTCATTAATTTAAAAATAATAATATAGATGTTCTATATTTGAGATAGACAACATGAAACATTTAAAATATCAAAAACTACTTGGGAGTCTTATTTTATTTAATGGAACTCCTTCCTCGTTGACCATAAATGTGAAAGGAAGGGTCCCCATGTTGGTAACATGTCTCACTCTAGGAAATGCAACTGTATAATCCACATCATCAGGCTCAACTCTGTCACCACCTGCAGAGCCCGGCTGTGGGGATGCTTGGGGATGCATGTCATGGCTCCCATCTAAAGGTGTGTAAGCTAGAGAAATAAATAGACTAGAAGGTATATGAGGACCCACATCAAGAATCTGTGGCGTCTATGCAGTGCCACTACTACCGACACTGAGATGAACAGGCTCCAAATAACTCTATATAAGAAAGAAAATGTTTTTTCGTTTAGATAATGTAAAAGTTAAAAAATAAACTTTCATAATTGAACTTATGACAAAAAAAATCACTTTAAATTATGGTTATTACCTTATATTTCCTAAGCTATGTCATAACCAGTTTGATCCTTTGTTTGACCTCAGGAGTTTGATCTTCAAGGTAAAACAAGCGAGCAAGTTCCTTGTTCGCTTTAATGATATTTTTATGTATCATTACAATCGGGTCAGGGGATGAATACAACTCCTCCTTGCCGACCAAATCATGAGAATCATCGATCGTAGACTACATATTTCAACAAAATAAATGTTATTTCAGTTATATAAACAAATAAAATAACTGATCGCCACACAAATAAAATTATATAAACAAATAATAAAATTCACGTATAATGTAAGTCATAATTTTTAATCCTTTACATGTTTTGAGGCTGGGCCTTTTCCAAGATCATCCTGACACACTATAATATAATTAGAACCCTAAAATATTTAAAAAATTGTTAAAGATAAAAAAACTGTTTTCCACTCAAATAAAATTATATAAACAAATAATAAAATTCACATTAAATGTAAATCGAAATTGTTAATCGTTTACATGTTAAAGATAAAAAATATATAATGCAGTAAGTAGAGGTTGCTTAAATAGGTGTTGCATAAGTACCCACACACTATTAGTCAATGCATCTATTCGATTCAAATGGTAATCCACTAATAACTCTTCCCCGAGAGCTATCTTTTTTATTGTGCACATGACTACACAATTCCCTTTGTGTCCCTCATAAATCCAATTTAGTTGCTTGTTTGTTGTCCCAGGTCGTGTGCTGTTTATAAACCATACAATATTGCTGAAATATTTAGGACTTACATCAATATAGATAACCTCTCCCTTATTTTTATCGTTGTTTATTAACTGTATATAATTTGCAACGAGTGCATATCTCAACATACTTCACATGTACTGGACCAACCACATCCAATTGCTATAATCGTAACACGGTCCGACATATTCCATCAATTCAGTTAATCTATTGTATTTTATATAAATGTGTTGAATCTACACATAATAGATCTAGATAAACAATAATACACACATTTTCAAAGAGAATTGGAGAAGGAAGAAGAAGGAGAGAAAGAATGGAAGAATTCTTATTAACCATTATGAATAATGAATAATTTACACATGATATACTCTGTATATATCAATGAGTTCGACTTGAGGTGAACCAATGCACCATAGTGGTAGTATAGAGTGATCTAGACACACGCCAACAGTTACAGGAGTGAACTGCCACCTATTCTAGTCTCTCAGGCAGTTACGGGAGTGAACTGCCACCTAGTTGAGTTAACTATTCAAATAGTCTTCAGTTAATTGACTGAAAATAGAGAAGTGAGGAGTTAACTCAGGGAATCAAGGCTAATGCACCACTCTAGTGATGATACCAAGGCAAGTTCGAATTAGCATGGTGATGATCCCAATGCAACATCTAAACTCAACTCAACTAGTCAAACTGAAGTGTCAACTGAAAGAGCATATTTTCCAGGTGGAATATTCTCCCCTAAAATATAGGAGATTGGATAATGACTNCTGAGAAAGTAGATCCATGTAAAACGTGAGAAATCGTCAACAAAAATGAGAACAAACCTCATTTTTCTGATCGATGGATGTGGAAAAGGACCCATGAGGTCACTTTGGATCAGATCTAAAGGTACGAAAGCTCGCTAAGAATTTCCCTTGTCGAATTTCTCTTGAGGGTGTTTTTCGAGAACACATCCCTCACATAGTCCCTTGGAGAAATGGATGTCTGGTAGACCATCAACTAATCTATGCTTGCTAAGATGTTGCATGTATATGAAATTCAAATTTCCAAACCTTTTGTGCCATATCCTACTACTTTTATCAACATGAGTAAGCAGTAAAGCAGAATCAGGTTCAATGAATTCAGAAAATGTATACAATCTAGAATGATGATTTACCTCACCGATAGAAACCCTGGAGTTGGTTTTTATGTCATAGATGTCCAAGGAATTTGGTGCGAATACAAATTTATTTCCGGTGTCGGAATTTGTCATTTGATACACGGAGAGAAGGTTGACAGAAATCTTGGGAACATGCAACACATTCTCAAAACTTTCGTTGGTGAGTTCAATCCTTCCTTTGCCGGTGAATTCGACAGAAGAGTTGTCCCCCATCAAAATGGGAGGACCTTTGCATGCATCCAAAGAAGAATATACTTCTTCTGAGGCAACCATGTGATGTGATGCTCATGAATCTATGA
The DNA here is from genome assembly GCA_000966675.3 of Picea glauca. NCBI lineage: Eukaryota > Viridiplantae > Streptophyta > Pinopsida > Pinales > Pinaceae > Picea > Picea glauca. The sequence goes on along the minus strand of JZKD02S1129570.1, from coordinate 843 downwards.
TCCAAGCATCGAGAGAGGAGTTGATGGCAATCAAGGCATGGCTAGAATTGCCTTTCTTGGAATTCAGATCTTCTGGATTCTTCTTCTTTGCACCCTCGGGGATGCAATCTCCAAGTTTGTTTTGCTGAAGTATATGATACATCATATCTATTTTTTTTTGCATGCATGCAGATTCCTAATGGAATTCTTTGTGACAGTATGTGCATTTCTCTCCTTTTCTTCCCTTTTCTCCTTTGGATCCAGAGGCATCGATGAAGGGTTTTGTGTACCCTTGCTTCTTCATATGTGCATGAGATTTACTCTTATATTTATCTTTATATTTATGATATTTTTGGCTGCCATATTGCATAGTGAGTGCATGCGCCTTTGGACCTTTGATTTGGCTCATGTTGATGAGCTTGGTTTTCTCTTGTGTCAGGGATTCGATAAATTTCTCAAGAGGAGGCAGCTTCCAGGTGGCTCCAGAGGCGATTATGACAGTATGGAATGTATATATGAATATAGATAATTTAGGACCAAGCTTGGAGAGAATGGTGAGAACCATTTGTTTCTCCTCCACCAATTTATCAACCCCGCAAGCTTTAAGTTGCGACAGTAAATCCTTGAATTTTGTAAAGAAATCTTGGATATTGTTGAAGATTTTTGGATCCAATGTGAGTAGATCCACCTCCAGCATGTGTCCCCTCATCTCATCCTATTTTTCAAAGAGCCCTTCCAATATTTTCCAGGCTTCATTGGGAGTCTTACAGGAATATATGTGAAAAAGGAGATCGAGAGAGATAAGACTGCAAATTGTTCTGAGTGCCTCATCCATGCGATTTAAGTACTTGTATTTTTATATGG
>JZKD02S1129548.1:0-12925 GCA_000966675.3 Picea glauca | reverse complement strand
TAAATGTGATTAAAAATGATTTCCAACTTATATTGTAAGTCAAAACAAGCCATCCATGTGGCAAAAAGCAAAGAAGGGAAATTGATTTTATCCTCCTAAGTGCCTATGTGTGTTTTGACTAACCCCTTTATATGATGAGGGGACTAAGTGTGGTGCAGCTTTAAAACATGCTTGACATCATTTTTAAGAAAGAAAAAGGCCTTCCCCACATATCAACAACTTACAATTTGAAATTTTGCACAGATGCGTGGGTCCCAGTGGAGACAGAGGCGCACAGAGCGCATGTGCGCGAACAGAGACAAGTTAAAAAGTGCACATGCGCAGAAAAAAACCATGAGTCAGGCGCATGGGCGCACGATGCGCGTATGTGGGCCTAAAAACCCATGCATATGTGGCACACGACCGAGAATGAAAAATCCGAATGGATTTTTCTCAATTCAACTTGGAATTGGCTGGTTGGCAGGTCGGCTTAGGCCGGTTAGTGCACCTGCAAGTTAAACAAACTAAAATAAGAGCAAAATAAACCCAAATGAGGTAGGAAATTGATACCTTTCCCCAGTATGGTCGCCAATCTATTGCGCCTCTTTCATCACCTTGGTGAGCAAATAAGAGGTGCTTGCAAGCTCAGTTGGGTCTGCTGAGCAGGACAGCTGTAGAGAAAAGAGTTAGAGAAAGAAAAAAAAAACTATAACTAAGGATTAAACTAGTAGATGCAATAAAAACTAAAATCATAAGCATAGGGACATAGAGATAAAACGAACAAAAAGACCCATGTCACCAATGTTTGGGGCTGATCTATTGATGAAAACAAAGCACCAAGAAGAAAGGGGACTATGAGTCCCTTATTCCTCCAAGGGAAGGCTCTTGGACCCTCACTAGTTAGCTCTTCCTACAACAAAGAAAATGGAAAATGGTGATGAAAGAACTCTTTCCAAATCCACTCATTGGTGAGATGGATTGTCCAATGTAATGGTGCCCAAAGTGTTCTTGTCAAGGATGGAGTCCTTAAAACAATATAGGCAGCATAACATTACTTTGAATTCCTTGAGAAAATGAGGTGCATTCATGGMTTTTTATAGCATTGCATTGGGTTATTGTGTAACTGCTTTGTAGTGTGAAAAGAGGCCATTTAGGGCATTATTAGGTCTTTGACCAGCCCACCAGTCAGATCCAACCCAGATTTGAGGGTCAAATCAGCTTGGGAGCTGAACCATAAGTGGTTGGGAGGCTGACCACTTTCATAAATGTGTCGTTTAGTAGGTGCACGACTTTTTGCGCTAACATTCACGCATCGTGCGCATATGCGCGATTTCTACGTTCCTGTTCCACACATGTGCGTGCGCGCCCAATGTCTGCAAAGCACTCTTCAATTTTTCACTACTTTGTATAGTTTTTTAACCTTTTTGAATGCTGTGGTATTAATGCAGGTTCATGAATGACTTCATTGCTGTTTGACGATGCTGAGTTCTTGTAACTATGTGCAGACAAAATTTCAGTGATAACAGACATGAAATGGAATTTTTTCTTTAATGGTAAGTTTGTTGAGGGCACGAAAGTCAGGACACATTTTCCAAGAACCTTCTTTCTTCAGGACCATGACCACATGAGAAGAGTAGGGGCTCGTACTAGGGAGGATAAAACCTGCATTAAGGAGTTCCTAGACCATTTTATCAATTTCATTTTTTTGGGAAAAGGGGTGACGATATAGACGGATATTGGGAGGAAGGCTTTCGGGTACAAGGGGAATGGAATGATCATGAAAACCACATGAAGGAGGGATTCCCTGGGGAGTGGAAAATACCACTTGATGTTTAGAAAGGATGGCTTGGAGGTATTGCGGCACCGAGGGTGTTTCTGTTGCTTGTATGGCATGGAGTTGAGCAATAACACCAGAATGACTCTTTTTGAGTAGGTTTTCCATGCGATGGGAACTAATGTTCTCAGGTGAACCAACGGTGATGCCTTGGAACTTATATTGGTAGCCCTCCTGGTCAAATTGCATGGTTAATTCTTGAAAATCCATGAGAATGGGACCCAAAGTCCTTAGCTAGTCTGCACCTAACACAATGTCACAACTGCCCATGTCGATAGAAAACATATGAGATTTTAGGTGGTAGTCACCAATTTGGAGACACACATTTTCACAACGCCCTCCACATTTCCTGGAGCCACCATTGGCAATCATGATTTGGAAATTATCGACAACATGGATGTAGCAATGAGTTTCTTGGGCAATGCAACGATGAATAAAATTATGGGTGCTTCCACTATCAACCAGAATGATGGCCTTCTGTTGCTTGATGTAACCGATTAGCTTGAGGGTTTGGGGAGCGGAGAAGCCAGTGAGAGCATTGAGGGAAATGACCAGTTCTACTTCGGGAGGGGTTATGTCAGGGGTTTCAGGTGACTCAGACACAAGGGGAGTTTCAATATCCTCTTTTGAAATATCCTCAAAGATGACCATAAACAACTTTTGTTCCTTACACTTGTGGCCCGAGAAATATTTGTCATCACAATTATAATAAAGGCCTTTGAGTTGGCGTTCATCCATTTCAGCCCTGGTCATTTTTTGGATATTTAGTGGAGCGGAGGGAGTAGTGAGATTTACTAGTTTAGGGCAAGGGATAAAGGAGGGTTTCCAATTTTGAGAAGATACAACCTGTTGTGCTTATTTATCTCTTTTAGTAGCCTCCACCCAACTCTGAGGTTGAGCCATGAGGACATGGGCCCGAATCTCATCCTTGAGGCCACTGATAAAACATTCTTGGAAAAAGGCATCAGACATGTCCTCTATTCGAAAAGCCAGGCGCTCGAAGGTAGCTATAAAGTCTTCCACTGCTCCTGATTGTTTCAAATTTGTCAAATGGCCTAAATAGTTGGTGTCAGTGTAAAAGTGTTCATAAATCTCTACCACAAAGTGTGTCCAAGAAATATACCCTTGACAAGAAGTTTTTCTCCATTGCCACCATTGCCACCATTGCCAACGTTCTTGATCAGATGGAGAACACCATACCAGAGTTTGGCCAAGTCATATGTAATGACGTATAAAGATAAATAATGTTCCATTTGGGTTACCCAACCAGTGGGGTCTGAGCCATCAAATTTTGTCACATCCACTCGCGGAAGGCATAGGTCACGTTGAAAGTGATGGTTCTGGAAGTTATGGGAATGAGAGGAATGTTCACCTTTAGTATGTGGATGTGAGGAAGAGGAAGGGTTATCTGTAGGGATATGAAGTTTGGTGCAGAGTGCCAAAAATATAGGTTCAATATGGGTGGTTAGGTCTTGTTTGATTTCCTCCATTGAGGACTGCATGGTTGTATTGATGGCGACAACATTGGCATTGAGTTGTTTCACTTCTTTTTGGGTCTCGATGATACTAGATTGCAAGGTTTTGAAGCGAGCTTCCAAGTCTTGGCTAAGGGTATGGGCCATGAGGATGGGGAACTGAAAAGGGGTGGGTGGGGTAAAACATTTTTCCAAAAAATGATATGTATGAATGTGATAAGGGCGAAGAGATGATTCCAATGGAATAGGTCTCAAATAATGGTGAAAAAATTTCCAGACTTTTTTTTTCTTTACACCTGCGGAGTTATACTCCGGTCTGAAGAATACTGCAGAGAGGAAATGCCCAAATGCTTAACCAAAAAGAAATGTGTATTTACTTGGCAACCCGAACACAGTTGTGTGACAATAGATCTTGTCTGTTTTAATTTGTTTATGTTTTTGTCCCCAATGGTTAGGTATTCAAGGTTTCTACAGACAAGGGTTTGCCCTGTGATATAGCTCTCTGATATACATGTGGGGTCCAACAATAGTTCTCAACCCAATATCTCTGGGCACTAACTAAGTAGGATAGACCGCACCCTTAGCCGTACTACCCGACTACCCAGGTACTAGAGAGTATCTTCCTGAGTGATGTTCTCGATGGCACTATAACAGTCAAGCGGCCAGTCGATTTATCTAAAGAGCGCTTCAGGTAATCTAGGACGATCCGTACACAGGTGTTGTCTGATGTGATACCACTTGAAGGGGTACCAACAAGGGTTACAAGGGTGGCCAACAGATGTTCACTTAAGAACCACTTGTATTTCCTGCATGTATGAATCCCTCAACCGCGGGTTTATGCACATATCGACAAATCTTTGTGGCTTAAAGATGCAAGAATACGTCTCTACCCTGAAAAAAAATTTACCCACAATTTCTGCCAAGGAAAGTGCTTTGATACCACTTGTAATATACCAAATATAAAAAGTATGCATAACATAAATAAAATTCTAGAAATGGTAGAATAACAACAATATAACCAAAATAATCACCACAATAACACTGAAATGATATAAGAATAACAACAAAAATAACACTTTGATTTTGAGAGCAATGTTCATGGGCCTCTTCGAGGGGGCAACCTCCAGTCGAGTAGAGCTCTATTACAATAATCTCCAAACTAGGGTTCTCATATGCTCGACTCCTATTTATACTAAATATGTCTATCAAAACAAGCATCTAGAGGAAGATCCTTCTAAAAGCGAAAGATTCTATTAGGTCTTCTTACAATCGACTTATTCTATTTTATTGCAAGGCCTTATTAATATTGACCTTTATTACATCTGAATATATTGTTCTACCTATGTGCGGGTTAGGACCCTAACAACGTAGCACCAAATTTAAGTGTGCACACCCGTGCACCATAATTTTTCATGCATTACCATCTCTGCACCACGCAATGCCAAATTTAAGTGCACACGACCACGTACCATTATTTTTTTCACATTACCAACTCTGCAACGCGAAGCGCCAAATCTAAGTGCACACACCCACACACCATTATTTTTCGCGCATTACCAACTCTACACTACGCAACGCCAAATTTAAGTATGCATACATGCACACCATTATTTTCCACGCATTACCAACTCTAAACCACACAGTTCTAATTGTGTGCACCTGTGCACCGCTATTTTTTGTGACTTGTCATCTCTGCATCGTGCATCATCCAATTTGAGTGTGCATGCCTGCACACCTTTATTTTTATGCGCATCAATTCTTCATGAATTCCACTGCAGAAATTGGGGATTTTTCCCAATTTCCACCATGGACATTCTGCAACTATGAAATTTGTTTAATTTCTCTCCGATAACACAAATTCAACCTATGCAAAAAAAAATCACTATTGGTTGACATTCCTGGTATGAATTTTCCCAAATTCATTCATGGATTGAGAGTTTATTCAACCAATCTCCCTCCATCTATCACGGCTTCCCTGCAATTTCAAATTCGACTAATTTGAGGTATGAATTTTCTAGAAAAGATACTAAATTAAGAATATCTCACCACTTGGACAAATTTCTCAAATTCCCCATGAATTTAACAACAAACATTAGGGTTTTTCCCAATTCCATGCAATTGCTTCTGATTTTTGCCATGGATGCACTGTAACTTGAAATTTGGCCACTTTGAAATCAATTCTCTATGAAATTTCACTTCAACATTTGACTTGCTCGGCCCATCTAGGCTCAGTGTTGAAAACTAGAGCTCTGATACCACATTGTAGCATCCCCAACAACCACTGGGCTATGCCAACCAAAATTTTTAACTTTGATACCAAATTAAAACATACAAATACTCTGGAAATACACTGATTCATACATACAATAGTAGAAATACACGTGCAACATACACAAGAAAAACCCATAAAAATAAATGCATAAATAATAGTGCAACACATAATTTAACACACAATTGACACTTATATTTGATAAAAATATCACCAACTGTGTGCAGACCTTCCACGTTCCTCCTAGTATTATACCCAATGCTCATAACTCTCAGCAATGGGTCACCCTCGAGCTGGGGCTAAAATCCACCTAGGGAAAGGAATTCCTAACTAGGCTGATGTATCTCAGACAACAAGAAAACTCAGTCACATGTGCCAACTCAAACTAACATCCTAGAGTCCCTCATTCCCCACATGTGTGTCCCACCCCAGAAAGTGTGCCCCTTCTTTGCTCAATGGTCCCTCGACTTCCCCACTTCCCTTCCAGGGATTCAACAACAGACCGAACATGAAGTATCAGAGCCCTGTAGCTGCAATTTGGCACGTTCGGGAAATCAATTCCCAACAATTCTCTCACGGGCTTGCCGACCTACCTCTTCAATATTCCACAGGCCCGACGACCCTATTCTTAAGTCCAACTCCTAAGATAACCAGATACAGGTAAAGTTACAGGTATAGGTATAGGAAGGTATAGAGGACAAATGAATGAGTGAGTGAATGATGGGAAATGAACTAAGTCCAAACTATATGTATGCATGTTCCCAACTTGACACTTATCATGTTGAGAATTACCTTGGCCCACTTGTCGCCATCCTTAGAAATTAGGATAAAATAATTATCCATACTTTATACTTTAAGGAATATTAATATAATATTCCTTTTGGCTTAATCTCCCTAGATTAGTCCCTTGTCCTCAACTTTTATCCCCCTTTCCCTATCTGGTGGAGTTTATCCCCCCATACTCTTTTACATGGTTGGTTTTCTGCAGTGATCCGTTTTTCATTAATATTTTCTTGTGATTTACATTTAGAATACAAACATACTTTCCTTTTTGTATCCAAGCTCACTAACCTAAAAAACATGCACATTTACACAAAGTCTCTCTGGCCTCAAGATCACACACTCAAGTTGCTACGCGTGGTATCCTAGGATGTGCACACTTCTTCTGACCATATTATATTCATATGTACATTTACAATTGGGTTCAGCCTAGGGGTATTACAAATCTCCAAGACCCATATAGGACCGAACCCTCCTTCTTCAGATTTTTTAAACATATGTCTAGGGACTCATCATAGATGAGCTGTACCAAGCATCTTTTATCCTCCTCGATCTCGTTAAAATAGAAAGAGGTACTCATCTATCTGGATGAGGGAAAAATTGAAGGAAGTGGGTCAAGTTTTTTGGAATCCTTTATGGAAGCTATTGTCTCCCTTGAACATGGCACATGTTTGTGTCTCATCTTATAGTTGGGTAATCTGCTTGTCTCTAAGTCACACCAATTCCATTTGTCATCATACTTTTTCATTCCAGTCGAAGAGTTCTCTTATTGTCATCAAATTATGTTCTTGGTACTCATTGAGTAAATGCTTCCAAGCCATTTGTCGTGCCTCATCATGTTCAAGGGAAGTTTCACTTCAAACCATCCATCTGCAATATTACCAGTTTCCATTTCCCGTGTCAGTATGTACTCATTTAATTCACCATATCACATCACTTTCCTATGCCATTTTTGTGTCGATGATGAGGGACATCATGGTCCTCCTTCGATGAGTATTTTCTTGTCTATTTCAACACATAATCCAAGAATTAGAATTAGAAACTAGTTAGTACCTTGGGATCTGCATGCCTCAATGGTAGGCCTCCTCACTTTTGATAGTAGTTTTACATCATTGACCTCTGATCAGATGATTCCATGAATGTTCGACCTCATATAATTTATTAACATTCACTGGAATGTACTAGGGTACCTTGGGAATCATTGTCATCATTGGTGATTTCCCTCACACTTGTTAATAGTATACCTTAATGACCAATAATCAAGTGGTTTATACCATGTTCGACATCAAATAATTTATTCACATGGCTATATTCATATTGCATCAGGATCAGGACGAAGACCTTGGGTTGGGAGCTCACTCTGTTATGTGATTTTCCCAAGTTGCGATGAATATCATTTGAGCATGTAAAATATTTCAGTACAATCACCATGCTGACAATCTTACTGATATGTATATTGTCACATAGTTCTACATTGTATTGATCCATGGCTATGTTTTGTCATCTCATAGCTCCATTGTGTATTTTTCATGGCTGCGATAAGTTCATGTCATGGAGGTATGGATCCACATTGTATCTTTGGTGGTCATATCCTTAGTGAGTATTATCATGGATCCACAGTGTATTGGTCGGCAACCATGCTTTGAGTCATCTCGTATTCCAAGCATAGGTATGCCTTCCTCAGAAATGGAACATATTTGTATACTGATTGATGTTTGTTTGCATATTTTTATAGGTTATCCAACTCTAGCACCCTTGCATTGAATAATTTGTAAATTGTTTCGACCATTAGTTTCTCTTCTGACCTCACACTTTAGGGGGCATATATTACACACCAAAATTTCACACTTGAGTTTCACACTGTAAGTGTCACAAAGTGATGAATGCACATTGTTAAGTGTCACATGCACTATCACAAGTGTCATATGCACCTTACCCAGTGTCACATTCATTTTGATAATTTTTTCAACCCTTTGATGCCATGAAATACATTTTCTATGACCCCTATGTCATATTGGAGGAACATCATTTCAAGGCCAAAAACATACCTTTTTCTTGGAAAATCAACCATTTTGGGGCATTTATGAAGGGTGGTGCCCCCCTGGCCATACCGAGGGAGTGCCACTTCATTGGTTGGCACCCCCTTTCCATGTTAGGGGAGCACCACTTTATAGGATGGTTCCCTTTGTTCAACTCTAGGGGATCGCCAGTCTTGTTAGAGGAAATCAAGGGATCTCCCACCTTTTCCTAAGGGCCAATTCTCTTGGGATGAGGTTTTTTGTGGTCGAATCCTACCCTATGGGATCTATCCTAGGATCTAATATAAACTTAAGGAGCCATATAATCAACCATATGCTTCATTTTCTCATGGTGGTTGTGCCTCTCAAGCCTATATATTGAAAGTATTTCCAAGGTGAAGGGGGAACAATTCTATTATCAAACCTTTGATTCTAGAGGAAGCATTAGAATTTTTATTTCAATATTCATGCAAGGGATGGATGAGGATATCTTGGAGAAGATTGTTGCATTGTCAAGCATTCTTTGGACGCACCTTCTTTGGCTTTCCAATTAATGATAACTTGGCCTATTCCCTTCAAGTTCACGTGTTCTACATTTTCTTGTCTATTGTCATTTTAGTCTTCATAGATAGATCTGTTTTGTCTAATCATATAGAGTAAGAGGAAGAGTACCTTTGCTAATCTTTGTAGGATTTTAGTTATGTTGAGGAGCTTGGATATCAAGCCCAAGGATTGGAGCAACGAGGGAAAACATTGCAACAAAGTACACCACATTCTTCTTCTCTCTTGCTTGCTTGATTGAGTTAGATATATAGAGACATTAACAACCATTTGCTTACTTCTGTCTTTGGACCAAATATAGAGGTATTGATTCATATGGAATCTTATCCCATCCAAAGGGTAAGATTTCTCACGACAAGGATGTATGTGATGGACACACCTTCCAAGTGAGAATATTATTCATACTTATTAGAATTTGCATACAATACTGGATATCATGCTTCAGTGAAAATAATTCCATCTGAAGCTTTGTATGGAAGAAATTGTAATGCCTTTCTAATTTTTGATAATCCAACTAACAAAGTGATGCTTAGACAAGATTTTCTTGAGAATATGGAAGATCATATGGTCAAGATAAAGCAAAATTTAAAGGAATCCTAGGAAAAGCAAAAGAGTTATGTAGATAAAGGCATAGTGAAAAGGGAATTTAAAGTTGGGGAGTATGTATTCCTCAAATCCAGACTAAAGAAGAGTTATTTAAAATTCAGGAGTTGTGTTAAGATAGTAGTGTTGGAAGCCAAATATTCATGTCAATTTTATCATGAAAAATGTTGTCTTCATAAGATAAAATTTCCTGTATCTGCCTCCTCCTTGCAAGGATTTCTATCATCTTTCGTTTTGAAAAGATTCATTGGGATAGCTGTGTGTAAGAGTTTTTCGTTTTTAATCTATCGTTTGTTTTGTTTAATTTCATGACTGAAAGCATGAAATTAGAACATAATTTTGGCTTGAGTAATCATCATACATTTTGTGATTTCTTGGTTTCTTTTGCTAATGGGATTACACCTAAAGGGCATCTATATTTTTATAAACTTAAAATCTTGTAAGACTATCTTTTTCATTCATAACATTTGATTCATACATTTTGGGAAATATGACCGAGTCAATTTTATTTTTGATTATGTGATTTTTACATTTGATATATGCTTGATTGCGTAGAACCTTGGGTTAAATTCAAAATATGAATCTTGCTCTTACCAGTCATATCACAATCTTATCACTCTGGTACAGGAATGACGTACTTACATTCCACATCACCCTTTTGTCCTGCATAAACTAGACTCACATTCATTGTTGAAGGAGACCTCTTACTACTGTTTGTGTGTAGGAGAACACAACCCACCCTTCACTACTCCTGTTGATGTATCGTAACCAAATGACTCTGAGGTTTTTCAAACCTGTAATTTCACACCTAAGACATGTTTTTGCGGGAGGATTTATGAGAAAACGGTTGACAATTTTGAGAAACCATTAGAAACCCATTTCCAAAATGGGTGCATTTACTATCTGCGTAAATAGTTTCTTAAGAAACTACACCATTTCAGAGTTACGTCTTGTTCTTTGGAGGGAAATATCTTAGAATTTCTGTTTTGGTTGAGGTAAGCATTTTTTTTTTATATTTTTCTCAGAGATTCAAGCCTGTTGATGGTTTATATGGCTTCAACTTAAATATTCCTTTCTATCTATTTATGAGACTTCTTAAAATGTCTAAGCATTATCAGAAACAAAGTTTAAACCCTCTGTCTAGCCTTTTCCACCATGGGCTTATTTTAATTCTACTGTTGTTGCATCTAGCTCAGATTGGGGATAGTTGGGAAGATTTCCTGTGTAGAAACAATTTCACCCTACCCAAGAATGCAGTAGAATCGCCTCTCCTTTCCAATACAAACCTCAATCCTGGTAACCCTACTACCAAAAATCAAAGTGTTGATCCACATGGAGACCATGCGACCACACAACGAAACTCTGTTTCTATTCAGAACCCTTTGGGAAAAAATCCACAATATGATTTCATGCCCAGAAAATCGTTAGAGGAGGTTATTGATGTGTTATAGGAGAGGGTTTCTCCCGCTCCTACTATTGAGCTGACTCAGGGTTTCTTTAGCAAATCGATTGTCAAGAAAAATTGCAGGCATAAGGAACAAAGTAATTCAAATTTAAATTTGGCAAGTAAAAGGTTCAAACGCACTGGTAATGTGATTATCAAGAATGCAACAAATTTCAACACTATCATTAATTTAGACTTTTTAGATGCTTCATTGTCTAATCTCTAAAAATGGTAAAAAAATGTTTTGATTATCTTTGATTTAATTCTGTTGTAAAAATCAAATAGATAGATTTATTTTGATTTTATTTTTACTATTTTAGACTAGCTACAGAAACCTGTAGCTTATCTTTTGAAATTATTAGTTTGTATTGTTATCTAAAATTTGATTTCGTTTATCTATTTTCAGGAAAACAACAATTATGATTCTATTCACAAGGAGAAGTCGTCATGGATTATGCGCTACATAGCTTAATAATTTCTCTTTTTGTTTGATAAAACGATATCATTATGTAATTATTTTTTTGATCAAGGACTCCTACAAGAGTGTTTATTTGTTATCCTATTTTTGTAAAGCAATCTGATTTTATGGGATCACCCTATATCTTGCTTGATAAGAGGTTATTGATCCAAGACATGTTTAAATAGTGGTTGCTGTATAGTAGTAATGTCAACTTTTGGCTAGACTACAGTATGGACATGTAATTTTGGGAATTGATATGGGAAAACAATTCACTGTTAGCTTTAGACCTGTGTGATGCTTATTCCATTGTGTTCTCATACTACCTCTGTATTATGAGATATTATTATGGTTGATTTAGATTTAGCCTGGTCATCATATGGTGTTTCATATTGTTAAATATTTAGATGTTGTCCATAATTTGTCGTTCCATTTTGTATGTTTGATCAATCAATTATTTAATTATTATTGAGTTTATTTTAGATGTTAAATGATTGACAATATCAATACTCAGAATTGAGTTTTCCTTCGTTCTCAGATATTGATTATCTTAAGATCACATGATTCTTTTTATTAGTTATCTTTCTGCTGTTATTAATTTACTCCAAATATCAAACACTTCTTTGAATTTATTCTGGAAATGCTAGTATTGTTCTGTTATAGGTTTCCCTTAAAAGCATGACAAGAAGGAGCTCAAACAACACATAGAGATAGACTCAGTTTGTTGATCAACTATAGGTTAGTTTGTGTGTTATTTAATTAAATTATTTATTAATGAAACACTGATTGCATTAATTATCTTTGACTGTTTCTGTGTCATTGTTTCAATCGTATTCACTTAATATTTATAATTTTGCTAGCTTTAAACATTAGTAAGATTTCTGTTCTTAATTTGTTATTTAGCAACACTATTATGAACATTCATTTCACAAGATTTCAAGTAAACCTTGCAAACTGTATATAGATTGTTTATAATCATTTGTATATTCATGTTTNTTATCAACACAGGCTTAAAGGATCACGTAAAAACGCTACCTACAGGCAGGCACACACGTCAATTGATGCCCTGTCACACCCACCGGTAACAATGAAAGCTTAAATTCGTACCCCAGGGTGGTCAAATACTATATTTGGATATTTCTAACCTTGGATCCTTCTGCCAGTGTTCACTGCCCCTACAGGCCACTAGAATACTACACGAGAATTCGTGGAAGGAGTTCAGATGACGACCATTACCCAAGCCACGATTTGTGAGCTAAACGCACAGGTAAGAATCAAACCAACGCAGGATTCGTCCATCCGGCCGGTACGCAGCTCAGAGCAGCCATTACGGCTAGAAACCCGGGAAGGAGATGGAACCATTAGCAACAGAAAAAAAAGAAAACTCAGAGGTAAAACGAAGACGCAGGGGTGGACACAAAACGCAGTCATACAATATCAACCCAGTTGCAGAGTTTGGGTGCGCGAATCCACGCGGGTTTCCTCCCCAATGCCGAGAGATCAAT
>JZKD02S1129526.1:0-12925 GCA_000966675.3 Picea glauca | reverse complement strand
TGTGGTTGTTTGTTGCTTGGTTGTCTCGATCTTTGTTGTGGCAGATAATTATTCCTTGAGTATCTTGATTGCTCATATCTAAATCTTAAAGAACAAGTTATAGCTTTGTGACAAAAGATAGAACAGAAAAAACAATATTCATAGAAAAATCCTTTGTACCTGGAAAAAGACTGTCTTCTTTGAGCAGGTCAATTTCTTCCATGCTGATGATTTCTTTGATCTACAGATTTAGTTCTGGTACTTTTTCTTTCATTCCTTCTTGGTGGCAGATTTTCTTTCTTTGTTTCTACAGAGTGGATGTTGTCAATGATTGTAGATTTGACAAACTTAATGGGTATTACTTAGATGATCACTACTTGATCCTTCTTCATAGCCCAAGCCAGCTTTCAACTTTGGATTCCTTTGCTGATTTAGAATGGAGGTTAATGCTTCTGAAGCTTTAATACTTGACAGATTTTGGTGATACAATGCCTTAAACGTCTCCATCTCTTTTCTGGTTTTTACTATCTCTTCTTCCAAGGCTTCACATCTCACTTTCTTCTCTGATAATTGTTGTTTCAGAATGTCCTATATTTTCTTTACCTCTTCTAACTCCACTTTTAGCAAGGCAAAGTCTTCATCGGGTTTTTTACCATTCATTTTAAATTGCATCAACAATTGTTTTTGTTTTCTCTTCACAGCTTCTTCGTCAACCCTGTCACCTCCTGTGTGTTCATCATCAAGATCTTCCATAGCCATAAGCATAAAATCATTCACTTTGTCTTCGCAGGATGAATCGTTATCTATGTCTTATGAGGAGTCGTCATTGTTTGCACACAAACTTTTCTTTTTACCATATTTCTTAAATTTGTGTTTCTTTTCATCATCAGAGTTCTGGTCCCTTTTCTTATGAGGACACTTAGATGCAAAATGACCTATCTTGCCACAGTTAAAACATTTGAAGGGAAACTTGCCTTGGTATTTGCCTGATCCTTTCTTTAACCTTCTCACAATTTTTTCCTCAATATCATCTAATTCTGAACCAGTATTCTTGTCTGCTTTAAAAGATGCTTCTCTAGTGATGGATTTATCTTTGCTAATTCTCATTTCATATGCAGTTAGCATTCCTAGGAGTTGATCAATAGACAGAGTTTTAAGATCATTTAGTTCTTCTATTGCATAAACTTTTGGATTAAATCTATCAAGCTAAGATATTAAAATCTTTTGAACTAAAAATACATCTTCAATCTTCTCACCAAGACCCTTCATGGCATTCACAAGCTCTTCAACTCTTAAAAAATACTTACTAATTGTTTCATCATCATTCATCTTTAGTTGTTCAAATTTTAATCTATATGTTTGAAGTTTGGCATCTTTTACTTTCTCATTTCCTTCATAACTGCTAATAAGTTTATCCCACATTGCTTTGGCAAATTCAAGATGCATCACCTTTACAAACTCAGCTTCAACAAGTCCATTCAAGATAACATTCATTGCATTTGCATTGAAGCTAAATTCTAACTTACCATCTTTAGAAGCTAGCACAACAGGTTTTATATACCCAGTCTCTACTACATCCCAAACATCAACACCTAAGGCCATTATGTAGGTTCTCATTCTAACTTTTCAGAAGGACAAATTTGTTCCATCAAACAGAGGAGGCTTATTGGTTGAAGTCCCTTCATGACTTGTCATGTTTAAGCTTATAGATCTACCTTTAAATAAAAGGAACACGCTCTGATACCAATTGTTGAAATTAGTAAGACAAATGAGAGGGGGGGTGAATCAGTTGTTACCATGCTTAAACAATATTAAGTTTATTAAAACATTTTTTTAAACTTCACCAAGTGATCATCAAGATTATACAAGATATGAACAACAGAAATAATAGCCATCAATCAGACATATAATATACACAGAGACAAATTTTCACAAGGAAACCCATAAAGGGAGAAAACCTCTTCTTCTTCGAATGATAGGAAGTCTTTTATGTTCTATACATCATCTATCTTTGAGCACCAACTCAAAAATGAGGCTACCACCTCTGTTTTACAAGCTGCAACTTGTTGAGAGCACCAACTCTCTGGTTTCTCTAGCACCCACTAGAAGGAAGCACCAACTCCCTGAGTGTTCCAGCACCAACTAGATGGAAGCACTTACTTCCACTTATACAAGCACCAACTTGCATACAGAAAACTCTGTGTTTTACCAAGCACCACCCTGCCACCCTGTTTTCTAGACACAACTAGATGAAAGCTACAGCTTCTAGTATTCAAGCACCAACTTGAATAACAGAGGACTACAGTCCTCCCTACCTCCCTGATTATAAATAAATGATTGATTAACTAACAATACAGATATATCAATTCTTACCACTTCTTCTCTGTTCTACAATTCTTCTTTGCTTCACTATTCTTTTGTTATGTTCATACTTGGCTTGACTTGTTGTCTCTTTCTATCTGTTCTTTCTCTGTTCCTCTCATGCTCTTTGGTATGTGTACATTCTTCTCTCTTCACCTTTTTTGTTCTGTTCGGCTTCTGTTTCTCATCTCTGAGTTTGATCTCGCACTGTGCAAACTGTAATTTTTCTTTCTCCCAGTTCAACTCATTTTTCAATGAGAACAACCAACCTCACATAGTCACTGCATTTCTCTTTTATGCTCTCCCTCGATTCAGTTACACCTCGAATCTCCAAGGAAACGCATCAACAACTGAATCACCAAACGTTCAAGAACTATGATTCAGTTATGCTAACTGAATCGTAACTGAACAATTAATCGTGAGGTGAAACAATATCCCTTCAATCAAATTCTCGATTAGTCAGCACCATTGGATTACACCCACAGGGACTTGCGTTTATCTTATATGCCCACTGGTTGTGACCGAATGCTAAACATAAAGCGATTTCACGATTTCGCATTTCGGATTATTGATTATGAGTCACCACGATTTTCCCAACACGCGATCTCTGAAATGGAGCTTAGCTGCTAGCTCCTTCCCTTCTCGTGACCATTGGTGGTGACCAAGTGCTTATTCAGAAAGTGCTTCGCGACTCGCAACCTCGGGAATCTTGTGATGAGACATCTTGACTCTCCCATGTCGCGATCTCCGAAATGGAGCTTAGCTGGGCTAGCTCCTTCCTCTCATATGACCACCAGTGGTGACCAAGCACTTATCCAGAAGTCGCTTCGTGACTCGCGACTTCAGGGATCTTGGTATGAGGTGTCTCGACTCTCCCAAATCGTGATCTCCGAAATGGAGCTTAGCTGGACTAGCTCCTTCCTCCATCCTTCGATGATGTGACCTTGGCTATGACCACGGCCCAAACATTCAAGCACTTCGCTTGTCAGATCAACGGTCCAGAACTTTTCTTCGATCTGACAACTCATATCTCATCGTGACTTCACATATCGCAAGTTTCTATGTCACGCTCCTTTGACTCCTCCAACTCGTGAGTCAACGAAATTTCAATCGCTCACCATGTGTCCTCTAGCTCCAACGGCCAGGATTGCTTCGCGACCTAGCATATTGCGAGTTCCCATATCATGCTCCTTTGACTCCTCCAATTTACAAGTTAGCGAAATTCCAATCACTCGCCACGTGTCCTCTGGATCCAACGACCAGGATCATTTCGCGACCTTGCATATCGCGAAGTTAGAGGATAGTACTCGACCTTATCCTCTTCGCAGTTATACAGGATCCGACAGTTGTTGGTCCTCGACGCTCAGATCCAACGTGTGAGATTTGTTCTCCTCTTCTGCACGCTCTTCCTATCTGAATTCAGATCTGACAACCATCGAGAATTCAGGATGGGTGATCCAACGATCACTGTTGCTCATCCTCCTGAGTTTACGTTGTTGTTCTTGCCATGCCATCGTTGTTGCGCTACTGATCTTGCCACTGTCGCATCTTCCCTTTTTCTTGTTCGCCATCGTCATGTTGATCTTGCCATCATTGAAAAACAAGCATACTCTCGTCGTGCTGATCTCTGATCTTGCCATCAATGACAACAAGCATACTCTGCCTTATGTCTGCAAACATGCCAACATTACCATAGTTGACTTTGGTTATACATGGTTGATAACCTGTGACAATTTTTAACTATGATTGACTTCAGTAAACCATGGTCTACTATGGTTGAATTTGGTTGACTATGGTTGACCATGGTTGACCATGGATGACCATGTTGACTGCGGATAACCATGTTTATTGTAGTTGACTATGGATGACATGGTTAACCATGTTTTCCTATGATTATCTTTGGTTGACCATGTTTTACTATGATTATCATTGGTTGACCATGTTTTAGTATGTTTGAACATATTTTAGAATGGTTGACCATGTTTTACTATGGTTGACTATGGTTGATTGTGTTTTATTTTGGTTGACCATGGTGACTATGTTTTTGTATGGTTGACCATGACTGACTATGTTTTGTTTTTGTGTTTTAATTTGGTTGACCATGTTTTGTTATGGTTAACTTTGGTTGACCATGTTTGACATGTTTTATTATGGTTGGCCATGAGTGACCGTGTTTGAATATGGTTGACTATGTTTGATTTTGGTTGACCATGGGTGATCATGGTTGACCATGGTTGACTATAGTTGATTATGTTAAAATATTGTTGGCCATGGTTGAATTCGGTTGACCATGTTTGACTATGGTTGACTATGGGTGGACATGTTGATTATGGATGACATGGTTGACCATGTTTTACTATGGTTATATTTGGTTGACTGCAATTGTCTATGGTTTATCATGGTTGTCTATGGTTGAACATGGCGAAACACAATTGACAATGGTTAATTTTGGTTTACTATGGTTGACTTTGCTTTAAATTTGATTTACTATGGTTGAAATATGGTTGACTTTGCTTTAAATTTGATTTACTATGGTTGAATTACAATTGACTTTGGTTTATATTTAGTTTACTATGGTTGACCATGTTCTACCATGTTTGACTATGGTTGACTTAGGTTGACTGTGATTCACTTTGGCTGACCATGTGTGTACATGGTTAGGCATGGTTAACCATGTTGATTATGTTTAACCATGGTTTACTATGGTAATGCCATATTTCATTGTTCATCATGGTTTACTTACGTCAAATTGTTATGTTCCTCAATGGTTGTGTCGAAATGTAACATCCATTAAGACTCATGTCACATTGTGACTTTCCTCAAGAGTTATGTTGGATTGTGATGTTCCCTAGTGATTATATCACATTGTGAAATCCATCCACATAGCGTTTTGTCGAATTGTTTCATTCCTCAATGGTTACATCACATTGTGACATTCATTAAGGGTTATGTCACTTTGCAACATTCTTTAAATATTGTGTTTCAATGCGATGTTCCTGAATGGTCACAATGCACCATAATATTCATCTTGGTTGGCCTATATGGAATTGTTATGTTCCTCAATGGTTATGTCGCATTATGACATTCATTAAGGGTTTAGTCACAATTGTGATGTTCCTTGATGGTTATGTCACATTGTGGTGTTCATCTTGGTGAAATTATGTTGAATTGTAGTGTTTTTAGGGGTTATGTCACATTGTGATGTTACTTAATGGTTATGTAGAATTGAGACATTTATCTTAGTTGAATTATGTTGAATTGTTGTGTTTCTCGAGGATTGGGTTAGATTGTGACAAGGTTAGATTGTGACAATCCTCGATGGTTATTTCATATAACGATCTTTATCATGGTTTACTCATGTCAAATACAAATGCATTTAGTTGGCCATGGTTGGCTATGGTTGATTATGCGTGACTTCCATCACATTGTAACGTTTCAATAAGGGTTATGTTGGATTGCGACGTTGAGTTATGTTTGTCATATTGCGATGTTGGGTTATGTTCGTTACATTTTGACATGGGAAACATTCATCAAACTATGACATTCGTGAAGGGTTATGTTGGATTGCATCACATTGCAACATTCATCAAGGGTTATGTTGAATTGCAACGTCAAGGGTTATGTTAGATTGTGACATTTTGTCAACAATTATGTTGGACTGTAGCATTTGGCAAGGGATTATGGTTGAATTTCATCACATTGTGACATCAAGAGTTATGTTAGATTGCAACTTTCATAAAGGGCTATGTTAGATTGAGAGGTTCATCAAGGGCTATGTTGGATTTTGATGTTCCCCAATGATTATGCCACATTGTGACATTCATCGTCATTGTGTTATTTCGGAATGCAACATTTGTTTATAACTATGTCACATTGCAACATTTAGTAAGGGTTACGCCACCTTGCATCAGTCCTTAAGGGTTATGTTTGAATGAGATGTTCTTGAGTGGTCATGATGCATTGTGATAATATTCATCTTGGTCGGCTTATAAGGAAATGTTATGTTCCTCATTGGTTATGTCACATTGTGACATTCATGAAGGCTTGGATTATGTTGTAAGGCTTATTTTAACATAACCATGGGCAACTTGGTTTGACCATGGTTGGACATGATTGGATATGNTGTGGTTGTTTGTTGCTTGGTTGTCTCGATCTTTGTTGTGGCAGATAATTATTCCTTGAGTATCTTGATTGCTCATATCTAAATCTTAAAGAACAAGTTATAGCTTTGTGACAAAAGATAGAACAGAAAAAACAATATTCATAGAAAAATCCTTTGTACCTGGAAAAAGACTGTCTTCTTTGAGCAGGTCAATTTCTTCCATGCTGATGATTTCTTTGATCTACAGATTTAGTTCTGGTACTTTTTCTTTCATTCCTTCTTGGTGGCAGATTTTCTTTCTTTGTTTCTACAGAGTGGATGTTGTCAATGATTGTAGATTTGACAAACTTAATGGGTATTACTTAGATGATCACTACTTGATCCTTCTTCATAGCCCAAGCCAGCTTTCAACTTTGGATTCCTTTGCTGATTTAGAATGGAGGTTAATGCTTCTGAAGCTTTAATACTTGACAGATTTTGGTGATACAATGCCTTAAACGTCTCCATCTCTTTTCTGGTTTTTACTATCTCTTCTTCCAAGGCTTCACATCTCACTTTCTTCTCTGATAATTGTTGTTTCAGAATGTCCTATATTTTCTTTACCTCTTCTAACTCCACTTTTAGCAAGGCAAAGTCTTCATCGGGTTTTTTACCATTCATTTTAAATTGCATCAACAATTGTTTTTGTTTTCTCTTCACAGCTTCTTCGTCAACCCTGTCACCTCCTGTGTGTTCATCATCAAGATCTTCCATAGCCATAAGCATAAAATCATTCACTTTGTCTTCGCAGGATGAATCGTTATCTATGTCTTATGAGGAGTCGTCATTGTTTGCACACAAACTTTTCTTTTTACCATATTTCTTAAATTTGTGTTTCTTTTCATCATCAGAGTTCTGGTCCCTTTTCTTATGAGGACACTTAGATGCAAAATGACCTATCTTGCCACAGTTAAAACATTTGAAGGGAAACTTGCCTTGGTATTTGCCTGATCCTTTCTTTAACCTTCTCACAATTTTTTCCTCAATATCATCTAATTCTGAACCAGTATTCTTGTCTGCTTTAAAAGATGCTTCTCTAGTGATGGATTTATCTTTGCTAATTCTCATTTCATATGCAGTTAGCATTCCTAGGAGTTGATCAATAGACAGAGTTTTAAGATCATTTAGTTCTTCTATTGCATAAACTTTTGGATTAAATCTATCAAGCTAAGATATTAAAATCTTTTGAACTAAAAATACATCTTCAATCTTCTCACCAAGACCCTTCATGGCATTCACAAGCTCTTCAACTCTTAAAAAATACTTACTAATTGTTTCATCATCATTCATCTTTAGTTGTTCAAATTTCAATCTATATGTTTGAAGTTTGGCATCTTTTACTTTCTCATTTCCTTCATAACTGCTAATAAGTTTATCCCACATTGCTTTGGAAAATTCAAGATGCATCACCTTTACAAACTCAGCTTCAGCAAGTCCATTCAAGATAACATTCATTGCCTTTGCATTGAAGCTAAATTCTAACTTACCATCTTTAGAAGCTAGCACAATAGGCTTTATATATCCAGTCTCTACTACATCCCAAACATCAACACCTAAGGCCATTATGTAGGTTCTCATTCTAACTTTTCAGAAGGAAAAATTTGTTCCATCAAACAGAGGAGGCTTATTGGTTGAAGTTCCTTCATGACTTGTCATGTTTAAGCTTATAGATATACCTTTAAATAAAAGGAACACGCTCTGATACCAATTGTTGAAATTAGTAAGACAAATGAGAGGGGGGGTGAATTAGTTGTTACCGTGCTTAAACAATATTAAGTTTATTAAAACATTTTTTTAAACTTCACCAAGTGATCATCAAGATTATACAAGATATGAACAACAGAAATAATAGCCATCAATCAGACATATAATATACACAGAGACAAATTTTCACAAGGAAACCCATAAAGGGAGAAAACCTCTTCTTCTTCGAATGATAGGAAGTCTTTTATGTTCTATACATCATCTATCTTTGAGCACCAACTCAAAAATGAGGCTACCACCTCTGTTTTACAAGCTGCAACTTGTTGAGAGCACCAACTCTCTGGTTTCTCTAGCACCCACTAGAAGGAAGCACCAACTCCCTGAGTGTTCCAGCACCAACTAGATGGAAGCACTTACTTCCACTTATACAAGCACCAACTTGCATACAGAAAACTCTGTGTTTTACCAAGCACCACCCTGCCACCCTGTTTTCTAGACACAACTAGATGAAAGCTACAGCTTCTAGTATTCAAGCACCAACTTGAATAACAGAGGACTACAGTCCTCCCTACCTCCCTGATTATAAATAAATGATTGATTAACTAACAATACAGATATATCAATTCTTACCACTTCTTCTCTGTTCTACAATTCTTCTTTGCTTCACTATTCTTTTGTTATGTTCATACTTGGCTTGACTTGTTGTCTCTTTCTATCTGTTCTTTCTCTGTTCCTCTCATGCTCTTTGGTATGTGTACATTCTTCTCTCTTCACCTTTTTTGTTCTGTTCGGCTTCTGTTTCTCATCTCTGAGTTTGATCTCGCACTGTGCAAACTGTAATTTTTCTTTCTCCCAGTTCAACTCATTTTTCAATGAGAACAACCAACCTCACATAGTCACTGCATTTCTCTTTTATGCTCTCCCTCGATTCAGTTACACCTCGAATCTCCAAGGAAACGCATCAACAACTGAATCACCAAACGTTCAAGAACTATGATTCAGTTATGCTAACTGAATCGTAACTGAACAATTAATCGTGAGGTGAAACAATATCCCTTCAATCAAATTCTCGATTAGTCAGCACCATTGGATTACACCCACAGGGACTTGCGTTTATCTTATATGCCCACTGGTTGTGACCGAATGCTAAACATAAAGCGATTTCACGATTTCGCATTTCGGATTATTGATTATGAGTCACCACGATTTTCCCAACACGCGATCTCTGAAATGGAGCTTAGCTGCTAGCTCCTTCCCTTCTCGTGACCATTGGTGGTGACCAAGTGCTTATTCAGAAAGTGCTTCGCGACTCGCAACCTCGGGAATCTTGTGATGAGACATCTTGACTCTCCCATGTCGCGATCTCCGAAATGGAGCTTAGCTGGGCTAGCTCCTTCCTCTCATATGACCACCAGTGGTGACCAAGCACTTATCCAGAAGTCGCTTCGTGACTCGCGACTTCAGGGATCTTGGTATGAGGTGTCTCGACTCTCCCAAATCGTGATCTCCGAAATGGAGCTTAGCTGGACTAGCTCCTTCCTCCATCCTTCGATGATGTGACCTTGGCTATGACCACGGCCCAAACATTCAAGCACTTCGCTTGTCAGATCAACGGTCCAGAACTTTTCTTCGATCTGACAACTCATATCTCATCGTGACTTCACATATCGCAAGTTTCTATGTCACGCTCCTTTGACTCCTCCAACTCGTGAGTCAACGAAATTTCAATCGCTCACCATGTGTCCTCTAGCTCCAACGGCCAGGATTGCTTCGCGACCTAGCATATTGCGAGTTCCCATATCATGCTCCTTTGACTCCTCCAATTTACAAGTTAGCGAAATTCCAATCACTCGCCACGTGTCCTCTGGATCCAACGACCAGGATCATTTCGCGACCTTGCATATCGCGAAGTTAGAGGATAGTACTCGACCTTATCCTCTTCGCAGTTATACAGGATCCGACAGTTGTTGGTCCTCGACGCTCAGATCCAACGTGTGAGATTTGTTCTCCTCTTCTGCACGCTCTTCCTATCTGAATTCAGATCTGACAACCATCGAGAATTCAGGATGGGTGATCCAACGATCACTGTTGCTCATCCTCCTGAGTTTACGTTGTTGTTCTTGCCATGCCATCGTTGTTGCGCTACTGATCTTGCCACTGTCGCATCTTCCCTTTTTCTTGTTCGCCATCGTCATGTTGATCTTGCCATCATTGAAAAACAAGCATACTCTCGTCGTGCTGATCTCTGATCTTGCCATCAATGACAACAAGCATACTCTGCCTTATGTCTGCAAACATGCCAACATTACCATAGTTGACTTTGGTTATACATGGTTGATAACCTGTGACAATTTTTAACTATGATTGACTTCAGTAAACCATGGTCTACTATGGTTGAATTTGGTTGACTATGGTTGACCATGGTTGACCATGGATGACCATGTTGACTGCGGATAACCATGTTTATTGTAGTTGACTATGGATGACATGGTTAACCATGTTTTCCTATGATTATCTTTGGTTGACCATGTTTTACTATGATTATCATTGGTTGACCATGTTTTAGTATGTTTGAACATATTTTAGAATGGTTGACCATGTTTTACTATGGTTGACTATGGTTGATTGTGTTTTATTTTGGTTGACCATGGTGACTATGTTTTTGTATGGTTGACCATGACTGACTATGTTTTGTTTTTGTGTTTTAATTTGGTTGACCATGTTTTGTTATGGTTAACTTTGGTTGACCATGTTTGACATGTTTTATTATGGTTGGCCATGAGTGACCGTGTTTGAATATGGTTGACTATGTTTGATTTTGGTTGACCATGGGTGATCATGGTTGACCATGGTTGACTATAGTTGATTATGTTAAAATATTGTTGGCCATGGTTGAATTCGGTTGACCATGTTTGACTATGGTTGACTATGGGTGGACATGTTGATTATGGATGACATGGTTGACCATGTTTTACTATGGTTATATTTGGTTGACTGCAATTGTCTATGGTTTATCATGGTTGTCTATGGTTGAACATGGCGAAACACAATTGACAATGGTTAATTTTGGTTTACTATGGTTGACTTTGCTTTAAATTTGATTTACTATGGTTGAAATATGGTTGACTTTGCTTTAAATTTGATTTACTATGGTTGAATTACAATTGACTTTGGTTTATATTTAGTTTACTATGGTTGACCATGTTCTACCATGTTTGACTATGGTTGACTTAGGTTGACTGTGATTCACTTTGGCTGACCATGTGTGTACATGGTTAGGCATGGTTAACCATGTTGATTATGTTTAACCATGGTTTACTATGGTAATGCCATATTTCATTGTTCATCATGGTTTACTTACGTCAAATTGTTATGTTCCTCAATGGTTGTGTCGAAATGTAACATCCATTAAGACTCATGTCACATTGTGACTTTCCTCAAGAGTTATGTTGGATTGTGATGTTCCCTAGTGATTATATCACATTGTGAAATCCATCCACATAGCGTTTTGTCGAATTGTTTCATTCCTCAATGGTTACATCACATTGTGACATTCATTAAGGGTTATGTCACTTTGCAACATTCTTTAAATATTGTGTTTCAATGCGATGTTCCTGAATGGTCACAATGCACCATAATATTCATCTTGGTTGGCCTATATGGAATTGTTATGTTCCTCAATGGTTATGTCGCATTATGACATTCATTAAGGGTTTAGTCACAATTGTGATGTTCCTTGATGGTTATGTCACATTGTGGTGTTCATCTTGGTGAAATTATGTTGAATTGTAGTGTTTTTAGGGGTTATGTCACATTGTGATGTTACTTAATGGTTATGTAGAATTGAGACATTTATCTTAGTTGAATTATGTTGAATTGTTGTGTTTCTCGAGGATTGGGTTAGATTGTGACAAGGTTAGATTGTGACAATCCTCGATGGTTATTTCATATAACGATCTTTATCATGGTTTACTCATGTCAAATACAAATGCATTTAGTTGGCCATGGTTGGCTATGGTTGATTATGCGTGACTTCCATCACATTGTAACGTTTCAATAAGGGTTATGTTGGATTGCGACGTTGAGTTATGTTTGTCATATTGCGATGTTGGGTTATGTTCGTTACATTTTGACATGGGAAACATTCATCAAACTATGACATTCGTGAAGGGTTATGTTGGATTGCATCACATTGCAACATTCATCAAGGGTTATGTTGAATTGCAACGTCAAGGGTTATGTTAGATTGTGACATTTTGTCAACAATTATGTTGGACTGTAGCATTTGGCAAGGGATTATGGTTGAATTTCATCACATTGTGACATCAAGAGTTATGTTAGATTGCAACTTTCATAAAGGGCTATGTTAGATTGAGAGGTTCATCAAGGGCTATGTTGGATTTTGATGTTCCCCAATGATTATGCCACATTGTGACATTCATCGTCATTGTGTTATTTCGGAATGCAACATTTGTTTATAACTATGTCACATTGCAACATTTAGTAAGGGTTACGCCACCTTGCATCAGTCCTTAAGGGTTATGTTTGAATGAGATG
This sequence comes from Picea glauca, assembly GCA_000966675.3. Classification (NCBI taxonomy): domain Eukaryota; kingdom Viridiplantae; phylum Streptophyta; class Pinopsida; order Pinales; family Pinaceae; genus Picea; species Picea glauca. Next base: position 183 of record JZKD02S1129526.1, on the reverse strand, counting down.
TTCTTGAGTGGTCATGATGCATTGTGATAATATTCATCTTGGTCGGCTTATAAGGAAATGTTATGTTCCTCATTGGTTATGTCACATTGTGACATTCATGAAGGCTTGGATTATGTTGTAAGGCTTATTTTAACATAACCATGGGCAACTTGGTTTGACCATGGTTGGACATGATTGGATATG
>JZKD02S1129515.1:0-12925 GCA_000966675.3 Picea glauca | reverse complement strand
GATTGTTGTGGTTTTGTTAAGGATCTTGTTGGAGGTATGTCATAGGGAGCATCGGGGTTGCTGGGAATTTTGGGTTCGGGGGGAAAGAAACTATAAGGAATCTTGGAGCTAGAGCGCTCGATAAGATGTTCCTAGCTGGCTGGGATGTTAGTCAGTTTTGGGCAGAGCTTGGACAGAGTTGGAGCTTGGAAAGAGTTTGAGAATAACATCATTTTGAGTTATTTTCATTATTATGTTGTGTTATATGATTTATTATCATGCTTCTCATAAATTTTAATTCTATTGAATGGTTATATGTTAAATAAAAAATGTTTATATGATGAATAATGAAGGGTAAATATCCAAAAAAACTATCATCAAGGTGTGATTGTATCCCACAACCAACACTTGGGTAGATATCCTATTTTTGGCCACTAAGTATCTCGGTCAAAGTGTGACATTTAGATTCATGGAGTTATGGTCAACTATTTTTAACCAGACTGTTCGATTTGTCCTCCAGCATTAAATTTATTAAAAAAATTGTCTCATACATGTGTCCAATAAAAAAGAATAGTTGAGAAAGTCAAATCGTTTCCCAACAGTCATAAAATAATTAATTACATAATCCAAAATTCCAAATTCAGATTTTCCATAAATGGAAAATAATTTTGAAATTCAAATTTTCCAAAAATGGAAATTTATTTCAAAATTCAACATAGAATTTAATTATCTAAAATTCCAGGATATTAAATCAAGCATATAGTCAACGCATATATCGATGATATTCCTACTCAATCTTGCAAAAGAGTGGATCACTTTACCCATCTTCAGCTAGTTTTTGAAAGATGTCGCTATTATCACATCTGTTTGAACCCTCATAAGTGCATCTTTTGTGTTAAGTCAAGTCGTCTTCTAGGATTCTTAGTCTCTGAGACTGGAATCATGGTGGATCCTTTAAAGGTTGAGATAATACTTTGATTTCCTTCCCCGCAGACTATTCGTCATCTTCAAGGTTTACAGGGGAAAGGTAAAATTTTTCATCGGTTTATAGTAACCTATGCCAATATTATTAATGGTTTTATGCATCTCTTTAAGAAGGATAATCCTTTTATATGGGATGAAAGATCCCAAGAATCCTTATATTCTCTGATACTCCTTGGTATTGACTCCTTTATTGAATCCTCCAGACTACAATATAGATTACCTTATTTATATTGTTGTGTCCAAAGGGACGATTGGTATAGTTTTAGTTTAGGAGGATGATGAGCTCCATGAGAACGTCATTTATTATCTTAGTGGAAACTTAGCTGGCCATGAGAATCTAGCTTTGGTTTTCGTCCACATAGTTCAATGATTACGACACTATATATTTCTTTGCAAAACTATTCTGGTTTTCAATGTCAATCAATTTCAATACGTCCTTACTAGGTGTATCATAGGCAGAAAATATAATAAATGGATTATCATCTTACAAGAATTTGATCTCGAGTTTGATTCAGCAAAATCCAAGAAATCACTAGTTTTTTTCAAGTTAACATTGTACTTCCCTCAGTTGGAGGAGGATGTTATTCATGTTGATTCATTTGTGAATGAACACATTTTCCTTTTGTTGTCGTTGGACCCCTGGTATGGATATATTTTGATCTACCTTCAAACCTTGAAGTTCCCTCAACATATTTCGAGATATGACTGACGTCGTATATGATATCAAGCTAAGAACTACCTTATTTTTGTCGAAACTTTGTATCGCCGAGGCATAGATAATATTTTTCATCGTTACTTGACTCACAAAGAGGCTAAGTCTATCCTTAATGACTGTCACAGTGGGGCTTGTGGTCATTAAGCTCCTACCTATTGAATGTGAAATCCCTTCTCTTTGATTGGCAGTTAAGCTCCTACCTGACACTCCTGATCTCGAACAATGCCTCTTACACCTAGAGAGTCTATATGAGCAGCATCGAGAAGCCTGTACAACTATCGAGGAGAATAAATGACGTGTCAAGGTCGAGTATGAGAAATTTGTATTTCCTTGGAAATATGATGAGGGTGACTTGGTCCTTTTTTATGACCGAGCCAAAGAACCAATGGGGGCAGACAAGTTCAAACTCATGTGGCACGGTCCCTATATCATGCGACATGTCTTAGAAAAAAGAGCCTCTGAATTAGAATATTATGAAGGGAATATGTTGGTTGAGCCTAGGAATGGGATCTACTTGAAAATATATTACAGTTGAGCCCCAATATTGCATGTAACTCTTTGTATACTAATGTATTTTAGTGTATATATATTTTCCCATTTTTGTCTTCGTATTTCTTATATAGTTCTCCCTTGCTTAGCAGATGTCAACTGAGTCTTCAGTCTACTTAGGATCTTCATACTAGGTCAATCATCATACATGGAACCTGGATTTCACCACTTGTGTTGTTTACTCACTTGAGGGTCAACGGGTGTCTTCAGGTGGCGTTTTCCTAGGGCCATGAATGAATAATGTGGTTGAATATAGCATCATTATAGAAATATTAGGTGATGTTGTTTCACATTGTATCCATTCTTTAGAAGTTCTCTTGGAATCCCATTTAGTAGTATGTTAGTTGAACAATAGTTACCGTGTGTGAGACCCTACTCTACTCTGATGATTCCTATGGGTGTGACTCTTGGAATGACATTTTGATTTTATTATGTATCATCAAATACCTAGAAGTTCTAATTATGTATCCAATGCATACGGTAATTATGTTTTAGATTGGCATTTGTCACATAACTAAAGAAAAGAAAAAAAATTCACCAATGTACACATTTTAATACAAGGATGATAGGGGCTAAATTTCACTCACGGGCTAATTTTCCATGGTTTTTCCAAAAATGAGATTCGCTATTTTAAAAATGATTCGCCCAAATTCTATAGGATAAAATTATTTTACCTTAAAAATCTTCAAAATTTTATAAAAACTATATAAAATACTTATAAATTTGAATATTTTTTACAAAAATATCGCCAAACATTTATAGTTGACATATGAAGGATTAGTAATATTCGTCAAGGTTTCTACATTTTAAAATAAATTTCCATCCTTAAAATAATCCATGTTGTAATATAAGTTATGTTGAAGACCCATGATTTATATATATATATATATATTTCATCTCTACAAAAATATGGTGTTATAGTACAAAACTGGGGCTCACACCCTCAAAATACATATACGAGCAATCAATACAATAACCATGATATCTATTCCAGTGGTGTCGGATGTGTGTCATGATATCATAGTATGAAATTTACAAGACACCAGAAGAGTATCACCCAAGCACATAGAATACCTACCACATGTTGTTTCATTGCCTTTGATAGATCATCTACCTGAACCATGGGAATTCTTTGCGTCAAACGAGATAGGTTTCCCTATACGTTTTGAAGAACTCTATTAGCATCCACTCCTGTTGGCTCATCCCCTTGGTGCCTTTGTCGGTTTTGTGGGAGTCCATATGGCCATCATGGACCCATATATGCATAACATACATTTTTTAATTAGTACTTGACATCATCCAAAAAAAAAAAAAAACTTCTACATAAATACAAAAAATTAAATATTCAAAAAAAAAATTCATACCTATGTCTTTGTAGGTAGAACCTGGTGGTAAGGGCATGTCTGAATCTCCTATGAAGTCGATCCCTGCATATGGATAGTTTTCCAAATCTATCATCTGTTGATGCCACCAAAATAAAAGTTTGTCATTGTAGGGTGTTGGTACCCTACCACCTCCTAACTGCCTCATCACTTCGGTCCACCATTCGATGGTTGGATCGTGAAGTCCATGTAGAACAATATTAACTCTAGGGCCCAAGCCTAGAACCTGCTTGAAGATAAAACTAGATAGGATAGAAGTAAACCTTAATTTCCTCTTTCTACCTTGTTTGTAGTTTATTAGCTGGCTCTTGATGTTGGCTAGTAGAGAGTTGCACCCGTCATAAAACATGGGTTGCAAACAATCCACTAAGTAAAACATAAGTGGCCTTCATGCCTAATGCAATGAGGTTCGCAATTAAAACTTGGGGGAATTTGGTCCAAAATGCACTATTTGGGTAAAAAATATAAATGGTATGGTAAAATTGGTTATTTTCACTATTTATAGAAACATTTTACCCACTTTGCATAGTTTTTGCTAATATTTTGGCCTAGTGAACTAATAATGCAGTCGATGGAGTTGGTTTTTGTAGTTTTATCTAGGGATTCTTGTGGTTTATAGCATCATGTCGCTTGTTTGTAACTTTGGCATGTATTTCCATTGACCAACATATAGGATAGGCCATCACTCCATTTTAAGAGAATAAATCTAATCACACTTTCCGACGGAGTAGACAATACCCTTACCCTAAATTACCAAGACATATCTTAACAGTTACAGCGGGTAGCGAACACATGTTAATGGAGTTAGACCATCAACATTCTCATAGGACAAAAAGGAATACATACAACACTAAGAGTCATTACCATTACAAAAGGATGATAAGAAAAGTCGACTAATTACTTTTACAGGCGGTCTGGGATATTTTCCCTTGACAGTTTTGTAATTGGATGTCATCAGGGTTAACAAGGAAACCATATATGTGAAGACCATAGCTATTCTTCTTTTTTAGAGAATCCTTACCCTACATTATATTCATTGCAAAGACATTAATATAGTCTCTACATATCCAAACCAAGTGTTGTGTTGGTTTTTTCACATGGGTGAACAAAAACACAACACTTGCATGCTTAGTTAAGTCAACTAAACAAGACAAACTTTTGTGAGTTGATTAGACAACCAAATACACACGAAAAAAATAAATAAAACTAAATAACAACTAAGAAAAAAATGTTAGAGAAGCTTGCAAGAACTAGAACCATGAAAATAAAAAAATGACTAATATATATCTACCAATGGATCAATATATTGATAGGATACACACAATAGAGAAAGGTATGGACTTAGGACTCCCCTCTTCCTCCTTGTCAAGGCTCTTCATCTCCCTACTAGATAGCTCTTATCTTAATGAAATGGCAAGTAACAATGGTGAAGAAATACAATGCTAATTCCCTCAAGAGGTTAGTGGAATGGCCCTTGATATAGTGCTTGAATGATTCAAAGAGAAAAAAAGGATTCTCAAAGAAGAATTCTTGCAGCATAACAATACCTTGAAATTATTATTTTTCTAGCACACCCCTGGCACATATTTATAGTGTCCATTCATGGCATGATATAATTGGTTCATAGTGTGAACAAGGGGCCTTTTAGGAAACTTCCTAGCCCTTGACCAACCTCCAAGATAGATTTCTCTTAGATATGAGTGTCAAATCATGTTGGGGGTCGGACTAGAAGTGTTTCAGAGGATGACATGATTCATAAATGCATCGTTCATAGAAGTGCACAGATTTTCTCGTAGAGATTTGCAAATCTTGTGCATAGTGCACATTGAGGGTTGTGTTAGCCTGCGCATTCTATGCACTGTGCATGTTCTCCTTTTGGTGAATTTTTGCATTTTAATTTTTGAACCAAGTGTATAGTTTTTTCCCATTTGGATGGATTTTGGTTTTGTAGGTGGATTAATTGCTTCTAGAATTGATGTATTTCTTCAACCATTGTGTGCATTGTTGCATACGATGTTTTAGTGAAACTAGATGCCCCCTAATGTGTGAGGTTAGGAGCATATGTATAGCCAAAATACATCAATGTTTCTATTGATAAGAGTTCCATTGTAAGGAAAAGTGAAGAGAGGAACTTCAAGAGCACTCCATCGGAAGGAGAGGGAAAATTTTGGGACCGAAACCTTTCTCTAGGAAAAAATAAAATATGTGTAAAAACGAGGAAGGCATGCCCCATGCTCGTGTCATGAAACCAAAATGTGGGACTGTAACTAATGATGAATGTTGATGTAGATAATTGTAGTGCCCTCAAGATTTGTTGATAACAACAGATGGAAGTTTTTAATGGTGAACGGGCTCTAAACTAAGTTCAGGACGACTGTGAGAATTTTCGATGACTCATAGGAATTAACGACCTATCAACTTCATAGGTCTTCAGCTGGTATGAAACAACTGCAATGGTCGCATAGTAAGACCCACCTTAGCATGAGAGTGTGTTGAAGTCGAATGTTATGGGGATCAAAGGAATCAGAAAGCAATGATGATTCTCTCTATGCCATCCAAGATTCCTCATTGAAAATGTAATGAGAGTCAAGATATTGTCGCCCTTATGGAAGTTGTGTTGATGTCGAAATGAAGGGAGATGTGACACCAAGAAGCTAAGGGCTCATTGAAATCCAATCAGTAAGAGATGATATCAGGTACTAATGAGTAACATGAATGAACTCAAGATGATGTGGGATGCAAGACTGCCCTTGGTTGGGGGTTTGAAGGATTACTGGAAATAACCGTAAAACTGAATCTAGTGTCAGGGGGACAACTAGATATGGGGTTAAACTGTGCCAGAGGCTAACAAAGTGGGAAAACTTAGAGATCATGGGTACATAGAATTGGGATAATCGGGGTTTGTTATCGATGTCAACATGAAGAAAAAGGGGTGGATGGCCCAACCAAGGGAAACATGGGTTTCTTTTCCCAGTAAAATAAGTCCATCGAGGATGATAACAAAAAAGCTATGTATATGATGAAAACAAAGGATTTATTCAATTACCAAAGAAATAAAGAATAATTTGGGTTGAGTATATAGATATAGAAATGGGATCCCCAGTGTTATATGGCTTGGCCTATTTAGAGCACAAGTTTGTGAAATATAAATAATGGAGGGTGGGGACCCCATGGATGGGTTTCTATATTAAGTAAATGGATGGAGGAAAATCTGTAGATGGGAAAACTGATGGTGGATGATATGGAGGGATAATGAAACTACAGGGGTGCAGTAAATATAACCAATTTTGAGATGATATGACCTGAGAGTCCATTGGGAAGGTTAGCAATATGATGAGAAGAAGTATGGGGTTCATTATCAGAAGTGCACAATATTATTGGGACTCCCAATCCTAGGGGATGAAATCAACATGAGTGTGAAGTTGTTGAGGGGAACTATGAATGGGACAACTTATGTGGGGGAGAGTGCTACCTGTTGACAGTACCAAAATGTGGCATAGGAAAATACATTGAAGAGATGGATGTAGAAACCCTAAAGGAGAATGACAGAGGGTGTGACTTTGATATGGAATTGATTTATAGAGGGAATATTTACATGCCAGTGTCGAACATATACCTGAAGGGGATGTAATCTTGTTGAACAAGTACATGCACACATGAAAAAAAAATAATCAACGTGAATAATATCTAATGATAAAGAACATATAACAACTATTTGATAAAATTGAAAGTGAGCATGCATACCTGAACATGGCAGGACAAAAATGCTCCTACGGGGAAAAGTGCAGATGATCTCCCGGAGAATGTGAATGTGTAGATGGATGGATCAGGATCTCGTGGCTGAGAATGAATATGAAAACGAAGTCTCTAGGATCCTATAATATAGTGTGGAAGTTGGGAAAAAGGGGCTATATATGGATGTTGGGCCCACAGTGCCAGCTAATTTGTACCTATCACTATTGTTGGGATGATGATAGAGTTGTGAGGAGATTTCAAGATTACAAGAAGGTCACGCTTCCGATCCCGGAGCGACGAGGGACAGGTTAGTGGTCCTATCATCCTGCACATTGTGAATTTGATAGATTGTAGGTAGGGGCTGTACGGAGGGTCGTACAGTGTTTTTTAAGGGTAGGGCCCCACAAATATGTGGGAAAATAGGGAATACCCATGTACATGTACACGGGTAAAACTCAATTTCCCACACATTATGTGTGGTTTTCTCCTTCGCACTCGTACACTGAGGAGTGTGCAGTTGTGGTGAGGAAACCCACACATAATGTGTGGTTTTGCTTGAAAAATTCGCACATGTGGGCACGTGGGTAGGAAAAAAAAGTGCCCATGGGATGTGAGATTGTACGAATGATAGTTTCACACCCATATGCAGATGTGAGCATGAGAGATGTGCATTATTGTGTAGTTCCGGGAAGAACAATCAGACATTGATGCATAACTGGTTGGGAAAAAGTCGCACACTGTGTGCAGGCTTAGGGGTGTAGTTTTTGGATATTTTATGTTTTTTGATGGATGTTGAGGCTGATCAGATGTTTCTTGGTGGATGCAGCTGATCATCAGAGACTATAGAATGATTTATTTACACTAGCAAGAGAAATAATAGGACCAGTTTTGAGAGGTTGTGAGGGCGCATACTGGAGTTCGTAGATACGATCACATGAGTTCCTGCTACAATTCTTGATTAGGATGTCTAATATTGATCTTCAATTCTTCATTGTGAGGGGGGAGCATCTCACACTCTCTATGAATGAGAACATGTACTTTTTGATGGGACTACCATTATCTAGGATTACCCTATCCATTGATCCCCATTTGCCAGGGGAGGGTCGGGTGGAGACCATGGCGGATCTACACTATTCTAGGATGAACCCTATGTCAGGTTTGGTCATCTGTAATGAGTCCATTAATGACTTGTTAACTAATTTCATAGTGGCCATGGTGGTGTGGATATACGGATCCTTGGGTACACATTGGATCACAGGTATCCAACTAAGGGTGGTGGAGGAGGTCCTGGATGGGGACCTGTTTGCATGGGGTGTGCTGATGCAAACCAAGATGATGTCTCAGCTGAACTAATGTCGATGGGTTGACTTTGGTGGCATTTCATTTAGGTCTATGTTTGTGGCTTGTTTCTTAGAGAGGGTTCCTTTGTTGTACCTGAGCATTTACTGGAGCTAGAATTGCAGTGAGAGTCGTGATTGATGTGATGGGCCCATGTCTTAGCCTGACATGGAGGAGGTGAGGGTGGCCACTACTTCATGACCAATGTTGTGCAAGTATGGTGTTATATTCCATAGGTGATCCTGCTATATCCATATGTGGGTATGGACTACCAACAAGATCCAGACATGGTGCTACCTCCTAGGGAGGACTAGGACCAGAGAGGTATGTGTTGTATTTTTTTATGTTGTTATTTTGGTAGATAGAATTTATCAAACACGTATATTGATGATGAAATTATATCTAGTGTTTTTTCACAGATGTTAGACCCTGGGGACAAGAGACAGAGGTTGTCAGGGAGCCTTCTCGACAAGATTCAACTCGTCTGGAGCCCGTATAGACGAGGGTTGTACAGAGGCGTCTCTATAAGATGTTGGTGTTGGAACATCCAGAGAGACACAGGGGATGTTGCAGCCACTTTAGAAGATCTGCGCAGACAGTTCGAGCGGGTCCTGCAGGGTGTTCCTGAGGGAATATGGGCCCACATTCAATATGAGGAGGTCCTGGAATAGTGTGTGGGGGTACTAGCAGAGTGGTGGACAATGATCCATAGAGTAGTAGTGGCAGAGGAAATGATGACTGGTGGACTACTTTGTGGAGATGGAGGGCCCCCAGCTGGTGGGGCACCTCCTACTGATAGAGGACATAGGGGGGGAGATCTAGGGGCACCTTGAGTGTCAATTTTGTATGTATATGGGTTTATGGGACCAATTTTGTATAAGTTATTGGATACCCATTTTTTGTACTCCTAGGGGTGATGGGACTCATGAGCCTAAGGGAAATTGCATATCTAGTTTTTTGTAACACATTTTATGACCTCAATGATATATATATATATATATATATATATATATATAGATGATGGATATATTTTGATCATTCGTGTCTTTATGATTTGTTTTTTTATGATGTATGATGTTATGTATATGATGTTTTTTAATGTGATAAATGCTAATCTAATGCTAGGTTAGCCATCTGATATGCTACTTGATTGAGGTTCCTTGGAATATGTATAAAAGTGATGAAATCAAAGTTATGATATAGGATTCTAACTTGTAGGTATTTGCAGAAGAGGCAAGGATTGTGAACATGATACACGTTGTAGAGATGCAAGATGACAAGCTAGGAATCTAATAGAACTCGAAGGTGATGAATGTGGCAGTGACTGGCCTCGGCGAGGAGACTAATGAGGATGTCATATTTGGCTTGGTTGTTGGTGGCTGAGTGCAATCATATTCCACTAGAATGGAGTAGGACATGCAAGGATGAATAGAGGGCCTAAGTGGCTGAAGCAATATTATGGGTCCAACGAATGACACCATCATTGTAACCAATGTGGTAGGTTGATGGATGATGCATCTATTAATAACACAGGTGATAGATCAGAAATGAGAAGTGGTGTTGGTAACAAAGACTAAAAACTCTACAAATGTGTAGAAAGAGGAACCTAAGGTAGGGGGGCTACTATTAGGAATAAAACTTGTTTAAGTACAACCCATTGACAGGCTCTTTGACATGATATCCTTCTAGAGAGGCCAAGATGTAGGCACCTTTAGTGAGGAAATGTTGGATGATGAAGGGGTCATTCCATAATGACTTGAATTTCATATGGCCTAAAGTATCATGGGAGATATAATAGGATAACACGAGATCACCTTCATTGAATGAGAGAAGGTTGAAATGGCAGTCGAAGGCTGCTTTGGACCATTTTTTTGTTGCCTCATTGTGTTGTAATGAAGATTGTCGATCTTCATCAAGTGACTCTAAGGTCAGTAGACATTGTTCAATTGGATCAGTGTTAGGTAAGATCTCTATGGGAGTGTGTAACATGAGGATTTCACACTCGATAGGGAGCGTGGATTCGATCCCATGGACGAGGTGGAGTGATGTATATCTCATGGCATTTTTTACTATCATTTGATAAGCCCATAAAGTGTAAAACAACATATGATGCTAGTTGGTCTTATGTGTGTTAATAATACATTGTAGCATGGTTTTGAGGAATTTATTGAAATCCTCAACCTCTCCATTGAACTGAGGGTAGTATGGGGAGGTGAACTCATCGGTGAAGCCTAATTTTGAGGATAGTTCTGTAAAGATCTCATTCTCAAAAATTTTACCATGATCGAAAATTAGTTATTGTGGGACTCTGAACCGAGTGATGACATGATTGAAGAAAACATGTGTTTTTTTGTCAATTGGGTTGTTAAATGTGGGCATCGCTTTGACCCATTTGGTAAATTAATTCACTTCCATTACAATGTACTTGTTTCCATTACTAGATGGAGGATGGAAAGCCATGAAGTCTATGCCCCATTTACAGAAGGGTCTCACTGCGATGACTAGGTGTAGAAGAGCTGGTGGAGTTCATGCTTTGTTTGCATAAAGATGGAATTTTTCACATTGCTTGACAGCATGGATGCAGTCATGAAACAAAGTGGACCAAAAGTACCCCACGTGAATGATTTTTTGGGCAGTGGACATAGCCGAGAGGTGACCACCTCCAACACCAATGTGGAAATAATTCAAGACTCTATGAGCTTCATCGATGGTAAGATANGGATTATTTAAATAATAAAGTGAAGTGACAAAATCAAAGAGGATTATTTAAATAATAAAGTGAAGTGACAAAGTCAAGGAGGATTATTTAAATAATAAAGTAAATAGAGAAATTTTTGATTATGGAAAGTGGCTATAAGAAGGTTAACCCTAAAATGAGGAAAATGGGTTAAGTGTTCAAGTAGCTATTGGATATATGGACAAGTGGAAAATTGGGCAAAGTTGGACATAGGTGACTATGTGGACAAAGTGGCCTAGAAGATGCTTCTAAGGAAGCTACTTGGAGAGTATAATTAAGAGGCAAGGCTCTCTCATTTTAATCACACTTGAGAATATTGAATATTTGTAGGTGACTGAGGTAACCAAAGGATATCTAAGCCAAATTTCAGAGGGAAGGTGAAGTAAATAAGGATGAAATTCAAGGGAGGATAAATTATTTTAATGAAACTTTCTAAAGTATATTATTTATAGGTCATCTCACCATTTTTCGCAATAACGTTTTTTCTATAATGATTCAAACTATGAAATTGGGAGACCATTGCGGACACCTATCCAAGTAGATGTGGTACAAATTTTAGCTTGTGGTTCATTTATTTTTGGAGTTACACTCTGTGGAAAATAGGGTTTGTGGCTAGTCCTGAAACTAGTCTAAAACATGTGTTTCAGGAAAAACCGTCATAAATTATTTATAACAGATCCAAATTTAGTAAGACCAAATGCGTTGGTTAGAATATAGTTTATAGTATTCTATATAAAATTTTCATATCCATACAACGAATATTCTGTGTGGGGCACGCTCTACAAGTGTTCTCTCTAGAATAAGCCATAATTCAACAAGGTATGCCATTTTTTCTATAACTCCTTTTCTGAGAGGTTCCACGTAGTGAAACCTGAAGGAATTGCATAAAACACACTGAAGAACATTGTGTACTATTTTCATATATTTATTCATTACAGGTACATAGTTATGATTATTTCAAGTTAGGGTTGTTGACTAATCCAAAACTGGTCATGTGAGACTAAAGTAAAGTTTGATGAAAATGCTAGTCTCTTGTTGTTAAAATTAAGGAATGATTGCAAGTTGAGGTATAGGTTGGTGCATGTTTGATGCACTTGTTTATAGTACATGTTGATTACAGGTTAAGGTATAGGTTGATTCATGGTTGATGCATGGTTCAGGTTATTGGTACAAGTTGTTTGGTGGAGGTTGATTGGTACAGGTTTACAACAGTATATCTCATAGTGATAGTGTGACAATGGTTCCATCATTCTACTTATATTTCATGGTGGTTTGATGGGGAAAGGAAATGTGGTTGTATCCACCCTCTGATTGTAGCCAGAGAACACAGGGGGTTGTAGCCTCCTTCTGGTGCTAGCCAGAGAATTCAGGAGTTGGAGCTTCCCTCAGGTTGTATCTTGCGAGACTAGGGGGTTGGATCCTCCTTCCAGTTGCAGTTGGAAAAAAAAAGAAGTTGGTGCTTCCAATGAATGTAATTCTTCAAGACATATAAGAAAAACAATTATG
>JZKD02S1129504.1:0-12925 GCA_000966675.3 Picea glauca | reverse complement strand
AGAGAGGCCTTCAAGATAATTCATAAGTTCCTTTTTAAGGTTGGAATTCTAGAAATTCCACCTCATGCATAAGGTTTCCCCAAAAATAGACAAGGTCTTTCTCCTTAGGTGCCTATAAAAAAGGTTGTTTCCTACACACAAAAAGATATGATCATTAATTTAAAATTAATAATCTAGATGATTTTTGTATGAGAAAAACATTAAATGATTAAAATATGAATTAAAACTACCTGGGAGTCTTGATTGCTTTAATGGAAGTCCATTATCGTCAACCAAAAATTTGCATGGAAGGGTCCTATTAGCATCAGAAGTCACTCCTAGATTGCTTGCGGGAGCAGAGCCTGACACCCATCAGTTTAATGTCACGATTTGTTTATAAAGGGATGATCAAATGGAGATAATGGCTCGCGGGGATATCACTCTAACTCAGGGATTGTATCTGGCTCGTAAAGAGCGAAGGAGGTCTGGAATCCTAACTTCAGCCAGCGGGTTGATTAAAAGGTGAGTAGGCAGAAGACTTGGTAGGAAGGGTGAACAAATAGCTTTGGGCAACAGGCTTCCAGCAGTTTGTAGAGGAAAAAATCCGAATGCAAGATCCTCTTGGTTCAGGGTCTCAAGAAACTAAAAGGGGACTTGACTGGCTCCTCCAATTCCAAGCCACTTAGCGTTAAGAAAATCACAAGAACTGATTAGAAATAGCGTAACTGCTACAGTGATCCAACCTACATCATCCCATAACAGCTACAACTCGACTGGATCCTCCAATTCCAAGTTGTTCTAACACAGTGTAACAAAGATGTAAAGGAAACTGGAATTCATAAGGAAAGAAGTCTCAAAAGTCTATACATAACCAGAGTATCAGTGCTTCATTAAAACTTTACAACCCGAGAGCTCTGCTCAACCATCGATGCTTACAAAATGGAAAAAATGCCTACATATACTAGGAGCAAAACCATAGAAGCCAATTCAATACATCGCATTGAAGACATTACGTCTACCTGTTTACTGCGCCTGCAGTCTCTGGACAGTCGTGAACTTCAGTTAGAAGCAATCGTGCTCCAAAAGGACCTGTGAATGAATTGACAAGCTTACAGTCATTTTCTGGACTTTCCATTTATGGTGGAAACGATGTCCAACCACCATCAACTGTTGCAATAACTATTTCATTGGGATCAGGAAAGGCCCTGGTCGACTCTGTACCTATAGGACATGGAGGCCTTCTCATTCTGCCATTTGGATCTCTTTGGAGAAATCATGGTAAGACTAGCGGGTGGACGTGGAGGTCATCGTGATGACTGGAGGACTTGACACGAAGTGGTGAATGGATAGTGATTAGGTAGGGGTGACTTGACATGCTCGGTGTGGATATGGGATGAGGAGAGGCCATGTGGATGGATGTGGCAGAGGGAAAGCGATAGGGAAAATGCAAGTAGCAGAATTCATGGGTTTTGAAGTGTATGAGCCAGGTGGAGGAGACACAGGGGCCGGGAAGAAATTATGAGTTGGCATGACACGGGGATAGGATGTGGCGGCAAGGGATAGATAGCGGGGGTACGTGGTGAGGCTTTGGGGTTTAGGGGTTTCAGGGCTCGCGGTGTCGAGGTGCACATGTACTCGAAACTCCCGATCCTCCGATCCCCGATTTGTGATGAGCTATGCTTCCATAAGCTAGCCCCTACCGGCTAGAACATAACCATATGACCACTTCCTCTGTGTGACCGTAGTTAAACCCTCCATCAGAGTTTCAGTGTTCATGATGACACAATGTGTGTTTCCACGGGACTTGCGATTTTCCGATTGTCGATGCGCCTTTCGTGCTAGCCCTTCGACTAGGCCCTGGTCCAAGTGACCACTACCATATGCCTTTGACCATACTCTCCATCGGGATTTCATGATTTGTGATGTCAATGAGCACGCATCATCCAGACTCGTGATTCCCCGATCTCTGATGGCTCGTGGCCGTTGACCTGTCAACGGTCTTCTCCCCGTCGCGAAAACCTGCCACCTGTCCTCCACGATTGATAGTTGTTTCCCACCGATAGGGAAATCACGTATCACAATTATGCAATGCACAAAACTCTCGCTCCGAGGATCTTCGATATCCCGATTCCCGATGAAGCCCTCCTGTGGAGCTTTCGTCGCTTCTCATGTCCATGATCAGGCTCACTTGCTTGACTCGGGCCCCAAACAGATTTCTTCTGTGTTTTGCGCTTGGGCACTTATCGTGCAATCCTGCATACCTGCGTACCTTTGTTCCCCGATACCATAATTGTTGCTAACATTAGGCTCCATGGGGGATAGAGTCATCCCTATGATGCTCTAAGGACTCATTCTACAGTTCCGGTGCCTTGTTGTTGGGATACAGAATCACTATTAGGCCACAAAAATAAAAATGAAAACAAACTAAAAACAAAAAGGACAATATATACAAACAAAGGAGCCATCTGAGGCTCAGACAAAACATTTCTTCAGGAAATGCCCATTTACTGGGCTGTTGAAAACTTCTTCACCTTCCAAATCTCACAACCTATATGTGTTATTTGAGAAAGTCTCGAAGATTATGAAAGGCCCAATCCACAAGGCTTCAAATTTGTGTGTTTGCCCTTATCTTGTTTAGAAGCATCCCATTTCAGTACCAGGTCTCCTATCTAGAACCGCTCCTTCTTGGCCTTCTTGTCGAAGACTTGCTTGATCTTTTGTTGATGGTCCTGAATTTTGTCCATTGTCTGCTCCCTAGCCTGTTGGACCTCTACTAGCTGATGAATCCTTTGGATCATGTCATTGGGATCTTCNAGAGAGGCCTTCAAGATAATTCATAAGTTCCTTTTTAAGGTTGGAATTCTAGAAATTCCACCTCATGCATAAGGTTTCCCCAAAAATAGACAAGGTCTTTCTCCTTAGGTGCCTATAAAAAAGGTTGTTTCCTACACACAAAAAGATATGATCATTAATTTAAAATTAATAATCTAGATGATTTTTGTATGAGAAAAACATTAAATGATTAAAATATGAATTAAAACTACCTGGGAGTCTTGATTGCTTTAATGGAAGTCCATTATCGTCAACCAAAAATTTGCATGGAAGGGTCCTATTAGCATCAGAAGTCACTCCTAGATTGCTTGCGGGAGCAGAGCCTGACACCCATCAGTTTAATGTCACGATTTGTTTATAAAGGGATGATCAAATGGAGATAATGGCTCGCGGGGATATCACTCTAACTCAGGGATTGTATCTGGCTCGTAAAGAGCGAAGGAGGTCTGGAATCCTAACTTCAGCCAGCGGGTTGATTAAAAGGTGAGTAGGCAGAAGACTTGGTAGGAAGGGTGAACAAATAGCTTTGGGCAACAGGCTTCCAGCAGTTTGTAGAGGAAAAAATCCGAATGCAAGATCCTCTTGGTTCAGGGTCTCAAGAAACTAAAAGGGGACTTGACTGGCTCCTCCAATTCCAAGCCACTTAGCGTTAAGAAAATCACAAGAACTGATTAGAAATAGCGTAACTGCTACAGTGATCCAACCTACATCATCCCATAACAGCTACAACTCGACTGGATCCTCCAATTCCAAGTTGTTCTAACACAGTGTAACAAAGATGTAAAGGAAACTGGAATTCATAAGGAAAGAAGTCTCAAAAGTCTATACATAACCAGAGTATCAGTGCTTCATTAAAACTTTACAACCCGAGAGCTCTGCTCAACCATCGATGCTTACAAAATGGAAAAAATGCCTACATATACTAGGAGCAAAACCATAGAAGCCAATTCAATACATCGCATTGAAGACATTACGTCTACCTGTTTACTGCGCCTGCAGTCTCTGGACAGTCGTGAACTTCAGTTAGAAGCAATCGTGCTCCAAAAGGACCTGTGAATGAATTGACAAGCTTACAGTCATTTTCTGGACTTTCCATTTATGGTGGAAACGATGTCCAACCACCATCAACTGTTGCAATAACTATTTCATTGGGATCAGGAAAGGCCCTGGTCGACTCTGTACCTATAGGACATGGAGGCCTTCTCATTCTGCCATTTGGATCTCTTTGGAGAAATCATGGTAAGACTAGCGGGTGGACGTGGAGGTCATCGTGATGACTGGAGGACTTGACACGAAGTGGTGAATGGATAGTGATTAGGTAGGGGTGACTTGACATGCTCGGTGTGGATATGGGATGAGGAGAGGCCATGTGGATGGATGTGGCAGAGGGAAAGCGATAGGGAAAATGCAAGTAGCAGAATTCATGGGTTTTGAAGTGTATGAGCCAGGTGGAGGAGACACAGGGGCCGGGAATAAATTATGAGTTGGCATGACACGGGGATAGGACGTGGCGGCAAGGGATAGATAGTGGGGGTACGTGGGGAGGCTTTGGGGTTTAGGGGTTTCAGGGCTCGCGGTGTCGAGGTGCACATGTACTCGAAACTCCCGATCCTCCGATCCCTGATTTGTGATGAGCTCTACTTCCATAAGCTAGCCCCTACCGGCTAGAACATAACCATATGACCACTTCCTCCGTGTGACCGTAGTTAAACCCTCCATCAGAGTTTCAGTGTTCATGATGACACAATGTTTGTTTCCACGGGACTTGCGATTTTCCGATTGTCGATGTGCCTTTCATGCTAGCCCTTCGACTAGGCCCTGGTCCAAGTGACCACTACCATATGCCTTTGACCATACTCTCCATCGGGATTTCATGATTTGCGATGTCAATGAGCACGCATCATCCAGACTCGCGATTCCCCGATCTTTGATGGCTCGTGGTCGTTGACATGTCAACGGTCTGCTCCCCGTCGCGAAAACCTGCCACCTGTCCTCCACGATTGATAGTTGTTTCCCACCGATAGGGAAATCACGTATCGTGATTCTGCAATGCACAAAACTCTCGCTCCGGGGATCTTCGATATCCCGATTCCTGATGAAGCCCTCATGTGGAGCTTTCGTCGCTTCTCATGTCCATGATCAGGCTCACTTGCTTGACTCGAGCCCCAAACAGATTTCTTCTGTGTTTTGCGCTTGGGCACTTATCGTGCAATCCTGCATACCTGCGTACCTTTGTTCCCCGATACCATAATTGTTGCTAACATTAGGCTCCATGGGGGATAGAGTCATCCCTATGATGCTCTAAGGACTCATTCTACAGTTCCGGTGCCTTGTTGTTGGGATACAGAATCACTATTAGGCCACAAAAATAAAAATGAAAACAAACTAAAAACAAAAAGGACAATATATACAAACAAAGGAGCCATCTGAGGCTCAGACAAAACATTTCTTCAGGAAATGCCCATTTACTGGGCTGTTGAAAACTTCTTCACCTTCCAAATCTCACAACCTATATGTGTTATTTGAGAAAGTCTCGAAGATTATGAAAGGCCCAATCCACAAGGCTTCAAATTTGTGTGTTTGCCCTTATCTTGTTTAGAAGCATCCCATTTCAGTACCAGGTCTCCTATCTAGAACCGCTCCTTCTTGGCCTTCTTGTCGAAGACTTGCTTGATCTTTTGTTGATGGTCCTGAATTTTGTCCATTGTCTGCTCCCTAGCCTGTTGGACCTCTACTAGCTGATGAATCCTTTGGATCATGTCATTGGGATCTTCTTGATAATCCTAGAGAAATTTCTCTATAGGGATGGCCAGCTGAGAAGGGAAGATAGCTTCAGCTTCGTAGACTAACTGGAAAGGGGAGAGACCTATAGATCTCTTTGTAGTCACCCGATCAGTGCATAGGGCGAATTTCAACTTTGAATTCCAAGCCTTTTTGTTGTCTTCCAACAACCTTTTGATGATCCTTATCAGGATTTTGTTGGAGGACCCCGCTAGACCGTTTCCCTGTGAATAATATGGAGTGGAGTGAATCAATTTGATCCCGAACTGTTCAGAGAACTTGGCTAATGGTTCAGATCCGAAAGCAGTTGCATTATCAGTGACAATCTTATTTGGGTAGCCGAACCTTGTAATGAGGTCCTCCAAGAATCCAATGATTACCTTGTGGGAAGCACTCCTGGTGGGGATAGCTTCAATCCACTTGGTAAAGAAATCTGTAGCAGTCAGGATCCACCTGTGCTGCCCACTAGAAGCAGGGTGAATTTCTCCAATGAAATATAGGCCCCACTACTGGAAAGGCCCTGAAACCACCATCGGGTTTAATGGTAGAGACCTGAGTTGCTGCTTTCCTGCAAATATTTGACATTTGATGCAGGCTCTGACCCTTTTGCACACATCAGTGAACATGGTAGGCCAGTAGTACCCATCCCTGAGGATTTTGTGGGCTGTGGCTCTCCAGAAATGGTGCTCTCCACACAGGCCGCTGTGAAATTCAGCCACGATCATCTCAGCCTCTGGTGGACTCATGCATTTTAAAAGCACCCCAGTGGGTCTTTCCAATATAACACTTGATCGATCAGGCAGTATCTGACTGCTTTGAGCTTTAGAGCTNGCCCCAAACAGATTTCTTCTGTGTTTTGCGCTTGGGCACTTATCGTGCAATCCTGCATACCTGCGTACCTTTGTTCCCCGATACCATAATTGTTGCTAACATTAGGCTCCATGGGGGATAGAGTCATCCCTATGATGCTCTAAGGACTCATTCTACAGTTCCGGTGCCTTGTTGTTGGGATACAGAATCACTATTAGGCCACAAAAATAAAAATGAAAACAAACTAAAAACAAAAAGGACAATATATACAAACAAAGGAGCCATCTGAGGCTCAGACAAAACATTTCTTCAGGAAATGCCCATTTACTGGGCTGTTGAAAACTTCTTCACCTTCCAAATCTCACAACCTATATGTGTTATTTGAGAAAGTCTCGAAGATTATGAAAGGCCCAATCCACAAGGCTTCAAATTTGTGTGTTTGCCCTTATCTTGTTTAGAAGCATCCCATTTCAGTACCAGGTCTCCTATCTAGAACCGCTCCTTCTTGGCCTTCTTGTCGAAGACTTGCTTGATCTTTTGTTGATGGTCCTGAATTTTGTCCATTGTCTGCTCCCTAGCCTGTTGGACCTCTACTAGCTGATGAATCCTTTGGATCATGTCATTGGGATCTTCCTGATAATCCTAGAGGAATTTCTCTATAGGGATGGCCAGCTGAGAAGGGAAGATAGCTTCGGCTTCGTAGACTAACTGGAAAGGGGAGAGACCTATAGATCTCTTTGTAGTCACCCGATCAGCGCATAGGGCGAATTTCAACTTTGAATTCCAAGCCTTTTTGTTGTCTTCCAACAACCTTTTGATGATCCTTATCGGGATTTTGTTGGAGGACCCCGCTAGACCATTTCCCTGTGGATAATATGGAGTGGAATGAATCAATTTGATCCCGAACTGTTCACAGAACTTGGCTAATGGTTCAGATCCGAAAGCAGCTGCATTATCAGTGACAATCTTATTTGGGCAGCTGAACCTTGTAATGAGGTCCTCCAAGAATCCAATGATTACCTTGTGGGAAGCACTCCTGGTAGGGATAGCTTCAATCCACTTGGTAAAGAAATCTGTAGCAGTCAGGATCCACCTGTGCTGCCCACTAGAAGTAGGGTGAATTTCTCCAATGAAATCTAGGCCCCACTACTGGAAAGGCCCTGAAACCACCACCGGGTTTAACGGTAGAGACCTGAGTTGTTGCTTTCCTGCAAATATTTGACATTTGATGCAGGCTCTGACCCTTTTGCACACATCAGTGAACATGGTAGGCTAGTAGTACCCATCCCTGAGGATTTTGTGGGCTGTGGCTCTCCAGAAATGGTGCTCTCCACACAGGCCGCTGTGAAATTCAACCACGATCATCTCAGCCTCTGGTGGACTCATGCATTTTAAAAGCACCCCAGTGGGTCTTTCCAATATAACACTTGATCGATCAGGCAGTATCTGACTGCTTTGAGCTTTAGAGCTCTTGCTTTGCTTCTTTGCAGGCCGTCTAGAGGCCGCAGTTCCTGTAGAAAGTATATGACATCCTTATACCAAGGACATCGAGCCAATGGGGGCTCCTTTTGATGGTCTATATCAGGCAGTTGGTCCTGCTGAATACCTGAGCATTCATTGATGAAACTTATCCCCAACGCTTGGCAGTTTGTTTCATCCAACAGTTTGGCTAAACCTTTCCGTTTAATCAATTTGGTGGGCCTTATTTCCAGGTCGAATTCCAGGATTTTGGCTATCCATTTACTCCTTTTCTCGTCTATGTCAGGCTGAATAAGAATGTCTTTCACATCAGCCGAGGGGACATACGCGATGATCTTTGACTGTAGGATGTAGGTTCTAAAATATTTGAGATATTTTACTAGAGCATAAGCCTACTTCTCCATAGTGTCATACCTGACTTCGGCATCCCTCAATGCTCGGCTGAAATAAGCAATAGGCTGCTCTAGCCCACTGTCATTTGTCTGTAATAGAACAACAGCCACTGTGTCANCCACGATCATCTCAGCCTCTGGTGGACTCATGCATTTTAAAAGCACCCCAGTGGGTCTTTCCAATATAACACTTGATCGATCAGGCAGTATCTGACTGCTTTGAGCTTTAGAGCTCTTGCTTTGCTTCTTTGCAGGCCGTCTAGAGGCCGCAGTTCCTGTAGAAAGTATATGACATCCTTATACCAAGGACATCGAGCCAATGGGGGCTCCTTTTGATGGTCTATATCAGGCAGTTGGTCCTGCTGAATACCTGAGCATTCATTGATGAAACTTATCCCCAACGCTTGGCAGTTTGTTTCATCCAACAGTTTGGCTAAACCTTTCCGTTTAATCAATTTGGTGGGCCTTATTTCCAGGTCGAATTCCAGGATTTTGGCTATCCATTTACTCCTTTTCTCGTCTATGTCAGGCTGAATAAGAATGTCTTTCACATCAGCCGAGGGGACATAGGCGATGATCTTTGACTGTAGGATGTAGGTTCTAAAATATTTGAGATCTTTTACTAGAGCATAAGCCTACTTCTCCATAGTGTCATACATGACTTCGGCATCCCTCAATGCTTGGCTGAAATAAGAAATAGGCTACTCTAGCCCACTGTCATTTGTCTGTAATAGAACAACAGCCATTGTGTCAGGTGAGGCAAAGGAGAAATAAGGAAATCCTTTGAGTAGTCGGGACTAATAAGCACAGGAGCTTCAGTCAGGGCCCTCTTGATTTGTTCAAAAGAATGTCCCAATTGAGGGGTCCACCTTACCTCATTCTCTTTCTTTAACATGGTTGTTATTAGCATTACCTCCTCAGAAAAGTTAGGCACAAACCTCCTCAGAAAATTAATTTTACCGAGGAAATATTGGACATCCTTCTTGGACCTCGAGATTGATAAGGCTTGTATCGCCTCAACTCTATTGGGGTCAATCCTGACTCCTTTTGCTGATACTATGTGGCCTAGTAACTTTCCCTCCTTCATGGCGAATAGAGATTTCTTGGGGTTTAATGAAATGCCAAACTTTCTACATTTCAAGAAAAATTTCCTGAGATGGCGATGATGTTCTTTATCAGATTTTGAGAATACTGTGATGTCATCCAGATAAATGACCACAAATTTATCCTTTTCCCCAACAAAAGCTATGTCCATGGCACACTGGAAAGTCTCCCCTGCNCCACGATCATCTCAGCCTCTGGTGGACTCATGCATTTTAAAAGCACCCCAGTGGGTCTTTCCAATATAACACTTGATCGATCAGGCAGTATCTGACTGCTTTGAGCTTTAGAGCTCTTGCTTTGCTTCTTTGCAGGCCGTCTAGAGGCCGCAGTTCCTGTAGAAAGTATATGACATCCTTATACCAAGGACATCGAGCCAATGGGGGCTCCTTTTGATGGTCTATATCAGGCAGTTGGTCCTGCTGAATACCTGAGCATTCATTGATGAAACTTATCCCCAACGCTTGGCAGTTTGTTTCATCCAACAGTTTGGCTAAACCTTTCCGTTTAATCAATTTGGTGGGCCTTATTTCCAGGTCGAATTCCAGGATTTTGGCTATCCATTTACTCCTTTTCTCGTCTATGTCAGGCTGAATAAGAATGTCTTTCACATCAGCCGAGGGGACATACGCGATGATCTTTGACTGTAGGATGTAGGTTCTAAAATATTTGAGATATTTTACTAGAGCATAAGCCTACTTCTCCATAGTGTCATACCTGACTTCGGCATCCCTCAATGCTCGGCTGAAATAAGCAATAGGCTGCTCTAGCCCACTGTCATTTGTCTGTAATAGAACAACAGCCACTGTGTCAGGTGAGGCAAAGGAGAAATAAGGAAATCCTTTGAGTAGTTGGGACTAATAAGCACAGGAGCTTCAGTCAGGGCCCTCTTTATTTGTTCAAAATAATGTCCCAATTCAGGGGTCCACCTTACCTCATTCTCTTTCTTTAACATGGTTGTTATTAGCATTACCTCCTCAGAAAAGTTAGGCACAAACCTCCTCAGAAAATTAATTTTACCGAGGAAAGATTGGACATCCTTCTTGGACCTCTAGATTGATAAGGCTTGTATCGCCTCAACTCTATTGGGGTCAATCCTGACTCCTTTTGCTGATACTATGTGGCCTAGTAACTTTCCCTCCTTCATGGCGAATAGAGATTTCTTGTGGTTTAATGAAATGCCAAACTTTCTACATTTCAAGAAAACTTTCCTGAGATGGCGACGATGTTCTTTATCAGATTTTGAGAATACTGTGATGTCATCCAGATAAATGACCACAAATTTATCCTTTTCCCCAACAAAAGCTATGTCCATGGCACACTGGAAAGTCTCCCCTGCATTCATTAGTCCAAATGGCATCTTGGCATACATGAATGTGCCCCATGGAGTGTTGAATGTTGTCTTTTCCCTGTCTTCAGGTAGAACAGAGACCTGATTGTAGCCAGAGAAACCATCAATCATAGACATCCTAGAAGCTCCTGTCACCCTCTACAGTATATGTTCCATCTTCGACAAGGGGTAGTTATCCTTCCGTGAGCTCCTTTTCAGGTTTCTGAAGTCTACACAGAGTCAAATCTCTCCATTCTTTTTCCTTACTGGCACCAAGTTGGCCACCCACTCTGAATATCTCAGTGGAACAATGATCTAAGCTTGACGCAGCTTCTTCACTTCCCTCTCCATGATAGGCAGCAGCATGGGATTGATCTATCTCATCTTCTGCCTGAATGGCTTTGCCTCCTCCTTTAATGGAATTTTATGCTCGATGACAGAGGTGTCATAGGTTTTGAGGTCTTCGTAAGTCCAGGCAAACACATAAGAAAATTCCCTCAAAATTCCAATGTATTCAGCCCTCTGCTCCTCTGTCAGACTTCTTGACAATTTGAAAAACTTGGGCTCACCCTCGGTCCCAATGTTGCACTGAATAGTACCAGCGTCCTCCTCTGTGACTTTTTATTTTAAAGATACATCATTTCCATCAAAAATTATTTCCTAAGGAACCAGTCCTCTGGGAATATGGTTGTTGGGAAGTTGTACAATGTCACGCCCTGCAATCTTATTCAGAAAATTACCCCCATTGAGCTCTTCCTCTGAGATGACATCTCGGTCAATGTGCATTTATGAAAATTCCTCGATACTCTCCAAGAACCTCTTGACCTCAATATCATCCTCGAATACCTTCCAATGTTTGATGTTCTCAAGTATGGAGGGCCTGTATTTTACCCCTACATCATATCTGAATTTGGGCGGCAAGGGTACTTTGAAATTGCTAGCCGATGTATCCAAGGAATCTGCCATTGTGTTCTCCTCTCNTGAATGTTGTCTTTTCCCTGTCTTCAGGTAGAACAGAGACCTGATTGTAGCCAGAGAAACCATCAATCATAGACATCCTAGAAGCTCCTGTCACCCTCTACAGTATATGTTCCATCTTCGACAAGGGGTAGTTATCCTTCCGTGAGCTCCTTTTCAGGTTTCTGAAGTCTACACAGAGTCAAATCTCTCCATTCTTTTTCCTTACTGGCACCAAGTTGGCCACCCACTCTGAATATCTCAGTGGAACAATGATCTAAGCTTGACGCAGCTTCTTCACTTCCCTCTCCATGATAGGCAGCAGCATGGGATTGATCTATCTCATCTTCTGCCTGAATGGCTTTGCCTCCTCCTTTAATGGAATTTTATGCTCGATGACAGAGGTGTCATAGGTTTTGAGGTCTTCGTAAGTCCAGGCAAACACATAAGAAAATTCCCTCAAAATTCCAATGTATTCAGCCCTCTGCTCCTCTGTCAGACTTCTTGACAATTTGAAAAACTTGGGTTCACCCTCGGTCCCAATGTTGCACTGAATAGTACCAGCTTCCTCCTCTGAGACTTTTTATTTTAAAGATACATCATTTCCATCAAAAATTCTTTCCAAAGGAACCAGTCCTCTGGGAATATGGTTGTTGGGAAGTTGTACCATGTCATGCCCTGCAATCTTATTCAGAAAATTACCCCCATTGAGCTCTTCCTCTGAGATGACGTCTCGGTCAATGTGCATTTATGAAAATTCCTCGATAGTCTCCAAGAACCTCTTGACCTCGATATCATCCTCGAATACCTTCCAATGTTTGACGTTGTCAAGTATGGAGGGCCTGTATTTTACCCCTACATCATATCTGAATTTGGGCGGCAAGGGTACTTTGAAATTGCTAGCCGATGTATCCAAGGAATCTGCCATTGTGTTCTCCTCTCTTGGGATGAATGAAATGTTAAATGCTGAGAAGAAATTGTCAACTAGGTCCCATACCTCATTTCTGTAGCTTCTGAGTCAAGGATGCTTAGCCTGATAAGCGTTCCTGATCTGCTGAACTACCAACTCTGCATCACTGAACACTGCTACTTCCTGAATTCCCATTTCCCTCGTGGCTCTTAATCCCAGAACAAGTGCCTCATACTCTGCCACATTGTTGGTAGCTTCAAATTCTAATTTGTATGACAGAGATATGGTTTCCTAAGCAGGTGACACAAAAACCACCCCAGCTCCAGTGCCTTCCCTGGAAGAGGCTCCATCAAA
>JZKD02S1129493.1:0-12925 GCA_000966675.3 Picea glauca | reverse complement strand
TCAAGGGTTAGAAATCAAGCATAAATTAACCAAACCATAGATAATTCATGCATTGGGACGGGAAAAGTATTCTTTTTATTACTGAAAATGAATCAACTTACAATCAAAGCATAGACCGGCCACTGCTCCTTGAACCTGATCCTGGGCTCCTCTTCTTCTATCCTTCAACTGCTTTGCGTTAAATCTCCTTTGGCATGAGGAAAGGCTAAAGGGTTGGGACAATGGATTAYGTAAATGGGCAGAGTTTCTTCGCTATATTTTTTCCTCTTCCAAATGGTACCCCTACCCCTTCTTTTATAGGCTAGAAGGAGCTAGGGTTTTGGATGAACCCTCGGCCATGCATGGTCAGGAGTTTCAGTTAACTGACCCATAGCTTTTTGTTCCATCGGCAACTTTCCTTTTTTCGTGCTTTGTTAGGTACACGCGGGTTGTAGTGGGTCATCCAGCGTGCACACGCGTGCAGTAATGGGTTAGGGCACGTGGGCCTTGACACAAGAGGATTTTCAAAGAGTTGTTTAGCAGAGTTTTGGCAAAGAAGGGATATGAGTTGCACTGATGCCAGGTAAGCATGTGTGGTGCAATTTAGGGTTATAACACCAAGTTCATGGGTACATTACAGATTGGTATCAGAGCGTCGATTGCAATGTTTGGGCCATATGGGCCGACTTGTAGGTCAAAAATTTTGTGATTTTTGTAAAGGCCTAGGCGACAAATTTTGGGGCACCTGGACGTCTTTTCTTGAAAATATGGTTTTCTTGTGAATATTGGAAAATTTTGGGAATTTTTCCGTATGATGATGTCAACATGACATGGAGGCCACGTGGTAGGTGACATGGCAGGGCGACGATGACAAATGTTGGGCATCAATATTTCCTATTTAAAAGGACCATCATAGACACATTTTCACCATGACATGACTAATAATTTGTCTTATTTGACCATGTTTAATAGTAGTCATGAGTACTTTTGTATGTTTCTTAGATGAATAGTTTTTCCGATGGAATTTTATGTGTATGGTACCTTTTTTATCTAATTCCTATGATGAAGAATGCGTGTAGCATCAAACAAGTTGAAATCCTTAAGGAAAGGAAGATTCCATGAATCAAGGGACCATGTCCCCCACCTACCTCCATAGCGTTGTTAGTTCACTAATGATCACTCCTTGCAAGAAGAAGTTTAAAAAACATTGGAGATTGACCAAGATATTTTGCTCCTTCATTTCCTCAATCAAAGGGAAGAGGTCAAGTTTCCAAATTTATAAATAGGCCTCTATCATAGGAAGAAAGGGAGCCAAAATTTTGAATATTGTGTTAATTTTTGTTAAGAAGACTTTTGTTGAATATTTGGAGCCTTTCTCTTGATGTACTATTGATTTTGATGAAATAAAGATGACTTCCTTCTTAGCTTATTATATTTTCTTTAAGGTTCCTTGTGCTTCTTAGATAGGGTCCACTCAAGAGGGTTCAAGGTCCCTATTGCAATTTATCTTTTTCTTCCATGTTAATGTGTTATTGGTTAGACTTTTATTTATATTGAAGGATTAAGATAGTTATGCATGGTAATCTCTTATTTATGTCAATTGTGGTTAATTGTTATATTCAATAGGTCTCCTATAGAAAGGGTCGGTAGCCTATTAGGATTCCCAAGGGTATCTTCTCAAGGATAAAAACATCAATTCTACCTCATTATATTTTAGTCTAGCTTTGTCAATGTTTTGGAAGACTTATGCAATCTTATTAGGACTCTTTTGGGCATCATGTAGGAGTTTATTGTAGGACTATTATAGTTCATATAGAACTGTTACACTTCCTATAGAAACTTACAATAAGGTTGTTTTAGCTCAAGTTTCTCAATTTTCTCAATCATGTTTTCATGAATTTTGCAGTAGAAAATAAGATAACATATGGCTTGATGTCGACTCAAGGGTTAGGCATAAATTGGTTCATTTAGTCTATGCAATAGTTCAACTTCTTTAATGCAATTTCTTGACTTTCAATAGAATTAGTTCCATGCGTTATAATCGGTTTACTCTTTTCAAAGTTCAATATGCTTTATTTCATACCTATAAACTAGATATCCTTTATTGAAGATAGAGCGATTATTCTTTGAATTTGGTGTTCTTTCATTTATGCAATAATTCAAATTATTTTTCTGCGATTCAAGTTCCCTGCACAAGTTATACTCAAATTCATGCATTTAGCTCCTTCATCAGTCGCAGACCTATACTATTATCAATGCACTCTACATATACTTTGCATTAAGTTTGTACGAACCCCGGGTTGATAAGTAGAGTAATTACAATCCAAGGAGGCAGTAACATTATTGATGTTATTCCTAAGCCCACCATGTTTTGGCATCATTGTCGGGGAGGTGTTAAATATTACACATAATTTTCATTTTTTTTTTAATTTTTATGTGACTTGGAGAAGTAGGAATGATATGTCATTCAAAGGCCAACCTCACTATATAATTTATATAGTGTAAAATCCCAAGTTCTTTCACTTCGAGTGAGTGTTGATAGCTTCTTGTCACATTATTTTCATCGTAGGATTATAAAAGAAAAAAGCGAAAAATAACTTTATTTCATTTACCTTTATGAATTACTCGACCTAGATATAGGAAAGGAATTTTTTTACCAAAAAACCCCACCCCCAAAACAAGTCCAAGTAATCCAAAAATCGATCCTGAAACACTTGAAATATTCTTGGAAAGGGAAGATAGAGAATTTGAAAACCTTTCAGATGAAGGTTAATATCCATCACCTCATACCATGTTTGGTGAAGAAGAGATGGTAGAAGTATTTGAGTTTCCCATACGAGAACCCAATGGAGAAACTAAGATGAAAAATATTAATCCTTCCACCTTGCGTCATTTACATGGTCTAGTTTCAGAAGATATTGACACCTTCTTGCTTGAGTTTGCAGTTATATGAAAGACATATGATTATACTATAAATTGACAAAAGCTCAAAATTCTTCCTTCTACTTTGAATAATTTATCTCTAAGATGGTTCATGAGCCTAGAGAGAAACAACATCACAAGTTGGGATCAAATGAAGAGTACGTTTAGTGAAAAATAAAGGGACTATTGTAGAGAAAGGGACACAAGAGATGAGATCTTCATAATGACTCAATGACCTGATGAATCTCTAGAATACTTTAAATATAGATTTCAACTAAGTTATAAAAGAGCTCACAACTACACTGTGGATGAGGATTCGTTCAATATTGTCTTACTCAAAGGAATAAGAGAGGATCTCATGGAAACATTAAATCTCTTATCCAAAGGAGATATCTATCATATGGACTTTGATGACATCAATAAAATCTTCAAAAAAAATTCCAAATCCTTAAGGAAGAAAGGTAGAAAGGGTAGAGGAATGGTACCTCAATTTTCTAACCTTGCAACCCATATAACAAATGAATTAGGAGGGTTAATAGAATATATGGAAACTAATATTTTTCATTCTTTAGCCATGAAAATGGATACCTTGCAGATCAAGAATAAATGAGAGGAAGCAGGAAATGAATTAGTTATTTATTACCCTAAATGCACCAAGAGGCATCCTATGAATGAATTCCCTATAGACCTCATAGATGTTAGTGGTATTTGTGAAGAATATGATCCAACTAACAAATGTCCTTCCTTTCCAAGATTAAAAGCTACATTTCAAGGAGCAAAGGAGAATGTGGAATCAATTTGCTTTATCAATCAAAGGATATGTGGAGCAACAAGACCCTTCCAAATAGGTTTGAACTTCAATCATTCTCAAAATTTTGGTGCATATAATACAAAAATGTATTCTCAACCTTGGTATAATCCCAACCCATCTCCTTGGAAAATTCCAAATCCATGGAAATATCAAGGGCCACCTATCCCTCCTCCATACCAACCATTCCATAGCATGCAAAGCCCTTAGTGGAATCAACCCCCACAAGGTTGGAGGCCCCATAATTTCCAACAACCTACATTAAGGCCTCCTCCTCAATCCAATAACACTATTAAAAATAGTCTTCCTCCTAAACAACCCCAATTAACTACTCAAATCCCCCCCAATCCAAATAACAAGCAGGTTCAACTTATGTACGACAATGAAAAAACATACCATAGTTACTCCTTGGATGTACAAGAAATCAATCTTAGATCGAGAAAAGTCTTACAACAACAACCAAAGATCATAAACTATGTAGAACCTGAGTAGTGTTCCTCCTAAATAACCCCAGTTACCTACTCAACTTGCCCCCAATCCAAATAACAAGCAGGTTCAACTTGTGTACAACAATGAAAAAACATACCATACTTACTCCTTGGATGTACAATAAATCAATATTAGATCAAGAAAAGTCCTACAACAACAAACAAATATCATAAAATATGTATAACCTGAGAAATATGATGTTTTATTTCAACAACTACAACCCCCACCTTATCCTAAAATATTAAATGAGAAGAAAACCTATACATATGAAGAGAATGAACTTTTAGGAGAACTCAAGATTTTGGGTGTGAAGATACCTCTCTAGCAAGCCATCAAGGATGTGCTCATTTTTAATAGATTTATAAAAGAAGAGTGTATCACAAGGCTAGGGAGAAAAAGAAATAACACCCCTACAATAAATGTTATAGGACAACTAGCTAACCTTATGATTGGGAAGATAACTGTACCTAAGTACTTGGATCCAGGAATCCCTTTAGTGAATGTACACATTAATAAAACATTGATCCAAAATATTCTCATAGATTTAGGGGCTTCCATAAATGTTATGAAAAAATATACCATGTTAAGGTTGAACCTTCAAGGATTCTTGAGAGACACCCCCATTGTTCTCCAACTTGCAGATAGATTCACATTCAAGCATGAAGGGATGTTGGAAGACATAATAATCTCTATTGATTCTTGGGAGTATCCTACTGAATTTTTGGACCTCCAAACTAAGTATAATATGAATGGGTGTCATCTTATCTTGAGGAGGCCTTGGCTGGCCACAACAAATGCATACATCGGTTGTAGGGTAGGAAACATGAATATAACTGATCGTCAATCACAAAAACAACATGTTCTTTATCCCCCTACCTAACCATTAATAACATAAAACCTTCCAATGTGAGTAGAAGAAGAAGAAGACCTAGTTCAAACTACTACATACCCTATCTACACAATTAGCACAACCTTGGTCAGTCACAAAATTGATGAGGATACCTTCCTTTTAAATTTTCTACAAAACCAATATCCTATTGATGTGAAAATAGAAGGGATGAATGATGAAATAAAATCTGAAATATTTTTTGATAAGAAAACATAAATATGGGAATAACTATGCAGAACTAAAATTGAAGATCCCTCTGTCAAGAACATAGAGATCAACCTTGCAAAAACACTCAATATCAGCACAAAACTTACCAATAAATAAGAATAGAAATTATTAGATGTGTTGAAAAGAAACATTGAAGCCTTTGCATGGGATTATAAGGATATGAAAGGAATCCATACTTCCATATGTACTCATCATATTTATATCAAGGAAGACTGCAAACTTATTGGGCATCCCCAAAGCAATATTAATCATGCATTGAAAGACATAGTTAAACAAGAATTGCAAAATTTATTAGATGTCGGATTCATTTATCCAATTTCAGATAGCGAGTGCGTATCTCTGCTAGTTATTGTCTCGAAAAAGAATGGGAAATGGAGGATATGTGTGGATTACCAAGAGATAAACAAGGATACAAGAAAAAAACATTCCCCCCTTCCCTTTATTGACCAATTCTTGGATGTCCTAGCCGGGAAATAATATTTCTCATTTCTAGATAGATTTAGTGGATACAACTAGATTCAGATCAGTCCTGAAGACTAGGATAAGCAACCTTTACCTATCCTCGGGGCACATTTTATTATATGGTCCTTCCATTTTTCCTATGACCACATTCCGATGCAAGAGAATTGTTGGCCCTTGACCAAGTTTTGGGAGATCCTTGGTCAAGTTTGACATATTTCGGGACTTCAACAACCTATCGAAGACAGAGCGCAAGACGAAGAGGAGAGCATGGAATCGCGACCCCTTTTTAGGGATTTTTGGGTGTTTGGGATCATGTAATGGGTATGTGAATGTCATCCCATGGGTTTACCAATGATTAGGCCTATTTTGTAATGTATAAATAAGTATCTAGGCGATGTAATAAGCAGTGTATGTCTGTGTGTGCTAAGTGCTAAGAGGTCACAAGTAATGGCTAAGTGCTAGAGTTGGATCTGTGTGATCAAGATTGTAAGTGCTTCAGTGCATACTATGTGAAACTTGCAGAGCTAAGTGCAATTCATTGTAAGAGACTATAGAAGGTTGTGTGCTTAGATCTACTTAGGGAAGGAGGATCTAGAAAGCTACGCAGATCTCCTATCCTCTATGGAGTAGGTATTTTGAGGCTCCGTGCATGTAACCTATTGAAGAAGCCAATAAAGAAGACAAAGAGTTGGTGGACGTAGCCCCAGGGTGGGGGTGAACCACGTATATGCTGTTTACTCTGCGATGTGCTTATATGTTAATGTTCTTAGTGATTTGATATCGATAGATAGATCTATTGATGCTTTGTGCTTAATGATGTCTATGGATGTTAGATATGACTTATGTACATATGATTAGTGCCTAAAGTTGTTAGGATCTGATCTGTCATGCTAAGTGTTGTTAGATGCTAGATCTAGTTGAATACTATGATTCTCTGTAATTAGGGTTTAACTTCGTTGTAACTAAGAACTGGATATTGATGAATGTTAACTGTTGAATGCTCTGTTAAGTGTTAGAATCACAGATCTGTGTCCCAGCTAAGGTTGCAGACACTAGAGTCTGGAAACCACCCCTACCTCTACCTCAGGTGAGACTTCATCTGCTTCGTAGGTGTTGTCTAAAGGACTATTAGTTAGGGTTTCATTGGTGCGTTCTTGAGTGTTGAACCATGGGTCTGCCCCTATGCCAACAAATGGTTTTGTTGCCGGGACCTAAAAATGTGATTGCTGGGAACTGAGGAAGAAGAAGTTTTGTGCGAAGATTCAACCTAAAATTATGAAATCTCTGTGCGTATATCTGTCGCTCTAGTGTGCAGTACTCTACTTAGTTGTGAAGCTATGTGCTAAAGAAACAAATTCTGATCAGAAGAAAAGAGGTAAGATCTGAAAGATTTGTGCTCTAAGAAAGGTAAAAGTGAGAATTTAAGATTAAAATAGGCAAGATCTACAAGTTCAGTGCTCTGATAAAGGTAAGAATAGTGAAAAGTTTTAGGTCTGAAAGCTTTGTGCTATGTAGAAGTAAGATAAGTGGAAAGTTTTGTTTCTAAACTATGGATCGAGGCATGTTTGATAATATTTATCCTAGCTTGAAAACTAGGGCACTGATAGATGAAAGAAGATTTGATACGAGTAGATCTGATAAGAATAGAAAAAGATATGTTATACCTATGCATAGAGAGAATGTTTGGACTAACAAATGGATGCAGGATCCTAGAAATAATTTTTTGTAGGTTAACTACCATCATTCTAGTGCGTAGTTCAGGAAAGGATGGGGATCATTTAAGAGAAAGAGAGAATAAACTCTTTGTTACATTTGCAGAAGACTGAAACATATGGATAAGGAATTCCATGGTAGAAGACCTAGTTGCCTCTGTTGCAAAGATATGGACCATGAAGTATTGGATTTCCCTAGAATGATAGCCAAGATGGAAAGGATGAATATGAGACAAGAAGACCACGAGAAAGGTCAAGCAATTGATATTGTGGCAGAACCCCAGAAAGAATTAGAGAAAGTGTTGATACAAATGAAAGAAACCCTGAATGACCACCAACATGTCAACTTATCAGAGATATTCAAAGAAAAAGAATGCATAGAAGCAAGAATAGAAGACTTCAACATTGAATGTGTTCTGGATGGAATATTATGATAGAACGAACTTGGGAAACTTTAGGGGAGCCTACTATGATTCCTTCATTGGGAGGAATAGGCTATTCAGAGAAAAGTTGATAAACCTATGTGGAAAGATTACTTAGATATCTACGAGTGCCAATGGAACTTCGATAGAGGAAGAATTTGAAGTTGTTAAATTTATTGAGGATGACGCTCCATTTCCTATGTTGCTCAGAAAACCTTGGATTGAAAGAGACCAGGAAAGAAGGAAAGAAAAAAAATGTATTAGAGAAGAAGAAGAAAGAGTTAAAAGATTTCACGACTAGGAAGATCACACACTTGATTAAAGAACAGGAGAACAGATTGAAGCCATTTGAAACCAGATAATTGGATGTCAACATTACAAGAATACTAGATGACTCCCAGAAGATTGCAGTACCTATTCCAGATACAGATGAAGTATTACCCTTGATTTCTAAGAAAGAATCTCAACACTACGAAGTTACTTTGCCAAGAGGAGATAAGAATCAAAATGGAAAAAGGAATACCGAAATGAAACTCACTAGGAAAAAGGATAGAAATATAAGTAAGAAGATAGCTAAGATCGAGAAGTTATAGAAGGATCCAAAAGGAACTTCGCAGAAGGAAAATGTGAAAAATTGGAACTTTGTCGGGATATCAAAGCAGCGTCACATGGCACTTCACCATGGTGAAGAAATATAGCTGTTGGGAATAGTATAACCGTTAGAACGACACCCCAACCGGGAAGAAAGGAATTTATGGTTAGAAATATCACCACTAGACCATTGGGACTACGCCATAATGGACAAAATTGAGTTAATGAAGGATTCTTACCTGTTGCAAGCGACTCGTTGCCAAGCTATCTATTTATCCTGTCGCACCATGCACCGAGAACACTTTTTCTAACCGTGAATTTGAGCCTACAAAATAGTTGATTTTGCATAGTGATCATCGCGAGATTTCCCTCCATCCCATTGCATTGAGAAATTGATCTTCGAACTTGAGACTGTTAACACCGAGCATGTATGTCGAACGAGATGAGTACTACAGAGAAAGTTGTCGAAGAAGTTATCATCAACCTCATGAATGAAAGAGTAATGTCGATGTCTACAGGTGTACAAGCGTCATCGACGAGAGGAGTGCAAGCCTCCTCATCGACTTCTCGTGGATCCGGGCCATCCCGACCGACATCAGAGAAGAGAAGAAAACACAAAGACGATCTAGCCAATGCGAAGTTGATTCCATCTATATTACTCGACTATATCCCACCTCTAGCCGGCATGGTAAATCGTGATAGTGTACCCAAATATTTCGAGTACACCATGGTCACTGCGTACCTCCCAAAGGGGATACACACAGTTCGAGCACAACAAGACAAGATCGCAGCGTTGAAGTTCAGTGACTTCAACCTCGGAGATCGCAAGAACCACAACGTGCTCCCCCCATTTAGATACCTGACTAGAATGAAGGGGAAGAACTCAAAGATAATCCCTCAGCAGTGGACTATGGACATCGCACAGTCCACCCTCTTAAATGTAATGAAGATACCACACTTTGGAAGGTAGCAAGAGGTTAACACATGCATTAAGCTTCTGCTGTCATGCTTCCATGGCGGCTACTTATGGATAGACCATCGTATTACAGTTGACCCAAAGTTGATCCACAAGATCACATGCTTGAGTATGCAAGGACCTGACCCGCAGGATTTCTACCCAGGAAAAGCCACAGATCGCACGCTAGCACATAATATTAAGGACACATACGATGATGTCAAGAAGGGGGCGTGAGACTACAAGGTAGCCTCCATACAGAATGGTGCAGTGTGCCTAGCTTTTCAGTTAATATCTGAGAAGCCAGTACACAAAAACCGACGCACATAGGTCACAGGTTTCGTCATTGACCTCGTGAGGAAGTGTATAGAAGGCTTACAGATGAATTGGGAAAAGTACCTAGTCAATCAGCTCAAACTAGACTATCGCAAAGTGGAGGATCAGGGTTACGAGTTCCACTTCAGCTGGCTCCTGATCCTTATTGCCTTTGTGGCCTGGGAGATGCTATAAGGTGCAACCTTATCAGATATTGAACCTTTTGAGTCGCTTGCCGCGAAGTTGACTACCCTTTGGTATTCAAGTGATATGAACAAATATTGGCATTCGAACGTTGTTTTTCATACCTACAACCTTCAGCTAAAGAGAGCCATCGAAGCTGAGCCTCTCATGACTCCGAACACCATCCAAAGATTCTGACCAGTGATGAAGTTCAACGCAAATCGACATTTCATTTACATTATAGCACGAGCCAATGAACATAAGGAGAACCTGTAGTCATACTACAAGCTCACGGAAGAGGATATTGAGGATATCACTAAGGACTGGTCAACAAAACTCCTCATTCCAGCAGACCCTGCAAAGATGTTTGACCCAGATAGCCCAGAAACTGCGCATGATACACCCAGACCCAACAAAACGAAGAACACTGAAGAGGTCCAAGACCTAAGCAACGCCTCAGGGAAGACTACTTCCATATCACCTGAGCGAGGAGGTGACAACGACATAGGATAAATAAAGGGCATAGGAGTTGAACCAAAGAAAGGCTAAGTAACACCGTCGAGAGATGAGACTGATCTCATGAATAAGAGGAAGGTTTCTCCCTAGAAACCCTCTTCACGGAAGAAATATAGAGCCACCATGACCAAGATGAAGATTGTGCTTACTGATGATGATTTTGATTTCATCATCGCAGCGCTAAACGACAACTCACTAGAAATTGCAGAGAAGTAAGAAACTAAGAAGGAGGAAATGTACAATAGAATTGAGGTCAAGCTCTGAGGAGTGCAACAAGATCTTCAGTCCAGTCGCGCAGTCTCCACTGCGTTCTTGCCATCAGGAGAACTAGAGTTGGGGGATGAACCGGCCCAACTCTGTCGAGTAGTTGATGTGGTCGAAGCTTGTCTTCATCGCGCACAAGAATAAGTAGAACAAGCCACCTAGGCCTTGAAGTAAGTTCAAGGAGTAATCATAGAACAACGTAGAATTGAAAAACAAGAGAATATTTCTCTCCAGACAAAGTTTGACGAGGAGAAAGCGCAAATACAGCAAGAAAAGAAACAATTGCTCATAGGACAACTCAAGGTAAAATAAACAGTCAATAGAGCACTTCACTCTGTGACAGGCTTAGAGCCACAGGCAGAAGAACAGGTTGAGCATCAAGTAGAGCAACTCGCGGAAGCCATCCAACAACGAATAGTAGATTTAGAGCTCCACACTGTACCTAACACCCCGCAGGATGTAAGGGACCAAAGAGAAGCAACTTCCTAGAGCACAGTTGAGAGAATAAAGGCTCTTGCCATAGAATGCAAGAAAATGAGTGATCGTAGT
This sequence comes from Picea glauca, assembly GCA_000966675.3. NCBI lineage: Eukaryota > Viridiplantae > Streptophyta > Pinopsida > Pinales > Pinaceae > Picea > Picea glauca. Next base: position 1,641 of record JZKD02S1129493.1, on the reverse strand, counting down.
GACCATATGTATGAGCAACTCACGGAGAATCCAGAATTGAAGGCACTGGAATCACAGCTCCAGGAAGTGAAGTATCAAGCAGAGACAATACAGGCGAAGTTGAAGCCCCTGTCAGCATGGAAAGAATGAATCGATCCCAAGAGCAATGCACTTCCCAACAAAAGGTTCACACTATTAAGAGAAAAGTCATGGAAGTGACTCAGAGGCTCCAACTTGTACAAGATGAGGCTTACCAAATGTTCACAGAGATAGAAGGTCGAGGATCAGAACTGGAGCAAGTCGTCACTACAGCTAAACAATGCCTAGAGGGACTTGTCAATGAATTAGTCATACAAGAATTCTCAGAACAAGAGGCTATAGCACAACAATAAGTCGAAGCAACTCGAGCCAAGCTTGAGGATTTTGAAGCATACCTAGTCATATCAGAGTGACTCGATATGAGTCACAGGTGAGTGTTGGCAGCCTGTTGTCCCTTGACCAAGTTTTGGGATATCCTTAGTCAAGTTTGACCTATTTTGGGACTTCGACAGCCTATCAAAGACGGAGTGTAAGACGAAGAGGAGATCGCGGGATATTAGCCCCTTTTTAGCGATTTTTGGGTGTTTGGGATCATGTAATGGGTATGGGAATGTCATCCCATGGGTTTACCCATGCTTAGGCCTATTTTGTAATGAATAAATAAATATCTAGGCGATGTAAGAAGCGATGTATGTGTGTGTGCTAAGTGCTAAGGGGTCATAAGGAATGGCTAAGTGCTAAAGTTGGATATGTGTGATCAAGATTGTAAGTGCTTCAGTGCATACTATGTGAAACTTGCATAGCTAAGTGCAAATCATTGTAAGAGACTGTAGAAGGCTGTGTACTTAGATATACTCAGGAAAGGAGGGTCTAGCAAGTTGCATAGATATCTTATCCTTTGCAGAGTAGGGGTTTTGAGGCTCCATGCATGTAACCTATTTAAGAATCAAATAAAGAAGACAAAGAGTTAGTGGACGTAGACCTAGGGTGGTGGTGAGCCACATATATGTTGTGTTGCTTTGCTTTGTGCAATGTGTTGATGTGCTTATATGTTAGTGTGCTTAGTTATTTGAGATAGATAGATAGATCTGTTAATGCTTTGTTCTTAATGATGTATATGGATGTTAGATATGAATTATATACATATTCTTAGTTCTTGAATTTGTTAGGATCTGATCTGTCATGCTAAGTGTTATTAGATGTTAGATCTGTTTGAATATTGCGATTCTCTGTAATTAGGGTTTAATTGCGTTGTAACTAAGAACTAGATATTAATGAATGTTAACTATTGAGTTCTCTGTTAAGTGTTAGAATCATATATCTATGTCCCAGCTAAGGTTGCAGAAACTGGAGTCCTACAACCACCCCTGCCTCTACCTCGGGTGAGACTTCATCTGCATCGCAGGTGTTGTCGAAAGGGTCGGTAGTTAGGGTTTTGTTGGTGCCCTCTTGAGCATTGAACCCTAGGTCTGCCCCTGTGCCAACAAGAATCACCAGGCAAGTACGACTGGAGGGTAGCTAAGCACACTAGCACACATTTTTAAGAAATAATTTTTAATTAAGAAGGGAATGTCCCGCAAACATTTGAAAAGATTGTAAATTATGAATATTTTTAATGTTTTG